>VNWV01000002.1:1337791-1864704 GCA_009801085.1 Lasiodiplodia sp. COLG20 | reverse complement strand
CCCCCCCCCCCCCCCCCCTTTTTTTTTTTTGCTGCGGAGACAGGTAGGATCGGGAGACGGGCCAGAAGATGATCATGTTGTAACGAGGGGCCCCATTCGAGCGGCTCCATTTTCTTTGGTGCCCCGGGAGACAGTCTGGGAGATGCATAGAATCGGGTTGCAACAACAAGAGACATCTCCGAACCCTTCACAAGCGGCCACCTCCGAGCCTCTCACGAGGGGCACCTTCGAACCTCTCGTAAGCGAATGTACTCTCCTTTTTTTTTTTTTTTGTAATCCGGGAGATGATCCGGAAGATGGAGAGACAGGCTAGAAGATGGGAAGAATCGGGTCGTAACAACGACACTGAATCGTGCTGTAACCTCGAAACGCTGCTCCGTTTTTCTTTTTGACTTCGGGAGATAGGTTTCATGCGCCTGCCTGATGCCTGAGGCATCCGAGACATCCAGGCATGCCTCCAGCGCTCCGCTGGCTGTGGGCCAGGCGGCCAGCCAGCTGGACCGGTCCCCCAGCTGGGCTGCCTGCTGGGGCAACTGCAGCAATCGTCCCTACTCTTTTGCAGATCACTGAGGCGGCCAGCCCAGTGGTGAAACCGATTTTTCACAACAGGCCGGATGGGATAAGATCGGGTTGCGAGGAATTGGGGGATTGAGAGGATGCCATTTGGACAGTCGGGTCCCTACAACATAGCGTAAGTATAAGAGAAAAAGGAAAATGAACAAATATGGGCTGTTGAAGCTATGGTCCGGACGTGAATGTATACTTACTAATTCCACATTTACATCCGGATGATGGCTTCAACTACCCCTGGCATTAGCGAAAAATAATTTCGCTTTAGCCGTCGGCTGCAACAGCCCTCTGTAGCAGTTGCTGCGTGCATGGTTCCGACCGCCAGGATCGGGGAAATGATCAGTTGCAACCGCGATTCTCGGGTTACTTGCCCTTTCGCAAACGGCTGGAGTGGGCTGCGAAAACAAAAAAGCCACTGCACTCGGGTTTGCTTAGAATGATTCGACGCCGCTAAAAGCCAACGTGAGAGAGCAGCGTGAGAACTCGTACGAGCGAGCGGGACAGCAGTAGTAGCGGCGGTAGTGACAGGTAGAATCGCGGGGAAACGGCTTCGATGCTTACGATTCAGCCGCATGGGCGTCAGCACTTTCTCTCCCTTTTCCCGCCGACGGTCGGGAAAAGAAATGAAAGGGAAGACGAGCGGGGCAGATCTCGTGTGGGGTTCAGGTGTGGTGTGGTGTGGATGGCTGTCATTGCTGCTGGTTGCTGCTGTCGTGTGAGCCTTGGCCCCGCTCGGAGATGCGGGTGATGCGACGAGCCGAAAAGTTGCGTGCATGGAAGCCGGGGCTCTCTGCGTATTGTTTGCCTTGCTCTCCCTCCACACGACATGTGTGTCCGGGTGACCCCCATCAATGCAGCGGAGCCAGCAGCAGCACACACGGCAGGCTCACGATCGATCGCATGTTGATATCGGGTGGTATCGAGAGTGGTGCAAGGCATTTGCAATATCGTCGTCAACGTCGTGCAGCCGGGGCGGAGGACAGAAGCAGCCTCTTGCGCTCGCCAAGCATTCCATGCATGAACGGGGTGAAGCACAACCGTGGGGTAAATGCAGATTAGGAGTCGCCGGCAGGGATGCACGGCCCAGACCGGGCAGCAGGCGCAACGGTACCGCCAGAGGGTTGCTGCTGATCCGCCCAGTATTTGCTTGGCCGTTGAGTTGTGGTGCCTTGGCGGCGGCGACGGGCGGGCTTCCAGAAGGCGGTGCTTGGACGGCGTCACATCGCGGCGCGACAGGACGGAACGCGTCGCACCATTGCACAGGGCGGGGAATGAGCTGGCTGGGCGATCGCTGTGCGGACGCGCGGATCCTGGGGAAGCGGTGATGGCAGTGGAGATGGCTGAGCAGTCTTCGTCAGTGGCCGAACTCAACACTTCCGGGATCCAGCACCTGCGTCACCCGGCTTACCCTACCCCCACGGCGCCAAGCACGGGTTGCGAACAAGCCTTTTTCGTTGCGAAAGCCAAGGCGGTCCCGAAGATCGGACGCCTCTTTTCCTGCTGGTTCCGTTGACCTCGGCCGCCGTCTGCGGGCGGTCACAAGACGGGTGGGCCTGAGGCAGTCGGTGAGGCTTTCACCCCCTTCTTTTCCACGGCAACGGGCGCCGATCTCTGGGGCAGTTAGGGATCAGGCTGGCTGGCGTCATTCTGCCGGCATGCTATTTTGAGGGGCGCGCACCTAGATTACGGGCCACACGGGCCTATTGGCTGCGTGCAGGAGACCCTCATGACAGGGCTGACTCCGCCGCCTTGGCTCCATTGGTGCTTTCTGCGTGATTATTGTGCTTCGCGCCGGGCGAAGGCGAGGGCCGACAGGCTCGGCAGGGCAGCGGCCCCTAGTCGCAGCACCGATCATGCGCAGGGCGGGACGACGAGAGGACGAGGTGAGGTGTCGTTGAAGCTTGCGTTGCTCAGTGCGCAGCCGGGGTCCACCGATGGTGGCGATCGTGGGGAAGCGCTTGGCAAGCCCTTCAACGCGGACTAAGGATCCCGCGCCCGCCTCTGCCGCCGCAATCAATCCGGCCTGCTCGTCCGAGCCTGCGACGCCCGGGACAAAAGGACGCGCGAACCCCGTTGCCCGCCGCGACAAATAACCACCCTCCTCTCCACTCCCAATTCGGTACCTGTCGCATGGCGAAGTCACTGCCACGCTTCCACGCACACTTCACTTCGCCCTGCTGCACGACGCGTGGATCCTCGATTTAGCTCTGCTGGAACCTTGCGCTGTACCACCGCACAATTCCCCGTCCGCAACCGTCTCAAAACGCCAAGCGACCAAGACCCGCCATGTCTCCTTCGCCCGCCGACACTCAAGTTTTGCCCGCTGCCGCAGTCCCTGACTATAACACGGATGGCAGCAACAACGAGAGCGGGAGCGAGCACCTCGAGCCCATCACTCCCACCAGCGACGCTCAATCCATCCCCTTTCCCCAACCCGGCTTTGACTCTACCCCAATCAAACCCGACGATATGACAGTCGCAACACTGCCTCCACCCCATGCCGCAATTCCCCGCGATACCCCTGCCCAGCGCGGCGGCCTGAAGAAAATCAGCACAATTGTGCGCAAAACCATCAAGCGTGCTGACTCGAAACGGAACTCCGTCATCGACGTCAGCCCCGAGAGCGCCTCCTTCCCCGACGAGAATGAGCCTCCTCAAAAACCTCCTGTCATCCGCACCCGGCGCATCAGCTCCTGGTCCCGCTCCGCCCGCAACTCGCCTAAATCCTCCCACTCCAACAGCCCTCCCTCTCCTAGCTCACCTACCATTACCTTCCAGGAACAGAACAAGGGAGGACAGACGTCGGACGCTAGCGGATTCCCTCGGCCGAGGCCAGGCAACACCTTCGACTCCTTCATGTCGAAGACCGACAAATTCGGCCCGGCCTCCAAGGCGAGCCGGGCCGGCCGCAGAAAAAGGTCCGCGAGCGTCGAATCGCTCCCCAAGTCAAAAGACGCCACGCTCCCAATGTCGCAACCCGCCGGGAGGGCCGCCGAGGGCACTGGCATGAAGGCCCGCCGCCTCAGTACCTGCCTGCCCGACGAGTTCTTCGTCGACCACTGCGAGCTGGACAACGAGTTCAAGAGCACGAGCGCAATCCCCTTCCGCCGCGGACGCAAGCTCGGCGACGGTGCCACGGCCGAGGTGCGTGTTATGTCGCGGAAGGGCGGGCCCAGCGACGAGCTGTACGCCGTCAAGGAATTCCGGGGCCGCGACAAGGACGAGTCCGAGGACGACTACGTCAAGAAGATCAAGTCCGAGTACAGCATCGCCAAGAGCCTGCACCACCCCAACATCGTCGAGACAGTGCGGCTGTGCACCCACAACGGCCGCTGGAACCACATCATGGAGTTCTGCTCGTACGGCGAGCTGTACGACCTCGTCAAGAAGGGCCTGTTCGTGCCGGCTCAGGCCGGCGGCCACTACAAGGCCGCCGACCGCCTGTGTCTCTTCAAGCAGCTGTGCCGCGGCGTGTGCTACCTGCACGACCACGGCATCGCCCACCGCGACATCAAGCTGGAGAACCTGCTCCTCGACCGCGAAGGCCACCTCAAGATCACCGACTTCGGCGTCTCCGAGGTCTTCTCGGGCGAACACCCAGGCATGCGCGCCGCGCAGGGCGAGTGCGGCGTCGACATGGGCGAGGTACGCCTCTGCAAGCCGGGCATCTGTGGCAGCCGGCCGTACATCGCGCCCGAGGTTCTCGCAAAGAAGGGTCCCTACGACCCGCGTCCCATGGACGTCTGGTCCTGCGCCATCGCCCTCTTCTACCTCTCTAGCCAGGTCCCATGGGGCGCTGCTGACCCTGACAATGACGTCAAGTACGCCGCATACCTCCGCAACTGGAACGACTGGCTCACCCGCCACCCGGACGGCGACCTCTCCCGCGATGACGCCGCCCCCGACGCCAAAGACACGGCCCCCAAGACCTCGCCCGCCTTCCAGGGATTGGACAACCCGTCCGTCAAGCGCCTCATGATCCGCATGCTCTGCCCCTATCCCGAGCGCCGCATCACCATGCGCGAGGTGCTCGAGACGGCGACTATGCGCGCCGTCGAGTGCTGCACGCCCGAGAACTACTGCGACGAGGTCGCCGCCCCGGCTGTCGTAGATGCGAGCAGCAAGAAGGGGTGCAAGGCTGCGCGCCAGGCGGTCGTGCTGAAGAAGCACAATCACCTCCCGCCCAAGGAGAGCAGGATCCCGAAGGCGCTGCAGCATCGGTTTGATATGGGGCATGGGTGGTATTGAGGGTTAGTTGAGGTTGGTTTTGACATTTCTACTGTTCTGTGCTGGTCTACTTCGTCTATTGTTCAGTTCAGTTCAGTTCGGATTCCCCCCACCCGCCGGCGCTGTGCGGTTGGTTACTTCTTGTTGTTTACGTCATTAACTGATAGAGCTGGTTGTCTATTGTTAGTTACATAACTGGAAGGGATGGCAATATCTTTCTTCTTCTCTCTTCTTTCTTCTTTCTTTCCCCTTGTCTTTGTCGTTTGCATGCATTGCGTGGTTCGGAACGAGTCTACGATTCTCTTTCTTGTCTGTGAAAGGAGTGCTTTGTTTGAATCTTCTTCTTGTTTTGGGTCATGCGTTCTGCCTTTTGCTTTTCCTCTTCCCCCGGGTCTGGTGATGTTGTACAGAAGTGGCGAGTGTTGTACAGAAAGGTGCACTCGATGACGGAGGAGTGATGATGATGACGTTGTTGTTGTTGTTACCTGTCCACTACGCATATACACGGAGAGCTGCTGAGCATGGAGAATGAGAAGGAAAAGATGGGTGCTTCTTAGAGGGGACGAGGGGTGTTTGGGGATGCGCTGGGAGGATGAGGGTTGGGAAATATCAGGCCTGGTTATTTGATTGGAGAAATAAATGCAGGGGTTCGGACACGTAAACGGGAGTAATGCATTTGGATCTACGGTGGTACGGTGGCAGGGTGGTTTGCAAAAAGAATTTCATGTCGCCGAATATTTCTTAAGGAATATATCACGGTACCAGTTACACTTGTAGTTGATGATTGTGTTCGGAGGCTGGGATTTGTAGTTCAAAAGCTTTTCTATTGTAATCTGGGAAACAGCAATAAAAACTTCAATTTACAGACTCATCGTATCGACAGAGGATTGATTGACGGTGCTTATTTGCCTGGGTGCACTTTTTCTATGCAACATTGCTGACGGTGTTGGCCCGCGTGGTTGAGCACGGACCATCCATTTGGCTTATTCACTCTGTACTAAATACCGTAAAGGATGTATTGATGCGGTCAGCAGAAGCGCAGTATGGGTCATAGACAAGGCAACCTCAAATATAGGCTGCTATGATGGTTCTCAGTTTTCACTACTGGTATATGCTCCGCAACTACAAGCGCTACTCATGTCTTTGGCCTCCTACAGCGGGCCCTATGCATCTTGTGCTGGCCGAAAGGTTTAGTGTTCAGAACGCCAAGACTTTTCCTACCCTGGGCAAAACCTTTCACTTCACATCAAGCTACGCCGCTCGTCGCCCAAAGCTCCTTTCCGCTGCCAGCTTCATCAATCCGTGCTGGCCAGGTTGGCGTTACGTCCCGTTGCGACGGGCTCCATCGGCTACGAATCATCCGAAGTCGTCTCCAAAGCGCTCCCGGCCGTTTGTAACCGGCCGTGATCCGACCTTCCGCGCTCCAGCAACGCTTCCCTGAGCCGCCCGGCGCGATTCCCCTCTAGCGACCCTGAACCATGGCGTCTTTCCTCTTACGATGCCAAGTTCAGGCTTTGTGCAGCTGTTCAGCGGATGCGTCTTCGGGATGAATTAGCCAGATCACAATCCGACGAAGGGCAAATTTGGTCACTGGGCTGTTGGAACACCAGGCATGCTGCTGGGCGTGGTGTCGAAGCGATTTCCCTTGATACGGGCTTGAGCTCCGGGCTCAGGACGTTGTGAGGTCTGTCGGGAGTTCTTTCCTCCTTGGACTCATGTCGAGGCCGAGCCTGTGGACCTGGGCCGTTTCGAAGGCCATCCTGGAGTTATTGTTGAGGTCGTACCGGGGTGTGTGCGCAGCTCTTCTCATACCCTACCGTCCCATATTTTCTTTGCGACAAGTTTTGCAGTCCTGCTCTTCTATCACACTTTTCCCATTCTAACTTGGTCCCTTGAAAGTCCGAAAGAGCATGGAACAAATCTGGAAGCACAGGAGGATCCTATGCTTAGGCCCTTTTTGTTTTCCGCTTCTTCCCTTGGATGGCGGATATCTGTTTTCTGGCGAGTTTCAGGCCAGTCCTGTCGATCTTGCGCGAAGAACCGATTCCCCATGGATAAGGAACCTTCCGGAAGCCATTGGAGTTTCTTCGTAACGATTTCTCGGCAAAGGAATCAGCCGGAAGCGTCATTCAGCATGCCGAAATGGTCCCTGACTGGACTCAATCTGAAATTGAGGCCAGCTGGCAGAGGAGAAAGTCCAACGGACGGCGGGCTCAGCAGGCTCATTTAAGCCTCATCCAGCCAGTATCCGACGGGAGGGCGCAAGGACTGCGTTCTGTGTTGTCATGCATGCGATCGTAATCAGATCGACGCCACCACCCCACCACATGCGCCAATTGTGGAAGCGGGCGCCAAAACGCGCAGTGCGGCATCAGCCATCAATTCTGCACGAATGCATGCAACAGCTGACCAAACGGGAACCTCGTCAGCAAGAGGCTCTGTCAAGCTTGTTGGCGCCAGGCGCAGCACACCCTCGCGCCGGCGCCGGCGCCGCCAGCCTTGTCCAGCCTTGTTCAGCCTTCTTTTCCGAGCCCCTCGGCTACCTTAGCGGTGAGCGCCAGGCCTTCGCGTCCGCGGGTTTGGCAAGCGTGGATGTGTGGTATGGCCCAAGTCTGCCTTGATTCAGCCTTACTTTGCTCTCGCCACAAGGCCGCAGGCCGGCCGTCAGCCGCGTTCTGAAGGCTAGCACATGCATGGCCTTCCACCATCCCCGCGCAACGAAACAATCTCCGCTGCCTGTGGAACCTGCATCTTCGCTGCCCGTATAGCCTGCGGGAGCCTGGGCCACGACTCTTAGGTTCCTCAAGACACGTGGTTACGAATGCTGGGCGCAGAATCAATGAACCCTCATCCGTTCACACACTACACTGCGAAGTTTGGTCATAGTTGTGGATCTTGTGAGGCCTTTCTTGTGTGAGCTCGTGGATCTGCCTCCAGGCTCGACTTCACTGAGTCTCGCCGACACGCATTGCTAAATGCCATGATAGTGGGCGACTCGAGGCACTCTTCCTTATGGACCCTGCAGCGAAACATGGGCGTCAGCGCCGCGCTTGCTCGCGCCGTGCTCGCACCAAGCCCGCCCGCACCGTGCTTGCACCACGTCCGCCCGAACCATGCTCGCCCTCACCGCACAACCCGGCCCTCACGCGCCACTAGTCGGCCGTCGTACGCGCTCCTTCCGCCGGCGCCACTGCGTGCGCCGTTTGCTGCTGGCGTGGCTCAGCCTGCACGACCCTGGCTTGTTCGAAGCCTGAGATTCGTTGCCTTTGCTGCCGATGTGTGACGCTGTCAAGCAATTGCTGGCTGAGCTGACTCCGGCGCGATGATGCCGGCTCCATTGCCAACTCCTTTCTGAAGATTCAAGACGGAGACGGGCACGCATGCGCAAGGGTGCATTATTCAGCGCCTCTCGATGCATGGGCCCGCCCGCGTCGTGCGGGCAGAAAGCAGCCACCGCAGCACCTCACATAATCACGACTGGCGGGTTGCGTCATGGGGGCGGAGCCAGAAAACAAAATGCCAGATCCAACTCATTACACGCAGCAACGCCCACCACAGCTGCTCCTCACGTTGACGGGCAAGCTGTGAAGATATTGGCACATCATACAATGGACCGACGCTTGAGACGTCGAGCGGGGAGCCGCTAGTATGTGGACTTTGCCATATTGTTGAATGGAGTCTGCGGCGGCCGGCTTGCTGAATCTTGCCCACAAGGTGAGACATTCAACTCCGCGCGGGCATGGAAAAATGCCTGCCAGGCAGACTGTCAGATGCGAGGTGGGCAGCATTGCCCCGCCACTCGCCGCGCCGTCGACAGCTCACGCAGGAACAAAAGCGGATAACTTACGAACCACACCACACCAAGAGGTGCTCCGGGGGCGCCTTCCATCGCCTTTCCGTGCTGGCCACCGTCAGAAAAGTGGGCTTGCTCTTGTGAGCGCTGCCGTTTCGGCCGCGGCGCGCGAGAATTGAACAGCCCCTGGGAACAACTGAGTTTTGCTGCACGGTCGATCCCCGTCTACAGTCACGCATGGCACCTAGCCTCCGTCGACACGACGAATCAGCATCCTGGGCGCCGCCTACACGACGAATCAGCGTCCTGGCCCGCCGCCAACTGGGCGCGCCGCCATTCCTGGGACGCCGCCCATTCTGTGCAGCCGTCGTCCGCCGGCCTGGCTGCCACCATCCGCGGCGCCAGCATCCGCGGCGCCAGCATTGACCGCCGTTCCCCAACTACTTCTTCCCAGTCCAGTCTCCCTCTTCTCTCTTATACACTGAATCGTTCGCCGTCTGAACTGCAGCTTGCCTGCTCACTCATCCTACCAGCACACTTCATCGCCTGCCTTACCAACTCCAGAAGCGCGCTGCAACTGCACGCCGCTATCCCTGGCAGTCTACGATTAGAGCAGCGTTCGGTCTTTACTCAACGCCGCAGCGCCCGCCGCGCCCGCCGCGCCCGTTCTAGCATACCCCTCACAAGGTGAGCCTCTCTAGTGATGATGGCTACGCTCTGAAGCGCTGCCGCACGCAGCCGCCTTCCTGTGCGGTCCTTTGGTGCTGATGATGAGTTAAGTACCGACTCAGGCATCTTTTCCACGCAAAACTTTTGTCTCACCAGCCCCAACTCCCGAAACGGCGTCGCCCCGCCGCTGCGCCTGCGCCCCCAGAAGCCGGCCTGCCCTTCCCCCGAGAAAGACTGTCTCCCTACATCGCTGCACCCGCCGTCTACGACCGCCCCGCACCGCGGACCCCCGAGTCCTTCAACGATGGCTGCCGCTGCCGCTGCCGCTGCTGCGGCGGCCGCCGGCGATAGGGGCTCTGGCACCGAGAGCTCAATCACAGCACCCTCCAAGTCAAAAAGCGGCAATCTGCGCGAGCAGCTCAAGCTCCCGCTTCGCCTCGTCCGCGGCTGGTGGCGCGAATGGTGTCTTGCGCATATCTGCAGGAAGGACCCCCCGCCGCCTGTTGCGTTTCCCGATGAGAGCAACCAAGATGAGCTTCAGGAAGAAGATCGTCGAAGGCTCATCCAGCTTTTTATCACCAACGAGCGCATCGAATACACGGAAGACAAGAAAGTCAGAGTCATGGAGGATCAGTTCGTGACAATTGCGGTTGCCTATTTCGACTTCAACTTCGACGACAAAGAGGGGCCCGGCGTGCCTCCATTCATCCTCGTCAATCGCAAACTGCTTCCCCGTGTGAACCTCGACGGCCTGTATGAAGAATACGACGATCCTGAAAATCCTCCGATTTCCCTGACGAACCCTGACGGAACAACCATGATGCTTCTCGGGGAGTTCCGCGCCAAATGGAGCCCCCAAGGACCGATCAAGGAATACATCGGCCAGCAAATTTTCCTCAACCCAAATTCCTTCGAGGAGACTCGGTGTGTCGTCTTGCCCGAGGCGAGCCCCCACGAGGTGCTTATTGGCCTGGGCACCATCAAACAGCTCAAACTGAACGAGCATCGGCCAACCATTGCTGCAATTGATGGTCAGGGTGGGAAGCGTGAACCGAGGCCTCGCGTTAACCGTGGTGAGCACACATTCCAATGCTGAGAAGACAGGATTCTAACAGTTGTGTGGTAGATGCTGTAAACGAAAAGGCACGTCAACTGAGCGCTGACAAGGAGGCCCAATTACGCGAGCAGAGGAAGATAGAGAAGATGATGGAAAAAGAGAAAGAGAAGGCGAGAGCAAGAAGTATGAGAGGGAGCAGGAAGTAGATTTCTACTTCCATCTCAGCTCCAAGGTGACGTGGCTGTCACTTTTCAGCCATTTCCTCCTACTCCACATCCATTCACCCCTTTCTTTCCCTGTTCATCCCTTACAGCTCGTCGAGTTGCCCCTCTTACGTCTTCATTTATCTCTGACCCTACCTCTTTGATATCCCCCTCTGGCTAGTGCCACGTTTCCTACCATTCATGTACCTGTTTTCTTGTTTTGTATTATCATCGGCGGCGATTCTGGGCAACGTCGGGTTCTTGTGGAGATGAAAAGCATTCAGAGACACTGCATTTGGCGCTAGAGCGAGCGTTCGGTTTCGACGATAAAAGCGCTGAATCATCTCGAATTCGCGGATGATGACCCACTACGACTCATGGCATAAGACTACTTTAGAGATCTCCTTTGTCAGTGCTTCATCATTGCAATATGTAGGACTCGCACAGCACCATGCACTTTCATACATACCTTGTTCACTGTCATACCCAGCAACTCAACTACTTGCATCCCGCGAATCATCCGTTCCAACTTGGACAAAGACCACGCAAACAGCAGAGAAGGCTGCACTGACGGCAAAGACTTCGGCGCGCTTCGCCGAGGTGAACCACGCCAGAGCGATGGACAAGACGATGTTGAAGACGGCGATCAGACCGAGCCGAACCTTGATGGACCGGACCCAGTAGAGGATGACGATGGAGAGTATGGGGAGCGCCGACGCCAGCACGCTCGTAACCATGAACGTCCAGCGCAGCATCTTCCTGTCGTTCAACTCACCGAGCCTCCGCGCCGTCAACGGCTTGCGTTTCTGCTGCAGTTCAATCAGCTTGTCCACGACGCTTTCCGTCACCCAGCTGGAGAAGAAGTCCTCGTTGTGCCGCCCCAGGAGCGCCAGGAGGTCCGGCGCGTGCCCTTTCGGATTGTCTAGCGAACCCCAGAGGTCTGCATCTTTGCCGGTGAGGACTCCGTTGTCCATGTCCTTGGAGAAGAGGTAGCGTTGGATGTTGCGCAAGTCGGAGGAGTTGGGAGGGTTGACGGACACGATCTTCAGCTGTTGGATAAGCATCTCGTCTACACTAAGTCAGTTTTGATTTTTTTTCCTCTCGTCATCGTCGCAAAAGAACTGCCGACAAGGGGGGAGGTGAGCCATCTGGGCGGTCAAGAGCAAGATATACTGGAAATTCTTGTATGAAAGCTTACTGTATTCTTTCAGCTTCTCGCGGATCTCCTTGACCAGCTCCCACTGGCTCTCATCGCCGTCGGCATGATACGTCGAGTTTCCGAGGAAGAACCAGTTCTTCGCATACAACGACCTCGAACCCGGCGCCGCGTTGTCTCTGGCTTGGACTTTCCGCAGCCGGTCTTCCAGGCTCACCAGCTCCGCTTGCATGTAGAGGAGCATCTGCGCGTTCAGGAACCCGAAGCGTCGGAATATGGCGGTTTCCGGCATGTCGCCCATCTTGCACGCAAGCTTGGGGTACCCGGCGGGCGTGACTGGCGGATCGGCGTCATGGCTGGCTGTTGAGGCTTGTGAAGATGCTTCGCCTGCTGTGCGGGACGTTATGGAGAAGGCCGTGGAAGGGGGAGATGCCGCTGAAGCGGTTCGGGAGGGAGAGTTGGACGGCGGTGCGGCGGGGGAGGAACAAGAACAATGATGGGGTGCCGGCGCTGCCGCTGGTGGGACAGTTATGGGGAGATCTGCTGACGAGGCAGCAGCTGACGATGGGGCGGACGGAACGGATGAGTGAGTAGCCGATGGTGTCTTTGTCTCCTGAGACCCGACTGGTAGGGCTGCCTGAGAGCCAGTTGGGGTGTAATGTAGCGGAAGGATGCTCTGCCGGTTGCCTGACATAGGGCCAAAGACTCGGTGATCGCAAAAAAAGGACTATGTTAAAGTGGTTGTTTTGGCATATGAAGCGTTATACGGTAAAGCAGTCAACGTTGTGAGCTGGGACCGCAGCAAGGGACTTAACTGGGAACATATACAGGTAAACCTCAGCCTCATGCCTCTGCTCTTTTCACCTTGTCGGTATGAAGGTCGCCTTACATGCGTTCTGCATGCACGCCTGGGTGCTGCAACTGCTCTGTTCTCGAAATCGTGGCTTATACCGGCAGGCCACAAGTCACCCATGTTGTGATTCCAGCCCTGTTGCAGTACACATGTGGAAGCGAGTCTTTCTGGAATCGAAGATGTTGTACGCAGAGAGTGCATGAGGCAAAGAGGTCACTCTTTGCTGCCTTCACGGTTCTCGGGCGTTCTCTGAGGCTGCTTATCAGGCTGATGGATGCCTCAAGGTTGTGGAGGCTGGCTGTATGAGCTGGTTGGATATCGGCTCTTCGTACGCTGGTCCCGGATATGTAGGTGGTCATCATAACCCAGCCTCGATGCGGAGGTCTAATCCAGGCCCTTTGAGGAATCTCACTGCACGAACAGAAACAAGACTGGCGTAATTTAGCCTGAGGCAAAAGGCCTCATAGCGCGTCCTTTTCATGGCTACATTTTTGCCGAGTGTCACTGCAGATCTGGTATAAATCAATGAGGGAGGTGCTACAAATCTGCAGACATGTGTTGCACCCTCGCATAAATTTCGTACCGAACAGACCTGAAATTGCTGGCTGAACGGCATGGCTGCCTCTTGGGGACCCGACGCACTGTGCACTTTTATCGATTCCTGCAAACTCCCCTGTTCGTACTGATACGGTGTTGCAGATGGATCGAGCTTTGACGCTGAAAGATACCCTTCGTTTTCAGGGGATCCAATAGACCGTGTCAGTTGCATTCTACGTCACAAGTATTATCAGCTGTAGACTTTTTGCGGTATCTGCTGCGGAAAATGTGGCTTCACTTGTTTCTGGTCTCTTCTTGGGGGCCAGAGCTTTACCTGGCAATATTTAGCGACCGGTCGCTTCTTGTGCTCTGCAACTAATCACATGGCGTCACATGCAGTGCTATGGCATATCATTGCAGATCATGCCGGGTATGTGCCATACGGAAATGAGCGGCAGATTGACGTTCATATTCTCCAGACTCGTATCCCGTCAGCTTTTTCGCTTGGGCAAGGTCAGTTTTCGTTTTCCTTTCGCAAAAGCACCAGGCAACTGAATCCAAATACCGCGGAAGGGGTAAGGTTTCCCCCGAGGCGACCCCGAGATTTTCTGTGGCACAAATCACTAAAGAAAGCAGGTCGTACTTTTCGGCTCGTACACCCCGGCTAGATATTCCGTTTCGATAACGGAGTTGTTCCAAGTATTCCGGCATACTCCGACGAAATGAAACGCCATTGGATTATTCTGCACGCCACAGCTTACATTTGTATGAGCATGACGCGGAAGGCTTTGCGCCCCTGGATTACTGGTGAAAGCTGGCCTTAGTCGCGATGACAGCAAACTCACTCTTACTCAGGGACTTGCAACGCCTTCTGTCTGCACATTGTGATGCTTGGTAACAGCATCACTTTCATCACTTGGTGCAGATGGGATGCCACGTTGTCGGTCTTAAGTATTCGCTCACGGTCATTCAGGTTGAAGGGGCGGTTACATTGCACCACGAAAACCCATGGTGGCCAATTCGGGTGGTGCACATGGCCTGGAACTGCAAGCCAAGGACCCCACCATGATCATTCCAACCAATGAAGATCCGTGCCGCAACCTGCTGACCCAACATCTAGATCAAAGGCAAGTTTCGCTGACATTCAGCCTTGATACTCCATTCTCTACAGTCCATTGACCAGGCTGAAATGTCTTTAAAACAACAATACCCGGGAAGTTGAAAGAAGAAAGTAAGTTCTCAATAATGATTCGTTCCCCCTGAGCTGAGGGTACCTATCGAGGGTCCCGTACGTCCAATGTTTGAAATGCAGAGGTGTGTCACTGTGGCGGCCGCAAAACCTATCAGCCATACGGGATAGGTACCGATATTGCCATCCCAACGTGTGATTTGCCCCTCCCAGATGTGCATTAGTTCTGAAGAGGCTGCTGAAAGGAGAGGCGACCTCTGAGGCAATATCTGACAAGGCTGAGCAGTATGCGATCGCACTGCGGGCGGACACTTCACTGCTACAAGTTACCAGCCTCACGAGAGTTTTCAAGAGGCGCTCCTCTTTCCACTGAGATGGGTTCGTGCTTGTCTTTTCTCAGCACAGGATTCACAAAGGTATGTCCTTCCAGGGACAAAAGCACCGTCTGCTGTCCATACAGGAAATTGTCTCTAAGCGCCTTTATATGCGGTTTATTTTTCTATGGCAAAACTAACTTTTGTAGCAAAAACAGCAGTCTCAACGGCCTCAAAACCCCCAACAACCTCGAGTTTACCAAATCAGATTCCAGTCCGAACCCGAGCCGGATTATCGAATATCACTCATACACCGGCTGTCGGTGTTGCGCAACCCGGAGAACATGAACCTCGTCGCTCCAAGTATCATGGAGAAGTTGGGCCTCAAGGCAGCGCCTTACCATGGAACGGTCACAATATCTGGAAGGACAGTCGACATAATAGGGCAAGGAGACTTGGAGTGGGCCTTTGAACGGCCAGACAGCGAGAAGCTGCCGACAATAAGGACTCGTTTTTACGTCCCCGATATCCAAAATCCACTTTTCGACGCCACATTCTCACAGTCGACGGCACGGAAATATGGGCTTTTGTAGCATGGTTGGGTGAGAACAGGACTGTACAGCGTAGAAACCGTTAGGAGTGGCAAGTTGCCGCTCTTCTCGGTTTCAAGATAAGAGATTTGGAAGGGTGTAATAGAACTATGGCGAATGGCTACTTCTTTCCTCTACGGGACCACAATATCCACAATACTAGACTGTACGCCGCATTTCTGGCGCCTTACGAGTTCAAATTTGTGGTGTGACCTAAATGCCCATACTCTACCTCGGGCAGCCCTGCTTTACTGCGCAATTCAATGAGCCATTCTGGAGAAGCACTCTAACCAAAAACAGAGATCTAAAAGTTCTTAACGTTAAATTTACGGGAGCCTGTTACGAATATTGCATCTGTAACTAATCACGTATTAGTGGCCAAAAGGAGAGTAGAGTAGCAGCACCTTTAAGGTTAGCTTCCGTGGAAATTTCGTAGTTGCCTCCACCAATGAAGTCACCCAGATACAGAACAGTCCGAACGCCGGCGTAACATTTCAGATTAAATTGGTCTATATTTAAAATGAAGCTTCATAAAAACTATCCACAGCATCGACAGAGATGCAGATCGGAAGAGATGGGCATCGAAATTGTTTCTCTATCGGATTCAACTAGTTATCATGGAAAAAGTAAAAAAAATAAAACAGGTACGCTTACTCTCAAAGCAAGCCAACGAGTGTATCAACCCAGAACTTACGGCTCTTCCGACAACACTCACATCTGGAACCACGTCATGTCGTTTACTACGGCACTTCACTTGCTGAACATCCCTTCCGCTCGTTCATTCATGAGTAACTTAAGTTGATGAGATATCGTTCAACTTATATTGGCCATGTTCCTTTTTCCGTTAGAAAATCGATATGTATTGGCGTGTCGTGTCGTCTACAAGTAATCAATTTATTTGATAAACTTGACCGAAGTGACCTTTTATCTATTGGCGGGCCATATCTTTGATTCTCTCGAAAGCGCTATTAAACGGCCATCGTTGGTTGATATAGTCGGCGTAGGTATATCAACGCCTGATCAGCTTTACTTGTAGCTCCGCGGGTCAGAAAATTCCCACATTTGGAACTCCCCTTTACAAAAGTCTTCTGGGTCATTGCCGATAACTTTGCTACCGGTAGTAAACACTATCAAGGGTGATCGCGGCCCTCAAGCTTCTATTTCTCTTTCCACAACGCACTGACTTTCCATCTTAGCGAAAAGGTGTCTGCGCAAACCGGACTGCAATGCCTCGAGAGATTCAACTTCACATAGTTCGTCGTCAAGTCCCAGAGTTTTCCTACAGGAAGTTGATGGCGGCGATTCCGTCATCGTGATCTCAAGATAAATCCGAATCCATACCTTTATGATTATTTTTTGTATCAAACGAGCGCAATGGGAAACACCTTTAAGAACCTTTACCTAAGGAGGAGCTTACTTTTGCTCGATCCAAAGATATAAATTTGTGTATGACACAACCAAATGTTGTTTCCAAGTTGCAGTCTATTACCAAGGTGAAAGTTCAACCTCGTCACCAGGCTTAGATAACCGGTACCAACAGCAACTCTTAGTTTTGTGCCATTGACCCCGTACTGATCTTGCAGATCCATGATCATAATGATGCTACTGAATACCTTTAGACGAAAGCATCGTTTGCGGAATAGGCGTGCTTAGTAACCTTTTAGTTATGCTAGAACTACTCTGTTTAAACAATAATCCCAATACAAGCACTCTTTTCCACTTACTAACAATAATTCAGGCCATACCGCATGTGATGAATTTTCGGCGATGAGTGCTCTGAGAATGACTCAATCAAACGTCATACATTCCGCATGTTCGCCTGATGACGTTGTGTACGCTCATGCGTAAGCCCACGGACTCGGTGTTCCGGTTGTCCGAAGCTGAGCTGAGCTTATTGATGTGGCAACTTTGCCGAAGGTAAGAGTATGGCTTTAGTTACTATGACATCAGCGCCCCAAAGATCGGTCTATTTCCATTGTTTCTGCTTTGGCTGAGGTATTTCGGTTCTGTTCGTACGAAGCGGGCTCTTGCTTGGCCGGCGAGAAGCTTATTGCCACTATGCCTCACCGCGATTTCGCTTTTACAAAGTGTCTTGAGGTCTTCAGTACGGACATGGAGCTCAACTTCAGGTAAGTGGAGGAGGGTTTGAGCCACTCCAAAGCGGCCACGAGGGGCCATCGCATCACATTGCTGTATACTAACGTAAAAAGCGTTTATGATCCGATGTGAGCTTGAAAATATACGCATCCATTGCAAGGACCGAACGGGAATTAAGGAAAAAACGTTGAATAACGCCTGTAGTTATGGACTGCCTAAAATATCTCATTATCCTACTCTCTGCACAGCTTTCCGTCAAAAACACTTAGGAGGCTTGAGTCTCGGCCGGTGGTATCATTTCCAAGAGCTCCTTTGCATAGGCTGCGGCTGCTACAGCTGCATAGCCCTGCCACGCATCGTTCTTGTGTGTGTCCGAGTAGTCACAAATGCCGCGTATAACAAGGCATGGGAAGTGGTCCATCAGCCCTGCAGCCTCCATCTCGAAACAGAGAATTCCTTCCTTTTCAGCTAGCGCGTCCCGGACCTGCGCGTCCTTCATCAGTTTGTCTGCAGACGCAATCAGGCCGTAATGGATAGCCGTTTTGTCCCCCTGTGGCCTGGTTCGCGGCTTTGTCTTTCCCTGATCGCATGCTTCCTTGCAACTCTTGCTGTCATCTTCATGTAGATATGCAGAATTATAGAGCCGATCTGTTTCCGGGCCAGGGCGTTGGTACTTGCACTTAAGCCTCGGATTCCTCTCGACTACCAAAGCTGCCGTTTGCTCAATCTGATGGCCTTTGCATTCATGCTGAGCTAATAGATCATGGACAGCATTGAGTAGAAATACTGGGGGGCCGTTTTGAGACCCGGTGCGCTGGAATTCCTTGGATTGAATGGCCTTGCCGAAATCGTAGTGAATTACACCACCAGAGTGTCTGTCAGGAGAGCTTACAACGATATCACCAAGTCTAATATCGTGATTTGCGGAAGGAGCTCCGCCTGCTATACCAACCATTAAGCCAAACTTAATTGACGGAAAACTGCGCAACATATCCCGTGCTGCCGCTGCTGCGAACGCGATGCCGTATCTTCCTTTTGGCAAGGAGGCAATGACTACCTTGTGTTGGCCGATGCGACCAAACACATAGATGTTGTTGTCATGTGCTGAATTGAACGCTGGCGGGGCATAGTCTTCTTCAAGCAGCTCACGGGCTGCCACCTTTTCGACCTGTACAGCGCAGATCCATCCGACGGTATATTCGGTATAGAAAGGTCGGTGCCGTACTGACGAGCCGGGGAAGGTATCTACTGCCGGTAATAATGAGGCTGAACATGGAATGTGTGATTGCGCTTCATGTCGCCCAGATTCAGACTCGAACTGCGCGTATCTTGAACCCTCGTATGCTAGGGTCTGTAGAATGTCTTCATCTTTGTTCGATCGACCCTCCCTTTCACATCTTGGTTCAGTATCTTCTTCGACCAATCCACTATCGGAGAGAAGCTGATCGAGTGGATGTACAACATTCTTGTATAGTATCGCCCTCCTCTGCTCGACCGAGTGATTGTCTTCTTTGCTACCTGCAGAGGAAAACACGTGGAATGCTCTGTGATCAAGACATTGCTTTACGACAACTCTGTACGTATCAGTGATTTGAGGATTTCGAAGCCCAAAGTTTGGCCACTTCTTGTTGATAAGAGACATCTGAACACTTTTCCAATCATTGTTGATCTGTTCTTGAAGATTACGAGCTGCATTACGCTTGAATCCGCCTTTTGGATAGCCGAGTTCCGTGAGGAGAAGGGCAAGGGCGAGTATTCGGGGATATCTGTGCAGCACATCACGGCTATCACAGAACTCTATAGAAGCTGGATCATCTGAGCCGTCGAATTGGAAAGCGAAATACGGTTTGGATGGATCAAGTTTCGTTTGGTCACCATCATCGTCGACATCCAGAGCTTCCTCGGGAATGAAATGAATTGAGCCACTCGTCCAACAAACCTTCATCAATTCGGAGCTGTAATACTGCCAAGTTGCCCGAGCTAGGATGTATGCGAGGATGATCTTGTCTTTCGATGAGACCTTTGGAGTACCGAGAATCTCAGAGAGGGGCGTGCTGGGACTGCTGCGGATGCCTAGATCGGGTGGCGCGGGATCGTGCATTTGATGTAGAACACCTTCTTCAATCCTGAGACGTTTCCTGATTGTTCCAGAAGAGTCGTCCTTCAGAAGTTGACAGAAGTCTTCCGCTTGAACAGGGTAGCATAGCTCCTCAAATGCAGCACGTTGATCCGTGGTAGGAGGGGAAACAGACTCAACGAATCTGACTCCCTTTTTCTTCCTGGTTGGTAGGGAAAAGGAATCGTCTTCTTTTGCCTGTGTCAAAGGGAGGGAGGTGTGAGATGCTTGCAGGCTAGACGGAGCAGTCGTATACGATTCAGCCTTTTGTTCTACCGCAACATTACGCTTCGTAACCCTATTACCTATTAGAGATGCTGAAAAGAATGCCAAAATGGAATACTCACTTTGGAATCTCGAAACGTAGCTGTTGCCATCGCCATTTGACATCTGCGCCAGGAGAAGGCGCTGGATTTGAGGAGAAGACAACGTCGAATATTGCCTTGTCTTGGGAAGTTGCGACGCTATCATAAAGCTGCAGTCTCGTCCAGTGTTGACTGCAGACAATGCCTTGTCTGGACTTAGACGAGCACGTGCAAGGGCAGCACAGTGCTTCATAAAAGGCATGGTGAATATGCGATTGATCCCCGCCACCAGGATCATCCACCCGCGAGGCTTGCTCTTCGATCTTTGCTTCCAAGTCTTCAATCGCCTGATAACCTTCGTGTTTCTCACGACTCCCGCCTTTGACTCCAAATGTTTTCAGACGAGAAAAGCACCTCTCTACGGTCTCTCGTTTGTCTGTAGCGAACTCTACAAGCGCGGTTGCCAGGTCGTGCCGATCCGCCTTGGCAGAGGCAATGTTGCGCAAATTGGGGTACCACAAGCGCCGGTCCTCGGGCATATTCGACTGTGCTTTCCCCTTTGAAGCGTGAGTGAAACTCACTACTATCCACGTTTCAGGAAGCTACTGACTGTACACAGTGACTCAAGCAGAGCCAAAAGTTTGGGAATTCGTTTCGATATAATTCGTTCCTCATCAGGTGTTGGACTTTCCAAAATGTTGTGGATTATGTAGAGCATCGCTGCAAGCTTCCCTAGCCGTGTCGATATTTCCACAAAACTGCTGCCTTTCCCTTTTGAAACGACCGCAGGGGGCGTGGATGCCGCCGTGGACGCCGCAGTGGTGGAAAAAATGAGCGTAGCATTTTCAGCAAGCTTCCAGAAGTCTTCGGCATCCATTCTAATGAGGCTGTTGGCATAGAGATGGTTTAGAAGAGAGGGACGCCTTGGTCTCACAGATTTCTTCAGCCTCACGTATTCTGGCCCCCGCTCTACCCCGCACTTTGTGCAACAATGCACCGCTTTTCCCGTCGCCCTCTCTCTTTACCCAGAATCCTCAGCTGTAACCACAAACTGCCATCACCGCACAGACCTTTTGATTTCTCAAAGGGGGTGTCCTTACACGCCATAATGTTCCAAAGTCAAGCCACGAGTATCACAACAATTCCTCGACTCATTTCCGATGCCACATTTGCATCACGTCATGCTCTACAGTCATGTTGCAAGATTCGAGCCTTGATGAGAGAAGCATGGGCGGAAAATCGACTTTTCGATTTCAATCTTTGGGCGGCAGGAGTTGGCGCATCTGCAAAACTCACTGCATCACTTGACTATCGACTGGCATCACAGCCCGAAGGGAGGACTGTTGTCATGGGCCTCTTATCAGCTTTGCTGGCGGCGTTGGAGGAATGCAAAGAACTTGGTATTCACCTGAAAACTTTCATCTCAATGACCTAGCCTAATGCTTTATTCAGGGACAAAACAAGACCTTGGCCAAGGTTTGCCTTGCGATCCGATAAGCAAGAGCGTGGAACCATCAGTTTCAGATGCAGACCAAAATTCAGACCGGTTCCCCTCTTGGTCTGACAGCTCTGGTTCGGATTCTAGCGGTGACGATTTGGAGACCAAGCCGGCTCAAGACACTCTATCGTTTTCCATGAAGAATGTAGAAGATCTTATAGACCAGCTCATCCAGCTGGGCAAAATAATAAGATCGTCCGGGGCTACGTCGAGGTTTCGCAAAGCAGACAAAGCGTTCGATCCTACAGCCCATAAGGATCTACAACATTATCTAACGGTTTTGCTGCTTTCAAATCCGCGTGCGATCGAGAATCGGAGGCCTTCCGCGGAGCACATTGATTGGAAAAGTCCATTCTTGACACTTGATTTTGCCGCTATCCACCAACTTGATCTGGACCATCAAAAGGTTGTCGATCATCTTATCTCAGCCAATCTCAGGCGGCGCAGCCGATTTGATTATGCTCGTAAACATGCCCATAAGCTCGCAGCTCACTACAATCCTCAAGGGTTTGTCCAAAACGCATCGCCTGGTCCTCATCAGGATGACTTGGTCAAGCACAGCGATGCTCTTGCTTCACCTGGGATGTCCGAGAAAACGCCAAAGCAAGGCCCTGTGTCCAATGAAACCCCGCAAGTGTGTCACACTGCATTAACGGATACAACCGCCGCTTCCCTCGTGGATCCAGGCTTCACGATCACGCAACCTATTCCACCTTCGAAATCCACAATGAGCCGGGCATCGGTCTCGCTTTCAAGATTGAATTATCCCAACCCACCTCCGATTTCAATCTACGCCAAGTCATTCAGATGTCCTTGTTGCTTTCAAACATTGTCGTCATGGGACCATGAGACGAAACGCTGGCGGTACGAAACCATTCAATCAAGACTAAGAAATGATAGACTAAAGCGCGTTAGGAAGCATTTATCTCAGGACATTCTTCCGTACACATGCATATTCCCTGATTGTTCAGTAGAAAAATGCTTCCACGCTACAAGGGAATCTTGGAAACAGCACATGCGCCAGAATCACTCTGGATCAACTTACTGGGAATGTCTCGCGTGCAGCAACTTTGATACGACGGAGGTTTTTCTCGACGCTGAGCAATTCAGAGAACATACGAGATCTGTCCACGGGGATGCGATAACAGAGGAACAGTTGCTCATACTGGAGAGAGTGTGCAGTAAATCAAGCCCTGCATCTATCGAGTCCTGTCCTCTGTGTATCTATAAGGATCAGGATGAAATTCCAACGGACCCGGAGACATTGCTTAACCATATCGGTGATCATATACACGACTTCTCTCTCTTGTCCCTACCATGGGCTGACTTCAGTGAAGAAGAGGACGCAAAAGTCATCGCAGCTGCCACTGAAAAGGCCATGAAGTGGGATATTACTTTCCCCTCGGACATGGAGACGGTTGACCTTCCACCGTTGAAGCTTGAACAACCAAGAAGCCCCAATCCGGAGCCTCTTTTTGCAGCGGCCGAGTATTTTGCAGAAAGCTCTGACGGATCTTCACGAGTCCTGTTTGGTTCCGAACAATACCAATCTTTATCAGAAGGCTCCTCGTCCGCATCCGGCTCGCCAGCGGAAGACGAAGATGCAATGTGGTACTTACCATCTTCCCCTCCTTATATTTTATGACACATTCTCACAGCTCGCAGTTTCTCCGAACCCCTAGGAACAAACTTAGCTTTGTTCATTAAAATGTTTCGACGCTATTACCAAAAGTTTCCGGAGACCAGGAAGACAAGAGTGGCATTAATTCGTCGCGTGTCCGGATCTTACGGGGCAATGAAGTACAAACACTCATCCAGTATGTCGGCGGATGGCTTCAGCGTAAAAGGACAAATCCTTGAGGAAACCTCATTCAGCTCTCGTCATGAAAACGAGATTAAGTCATATCGAGATCCTTTTGAGTTACGCGGTTCACGGACGGAAAATCTAATCCGCTACATTAACCCATGCTGCGATTTGTACATCGCAAACATTGCTGAATCCAGCGACTTCTCCGTTGAATCGGCACAAATTGCCAAGGCAGGTTTCAGGAGCGCAAGCTTTTAGCGTGTCGTTGGCTAATCAATTTTCTGTGCAGGCGGTCCACTGGGCTCAATCTCGTGACGTCGACGTTATCCTCCTCGCTTGCATCATTCCTGAGGATTGGGACGATGAAATTACCAGCGCTGTCAAGCTGGCCAAAAACAAAGACATTGCCGTTATACACAGTACGGTTAATTTCAGTTTCGGAACTCTCGAATTGATAAGGGGAAATGCTATTCCTATCGCCGTGTGCAACGAACGGGGTGAAATTTTCTTACATAGCCAGAAAGATGGATTCCATTACGGTTTTGTCGGAGGACTCCGCGGCGAGGATTGGTCAAATCTGGAATCTTACCTCTCTGTGCCTGCCGCCGTAGCCGCTGGAATAGCCTCGCTTATTGTGGCATGCTGTCGGATTTCGAAAAGTTGCGATACGTCTGACAGGCAGCCAATCTGGAGATGCGATATGGTGAAGCAGATATTCAGGGCCATGAGCGAGGGGGACTGGGTTAATCCTGAGAATCTGGTTGGCAATTTGCCGCATGGGATGCGTTCGAGGGATTTCGCGGCTCTCGTTAATGAGAGGTTCAAGGTCGATGGCGCTCAATAGAGTAGAAATATAGATACAATTGACAATACACACTCAGCCAGTGTGAGAGATTGCTTAACACCAGTGTTAAGGAACAACATGGTTACTAATGTTGGCAAGCTTCAAGCAAGTGGACAAGGCATGGTATGTAGTCATTGTGTGTTGCTCAGATTGGGTTTGGGTTTCGGTGCAGCTTTCCTTGTGTGTGCTGTGTTCTGATGTGATGCGCTCTTGGGCTTGCATTAGCGGAGATGGTTGCGGTGGACAGTATTTTCGCAGAATAGGACCTAACAACGTCAATAACATAAAACAAACAGTGCCAACGTAACAAATTAAGCAGTCATTTCCTCTCACTGTCTGCACCTGCTTAGCATGAGGATGTCCAAATGTACGATGAAGAGATCAGTGACGGAACACGTTATCGATAGCCTATTCACTTAAGCTACAGCCCACTGATAAAGTAGAAAGACTTGTTGATTTGTTCGACTCAAAGATGTGTTAAGGCTATAGTTGGCGTGTTGTATGATTGAGTTGAAGAAACGTTTTCAATACAGCAGAGTAAATGAGAGACAAATAAGAGAATAGAAGCTCAAGTACGCCCACAGAGAGTGTGAAAATGTTCCAAATGAAGGTGCCCATTGAACAGAAGAGTCACTTCCAAACTGTTAGTCGCCAATCTTTCTCGGAGTCAATCTGGCCCATTTGCTTTAGTTCATTTTCAGGCAAGGGAGGACCCAAATCCCGGATGCATCTCATCCGACTCCTTTACCCTTTGGATTCCATCAGGCTGTGGTCCAGTATAGAATGGGAAGGCGTCTTTGCTGTCATACGGATCAGGAGGCGGAGTACAAGCGGCTCCATGACCCAGTCGGAGAGGGGACATCGAATACAGCTCGACACGCCTATTCGGGGCTACTACCAGCGGAATCCTACTTGCTGGTGCTCCGTGCGAATGTAGATGTGGCACATGCCCCCTTATCCGAAATTCCTTGCGCGTCTTAGAGATCTGTGTCACAACTGGATGTATATTGCTGTTCTTTCCCAGTTGTGTTTCGCTTTTCTTGAGGATTTTTTGAATGGGCGGTGTTGGCTTTTGGTTGGCTTTTGTCAACTTTGACGAGAGTCTTCCGATGGTGACTGCTCCACTATCGGGGTAGGACGGCACCTCTTTCGGTGGATGGTTCGAGATTTCAAATAGAGTGTGGTGGCATGGTGAATGGTCGACCTTGCATATTCCCTGCCCGTCATTGTTCCTTGCTCCAGGAACGCAATAGAGGCCATTGTATAGCTTCAATGTGCCGCTGCCTCCGCATTGCTCGGAAAGGTGCTCAATGCATTTGACCGAGGCCGTCAGAAAGTGTTGTCCTCGAGCAGCTTCTGTGAAAGCCGACGAAATCCTAGCATCTTCCGGCCCCTCAGGTCTTATGGGGTCAGTAAGGTTACTGCAGAATAGGATCGGTATATCCGGCCTCGAAGCAACCAATTTCAGCCAGCCAGCGCTGCTTTCAGCGTCGATGTGAGCCCTTCTGGACCAAACATGCTGCTGTAGCTCTGCAATATTCTTGAATTCGTATCCGACGAGATCCTTGTCTTCTTTGAGTTCGGATCCCATTTGCTGGTCAGTGATATGAGTGATGTAAGCGAAGAACTCAGCCAAGAGCTGTGAGAACTTGGTCGTCTCATTGGTCTTGAATCTTTCTGGCAGTTGCGCATTCATCACCGGCTTCATGGCACGGTATGCTGCCTCGCCGCCGTCGTAGTCGGCATCGGCGTACGGGATCATTGCTTGAAGCTCACTCGCGTCTTCCTGATTGAATGCCCAAGCCAGCACGAGATGAAGTATCACGCTGAGCTGTGGAACAAGCCAAGATCGCTTTGACTCGAAATCATACAGCAGCGTGGGCAGATGCCTGGCGTTGGCGGTCCTTTGGAGAATGCGGCTTTGGGCGGCTTGGATTCTTCGATTTGCCGTGTGATGCACAACCATCTTTGCGGAGATCCCTACGCCGAGGAAGCCGAGACCGGAGGTTCCGATGTTTCCGGTGTATTCATTTCCGAATCTGAGTTTTCGTTCGTCATTGGACTCCGCGCCGGACAGTTGGATGTTGCGGAATCCCGAGTCTCGTGTGCCGAGGTGTATCTTCGCGTTGGAAAAGTAACCGACAAAAGCTCGTTGAGTTGCCAAGTCTTCGATGTCCGATATATCGACCATCCGCTCGGCACAATTTTTGATGAGATCCCAGGATATGGGAGATTCCTCATCCTCGCTTTGAAGAAAATGCCATTGGATAGAATGCGCAGGCCCACGTGATACCGGAATAAGCGCCGTTGTGTCTCCTTTCAGAAACAGTTTGCCACGACACTTGCATGGATACCAGATGAGTCCCAGGAGGATCATTGCGTCGAATGAGACCTCAACTCCACGCTCTTTTTCTCGATCTGGGACCCAGAAGCCCTCAGCCAACACAAATCCCTCAAACATACCGAACCAGCAAGTCCCTGTATTTCCAGAAAGAAGAGAAGTCGGGTCTGTGCTAATATCCAGGACACCGGGTGTGGGTGATGGCAACATCTTTGCACTCGAGGAGAGAATTTTCCCTTCCTCTGGAAGTCTGAAAACGGCACTGAGCCAAAGAAGCTGTTGAGCCAATTGGATGAGATCTTCTCTTGGGCCTTGAGCGTTGCACGTCGTGTAAACGTCCCCAACTATGAATGAGAAAGTGCAACCCTGATAATTTTCGGGGCTGCCGGGACCATGTAACTGCTTGCTGCTTGATGCTCCCTCAATGGCGAGTATGAGAGTCCGAATGACCCGCATACCATTCTTTGGCCAGAATTGTTCGACGTAGTCACCGCATGTGGCTGCAAACGCTGCCTCTTCTGTACCACTCACGGTCAGGGCCAACTCCAGATCTTGGGCCGAGGGTAGCTGTGTCTCCACGAACTTCACGAGGTCCCAGACGATTCTGAAAGTGATAGAATCTGAGGTGAACCACGATTCGACATCAAAATCCAATTTTTCCGTGGACGGAAGCTCCCTTTGCTTTTGCTTTTGTTTTTCCTTTGTAGACCGTCGAGTACTTTCTGGTGACAAAATTCCAGCTAAAGAGGCTTTGGCCGTGGCGCGAACTTGGTCGGCCTCGGATTGAGGTCCAGGCATTGCTTCACTTCTTGGTAACATAAAGCTCGTTTCTCCAATGAAGCTGGGTTCAGCTTCGAAATGAGGAAAAGGGTATTCGGTCTCGCCGCGAGGTGTTTCCATGGGCGTGAATTGCGACTGAAGGTTGTTTGGAAACCCAAAGGCTGGAAGGTAAGGTGGTGTTGGGGGCACTTGGCGTGATTGAGATGGACCGACATGACCCGGGAAACAATTTGGTCGACCTGCGTGTTTCCTGGCCTGTCGGAAGTTTGACGGCGTTGCCAAATCCCGCTCACCAACCGTAGCCCACGCGAACAATGTCTTCTCCAACGATTCAAACTCCAGAGGTTTGGACAGAAAGTCATCCATTCCGGATGCTACACACTTCTCCCTGTCACATTCCGTCTCGAATTCCGACACACCGATGATCGGGATATTGCGGATTTGAGGCTGATCCCTGAATGATACTTGGGTCCGAATCGTTTGTGTAGTCTGGTAGCCATCCATCACAGGCATCTGAACGTCCATGAGGATGATGTTTGGCACAGCATGTTCGCCGTTCGCGGCAGCCATCAGGTATTCCAGTGCCTCTTTCCCGTTGCACACCGCACTTGCGGAGAACCCTTGCTGCTTCAGCATCTTCAGCGCAATCCTCTGGTTGATGATGCTTTACCAATTATTAGCTATGAGTAACAGATAAAGGTATGAGAATGCGAACTTGTCTTCGGCGACCAAAATACTAACATCTTTCCTCCCCTCCTCGGACAGGTCCATATCATGCTCAGCGCTGGAACTTTTTTGAAAGAGTTCTGTTCCGAAACCAGATGATGTAGGCTTGGGTGCATCTTGTGGGCCAGCCATCGTGACAGATAGAGGAAGATTGCGTCGTCTGTCAAGGCTCAGGAAGGCGGGGGAGCTGAGCTTTTCCCAAGAGCCTCAGCCTTGTCAACCCAGCTGACCTGACCAAGCGGAAGCTGAGTCGCTCAAGTCAGCCAGTGATATCATAGTTACATCTGCCCAGTGTTGCACAAAACTTCAGAAGAGCACGACCTACCAATCACATAAATGCCTCATCTCTCAATGTGGTAGCTACCACATTCTAACGCCCACTCTCGTGAAACGTGAAAACAGCGTATTTCTCTTGTTTGGTGTACGATACGATCGCCGCGGCCCTTTGAAACTCGTTGAAACCCTATATACCTAGATAGCGAGGAGGTTTGGCTATATGTACGAAGGCAGTCAATCTCGTGTTCCGTAAAACCCCTCTGAAAGCCACCCAGTATTATGCATGACACCGTCTTAATGGCGGATTCCTCTCCTGACCCCCCTCAGGAACTCTGTTACGTGTGGAATTATCCTAAAAAATGTTGTATTTCACCCGCTGATGCCCTGTTCGAATACCTTCCTCCTGAAATCAACAACCTGTCTCTCTGAATTGATGGTCGCCTTCGGCTTGTCAACGCTCTTTGGTTTGAGCCCATTGCTCGTGATTCCTTTTCCTGCGTTGCTTCCATTACCCTTGACGCCGATAGAACGGTTCCGGGTGTAATCTGGGTTACATGACCTTTTTCTACCCTGAACATACCAGGGAGAACCAACAACGGAAGCTCTTGCTCTCCTTCGCCAGGATCGTGGTCTCCGTAGGCTCCTACACTGTCCGTAAAATTCAGTTTTGCCTCGAGAGACTGGATCTCAAAGTTGTCGGAGTAAAAGTCAAACTTTGGCTCCACCATACTCTTGAGGCTTTTGACATCGTCCCACACTGTCTGTATATCAGCCACAATGTGCGTGAGCTTCTCGACAAACTCGCCGCGCTGGTAGACGGGGACTAGATCTCGCACGTAGCCCATCACATCGTCGACAACGTTTGTGACTCGATTAACAGCGAACACCTGCTGCTTGTCTCTGGACATGGCTAGGAGCACTCCCCGAACCAGCGCTTCTCGGTCGGGGTCAGTGATCGCATGGTCGAAGAGTAACTCCCGAATCCCGCTCCCCTCAGGCAGAAGATATGTGGGCTGGAATATTTGCGCATAGATGGATGTCCCAAGAACGGAAATGGCGGCTGATGTACGCATGACCTTTGCTGTGTATGAATTTGATCGTGGAATGACGATGGGAGACTGCTCGTTGTCGATTTTGGTCCAAGCATAGTGGTCCTTGTGGAGCTTTCTTAGCGGTTTACAGCAGGGTACTCCTGAAAGCTACATACCTGAAGCACAATTTCATCGAGATCCTGCCCAATGCAATCTTTCATCAAGTTGAGGGCGGGTTGCCATAGATCGGATAGTCGAGCGGCACTGCATGCGTGTCAGCACCCTGAAGAGAAATACAAATTCTCAAGTGGCATACGTTTGGTCACTTCCTTCTTCTTTGAGGCCATATGCCAGGCCTTTCAAGGCATTCAGTTCATCCTCTGTCTCCTTCAACATCCGTCTCGATTCGGTACCCATATCTCTCTGTGCCTTGTATGAGCTCTCTGCATTTTTCCGGTTCACTTCGGCAGCTTCAAGCCTTTCTCTGAGATTTTTGACCTGCCCCCGCTGGTTTACTATGGTTATCTCCAGCTCTGAAATGCGTCTTTGCGCCGCTACATTGTTGCCTCTCTCAGTGTTCAACAGATCGGTTGTTTCTCTGTGCTGAGACAAAAGCTGCTGCTCAATTGAATGCAGTGCATCGACTTGCTTCTTGTGGTCACCAACGGCCAACTCGAGCGTCCTGATCCTGCCGTCACGTTGGGCAATATCTTCATCGCGGCGTGCGCTGTCTTCGCGGAACATCATCAGGCAGCCCTCATTCGCTGCGCGCCACCGCTGTAGCTGATCATCTTTCTCCCGAAGCTGCTTTCTCAGTTGGTCGTTTTCATCTACCAGATCAGATGTGGACTGAAAGGACGGGTTGGCGATGAATGCTTTGACTGCCCCAACAAGGTCCTTGGTTGCCTGAGATGAACGTTGGTTTTTGGAGACCGCGGCCCTGTTTGTACCTTTTGTGCCGACATTTGTCGTGCTGACGAGGGCTGTCTGGGCTTCTGACATGATTGTCGATCCTTTTGTCTCGGTCGGTTATTGCCGATGAGAAAGTCTCGGAGTCGCAGTTCTAAAGCTTTTACGAGGCGATGCTCCAGAATTTATGGATAAACGCTTTTCGAACGATGACAGCAGCACCAAGAATCTGCGCCGCCAGACAGAAGATTCAGGCTTGATATTCAGGCGATTAGTGAGCGATGCCTATGCTGGTGCCCTGCAATCACGCGAATGCCGCTCCACATGTTCACGCCGGCTAAGCGTAAGCAGCGCCTATGGATCAACGGCATACAGCCAAACTTTAGCGTGGAATCGCCTTATTGAACAAAAGTGCCTCCGCGTAAGCTCCATTAATGTGCGTCATGCAGTTCGCTCTGACTGCATACTTGCATATATCATGAACCACTGAGATGTGCAGCCTGCCATGCAACGCGATAAGAATCGCTCCGGACTCCAAAGAAAGCGGCCCCGATCTGCATCTACCATTCGCCATTAAATGCCAAATATTGACACAATCAAACCAATGACTGGTTTTGACAAGCGAGATGATCCGCGCAGTGCAGCACTCAGCAGGGTTTTATTGGCTCGAAGCAATGTAATGCTTCCGATTGTGGGAAGCTGCTCCACCTCAATGCCAAATGATCACCAAGAAAAAGGCTGACATAAGTATTCATACGGCAGCTGCGCACCCGATACATCCTCCCAAGATAATCTATGGTTATACATGAATTTGTCCTACGCACGGGTGGACTATCACGTGTATAGTTTTATTCCGAAAATACGAGGTGCATTGCACTCGGAGGCTGTGCAGTATATCAACATTACCCCGCTTTCAAGTCTGCATTTCACATTCACCTCATCATGGCTGATATATTTGACTACCTTGGGCGTACCAATACGCTATGGAAAGAACATAAATTTGGCAATTTTCATACCATCGATGTTTCCGAGATACCACGGCCAGGTAGTGGCGGCTCTCGCGAGACCCCATCTCACAGAACGCTCCGCACCGACGAGTTGGAACACTGGCTCTCTGCACACACTTCTGTCTTACAGATGGTGTGGGTTGAGCATGATACAGCTAGCCAGCGGAGCAATATATCTTCCCGTGCAGCAAGCAGTATTATCAGCGCCTTTGGTCTGGAAGTCGCCTACAAGTACTCCCGCACTTGCTTTGCTGGGGCTGCACAAGTCTCTTCGATGGCTTCTCCAGGGGATCAATCTGAAAGCTTCGCCTTCAGCTATTATCCGAAAATGATGTTGCTGTGGACCTACGACGTTGCGAAAAAGAGTACACGCGGAATCTGTTTCGCTGGAAGAGACCAGATCTTGGTATTCAAAGAACTACTCAACGAACGCTGGCTCCCTCTAAGCCAGCCTATGACCATTGGCCTTTTGGCCAGTCTCGTGTTGGGCGGCGAGGTGGATCGAGCACAGAAAGACATCAAGACGGAGGTCAGCAAGGTCGAAGTCCGCACTGGATGTCATCGGTGGCACAACCGCTCGGAAGATCCAGCGCAGGAAGACTTGGCTGTGTTGTTCGCAAGCATGAGCGGCTCCGCAACGAAGACGGCTTCGATTTCAAAGAAGATCGAGATACTCCAAGAACTTGGCAACTTCTGCCTCGTTCATACAGCCGAAATATTCCCGCTGTCTGCAGATGACAATTCCGAAGCGAACGATGACGGAAACAACACTCGAGACAAAGATGAGATAGACGAACTTCAGAAAGATATCTCGCTTGTGCGGCAACGGGCAAAAATGCAACAAGTCAATGCGGATCTCATCACTCGTCGGATTGACATCCAGTTGAATGCCGTAAGCAATAATCTCATTCATTACTTTCCATTCTTCTCAAGCAGTAGCCCCAGAGAGCTGTCTAACAATGTGCCATAGCTGCAGAATCTCATCACACAATACGATTCTCTTGTAAATCTCGAAATTGCCCGAGATTCCAAGGTCGTCGCGGCTGCAAGCCAACGAGACTCCTATGCGATGAAATCCCTGGCTGTGGTCACAATGGTCTTTCTTCCAGGAACCTTTGTCGCTACGCTCTTCTCCATGCCGCTCTTTGATTGGCATGGATCGGAGAACTTGAGTGCCTCGGGACTTGGGGTCTACTGGGCTACTGCCATACCGTTGACTGTGGTCACAATTTCAATCTGGATAGTCTGGACGTACCTTCAAAGCGTACAGATCAGACGGCAGAATGAGAGGGTAAAGGGAAGTCTTTATGAAGGCACGGAAATGTCTGAAATCAAGATACTGGCAAGCAGAAGACAATCCGAATATACAGTGTGAGTTGTTTTCCAGACTGGAAATATTCCTCTTTACATTTTCCCTTTGCCCTCTCCCTGTAATACACTTTGACAAAGTCTGAAATTGCAGTAGATAGCATTTCATCAATATCAATCCATGATTACTATTTCATCTAGTCGTTAAATAGTGTCAAATTCACGTTCGGAGACCTTCACACAGCGAGCATGGACGTCCAGCATCCAGACGTAGTTTCCTGCTGTGTTAAGCAGCTTGAGTACCAATGTGAAGTAGGTCGAAACGTGCATGGGGATGGCGTACTCTGTGGCTTTATTTTCTGCATCGGCCTGCCTGCTCTTGGCGGGAGCGCTGGTTGTGAGGGATGGCAGCAAATTCTTGTGCATGAAAGCGTAGCCAATGCAGCACTTTTGCGTGGGAACGTCATGTTGATGGTGGCTTGTCTTGTGCGAGTTCAAGAAGTCAGCCAAACAAAGACATTGTTCGAGCTCAGGACAATGGATAACATGCACGAACACCAGGCCAAAGTTTAAGGAGAAAAGGAGATTTGATTGTTTTCGCTAGAAGCTATCTGAGAAAATGTCTTGGCATTGCCCTTTTTTTTTTTTTTTGAAAGGAAACCACCGCTTGTAATCCAGCGCAGTCCTCCTGCGCATTTAGTAGTCAACGCAGCTACTGATATGCCTGCTGCGGCCAAATATCGCTGAGTTGATATTTGGTTGACCATCTTCCACCACCACACTACCAGACTGTATGGATCAGTTTATCTCCAAACCCAACTCCGCCCTCTTCGAACTATGTGGATGGCTCCAAAACCATGTCATTCTTCCAGTCATCTAAAGTCCGTACCCGATGATGACAAGCCAGGCATGAGAGCCACTTCTCGCCGGCTGGCATCACCACGCCGAAGTGTTTCTTGCAATGCGGGCACTTGTAGCGTCGAAGGTCTTTGATTTTGTCTTGCAGGCCTTGGACCTTGCCTTGTAGCCGTTTGATGTCGGTGTCTGCTGCAAGGAGCTGGTCTGTCTTCGTGGAATTGGAGCTGACCAGATGGCGTATGAGCTTCTCCATCAGGTCTGGTGCAGTCTGAATCATGCTTGGAAGGTGGTTTCCAGAGATGAGCTCACTTGCGTGCGATAGGGCATAGTAAGAGAGCTCATCGTGGACGGAGCAGGCGGCCTCAGAAACGCTAGCATAGATGGTCTGAACAAGTCGAGGGAAGACTTCAAGAGTCTTCGGCTCTTCCAGGGCCGACTTGATGGCGTTGAAAGCTTCCTCCTCGAGCTTGGGAACCTCATACAGCTTCGAGACAACGTAGACATCCGCATGATCAAGAACGGACTCGGCATACTCGTTGGGAGGGAATTCGAGACCATCGGCGGGGGGCGTGGGCTCATTGGTATCAGAGTTCTCCGGTCCCTTCACAGTGTACCGACCCGTGTAGAGGAACTCCACCAAGCGCCTGATCGCTTGGGGCGGATCGTATTTCATGTCGATGGCTTCCGAGTTTGCCTAGACGTAAGGAGAGTGAGCCATGGCTTTCTTAAAGTAACAAGAGGGATCATACCAAGAAGCGGCCTGGTTTCATCGCGTTCGCGAAAAACTCGCACTGTGTGCAGAGTATGACGCGATGAACCTTCAGTTCAGTGTCATCACTGAGGCGGAGACGCAGGTCGCAGTAATCGCCGCTTTCGACGGCCCTGTAGACGGCTTAGTTCTTCATCATAGGTGGGGCGAAGAAAGTTCCATCAACGACTTACTTGTAGATAGCATCATTTCCTGGTAAGCCGGCCATGTTGGATGCCACTGTGCAGCAGCACGCGTGACGAGGGAAGTTTTGTTGTGTCTTCTCTTCTTTTTTGCGATCGTGTAGAGTGTAAGTTCAAGAAGCTAAAACGAAGTCCGGGGTTGGGGTTTTGTAGGCGAGCTGGCGACGGTGGAACAGTGAATGCGGAGGGACAGAAAACACTCACAGCTTTCGGCATGCATGTTTTGTGTTAATGCCAAAAGGAAGATCCGTGCCCACGTGTTGAAGCAAAGCGAGGTCAGGTTTACATTCACGTTCAATCTGCCATGTGGAAAGGCATCGAGATGAAAAAAAAAAAAAATGAAAAAAAGTGCGCAACCAGCCTAACGGCGGCGTATCTACGCTCAGTAACACCGGTAGATAGCAGTGGTCTTATTTACGCCCAAACCCTCTAAGATACAACAGGTAGAAATGTTTTCCAGTTCAAGTCCCCCATTGGCCGATACTCCCAAACGCCAGCCCTGTTCTTAATGAGGCCCCAATTCCGGCATTGCTACAACTACCAAAGGAAAGCGGCCTCTGCTGCCAAGTGTCATCACCACCGTAATGATTGATCGCCCGTCGTCGAATGGAAAGGTCATCATAACGTGCGCTGTCCTACACGACATGGAGAATCTGGTTTTGCCCCTTTCAATGACTTTCCCGTAACGGGGCAGAGGACCCTGTCCGCATGCTTACCCTTCAGCGCCTCCATCCAATTTGCCTGGGCCCTCTCTCAAACCAACTGCTATTCATAAACAAGAGTCTGTCTTCTTCTCGCTAGTCCAAGGAAAATGCAAAAGGGGTGTTTTCCTGAGACCGTGATCTCATAAGGATATATGCCGTATCAGGCGGGAAGACTCGGAATTGCTCCGTCTCTAAATCTTCGTTGCTGCACCATCGGATCCGAGGAACTGACATGAGGGGGCATGAACTCAGACCTCCGAACCACGCCACCAAAGCGACGACGACCATCGCCACTCCTACGACGCCTCGCCACCGGTCCTCTGTCGCTTCTGCGGGTTCTGGGCATTGGCGGATTGCCGGGCTTTCCTCGTCGCATCAAGCGCCTTCAACGCGCATTCGACGAGCACCTTGTTCTCATCGCGGTTTTCGGGGCCAACAACGTCAAGGGGTGGGGTCAGGCCATACTTCATACCCCACGCGAGCTGCTGGGCAGTGAACTCGCGGCAGAAAGGGCAAGTGAAGGTATCGCTAGGCTCGCAGAGGCCCAGATGATGCATTATGACCGGGAAGCGAGTCTCGCACTTGGGATACTTGAACCACGTGGGGTCCGTCTGTGGGAGCTTCGTCTGCGCCCGCGCCAGCTCCCGCCAGAAGTCGGTAGTGGTGCCCAGCGTGGCGTTGAAGCGCGGGTTCTGGGCCAGGATGCTGAAGTGGTTAGCGCAGACGCGCAGTACGGCGTCGCGGAGCTGCCGCCCGCCTCGCACCGTGTCGACCGTGTTCTCGTACACGAATTGCACAGCGGCCGGGAAGCCCTGGCAGTAGTAGTAATGCGGCGATCGGAGGAAGGTGCGGATCTTTCCGAGAGCACATTGCATCATGGTCTGAATTTCGTATTTTTCCGCCAGAACGTAACACTTGAGATGGTACATGAGCTGGCGGAGGTATGGGTCCTTCTCATCCATGGCGTCCATGCTCGATTTCTCGTCGAGTACATCATCGTCGAATTCTTTGTCATCTCCTTCGCCGTCCTTTGGCGGTTCATCGGAATAATCTTCCTCATAGAGAAACTTGAGCATGGCTTCGACAATCAACGGATCATCTCCGGTGAGCACGATCACTCCCGTCCGGGCCTCCTTGAAATAAACGGCTCCGTTAGCCTGCGCTTTGGTTGTACGGATATATCGGCTACTCACCTTGAACGGCGAGTCCGGCTTACAGGCGTTGTGGAAGAACTTCGACTGCGGGCACACAACGGCTTTGTGTACTTTGTGCTCTACACTGTTGTTGCATCGGATGGTCAGGTCGGTATAGAGGCCTTGTTTTCTCACTCTACCGTCTCGTTGATTAGCCGATTGATCCAATATACAAAGATAAGAGGTTGGCTGACGATTGCAGGCCCTCTTTGAGAGGAACTCCTTTTGGGACGTTCATGTTTACAGACGTGCCGTTCTGGCTCGCGGCTGATGTTGATTCAGGTTGCGTGGTCTTGCTGAGGGGACGGGAAGATGTGCAGACGCGTCCGCGCTGTTTCACGCGTTGCCGGCCCGTGCTCCTCCGGGACATGGGTTCTGTGACAGCTCTCTTGCAGCCGATGGCCAATGCGAACTTATTTCTTTGTCAATTGATGCAATCATAACCTACTACATCCCCAAGATACTGCGAGACCCCCTTGTTTGAGTTATTCAGAATTGTAGCGCCAACCGGCTGTTCCGATGGGGAGTTTGAAGTGATACCCCCTCGTTCATTGACGTCTACTGGAAGTTCCACTGGCGCTTCGTCAGGTCTTCATACCTGACATCATGATGAGATTCTTTCCCTGTGCACTTTTATACCAATCAAGACGTTTCGATCAGAGTATAACAGCAAGCATGGGAATGCCGGTGGACGTGCCGGTGGACCTCAACGAGAGGGAAGATAAACAGAATATCCGGCTGTTCCAGCCAGTTACCCATACCCCGGCGGAAGACATTTCACTTCCTCCACAAGCCATCATCAAACAAACCAGCTCGTAATGTAGTACATGCAAGTAGATCAAACAGCTGGAGTTTCCTTGCAACCACCCAGTTCACTGTCACAAATGGTAGAAGATTGCAGATCTGATAAGATATCACGTGTTTTTTTCATTCCTGATTAAGGCGGGGAACGGCCAACCCAACTAAAATAACTCCTCCTCCAACGTGCATCAATATATAGATCACTTTTCGCGCAAAGCGTTGCACAGGGTCATTCCATTCCGAGCCCAGAAAACGACATAAAGAAAAGAAAAGAGGAATCGTAACTCAATTTCCGTGGATGATAAAAAGGAAACCCCGGCCCCCACCCCTCCCGCGCACCCCCTTTCCTAGAAGACATGCCATAAAAAAAAAAGGGAAAAAAAAAGTCATGACGATCAGATTCAATCCATCCTCTGCCTCTTTGCGGCCCTCTCGGCCTCTTCCTTTTCTTCCTCTTCGTTAGGATCGTACTTTACCATATTGGCGCGCCACGTCTTGTGGTCATCCACAGCGTGGCAGCCCCAGCACGACGGGCTGCGCTCGTCCTCCTCCCACGGCAGGTTCATCATGACCTCTCCGCACGTCTGGCAGCGATACAGCTCCATCCAGGGCCACGTCGCCGAGTACTGGGCGAACGCGGCCCAGAAGCCCTCGATGCCGTCCATCTCCTCGACGAACGCGGGGTTGCGCGTGAAGTACTTGAGGCGAGTCTTGACGATGGCGAGGGCGACGCAGCGCAGGCGCTTGTCGCTTTCGGGGGTGCTCTCGAAGATGAGCGAGACGACCTGCGGGAAGTCCGGGTGGCGCCAGCCCTGCTGGCGCACGGCGTCGTCCATGAAGGAGCGCCAGGCTTGTTCCTTCAGTTCGGACACTTGGTACTTCTCGGCGATGCCGTACAGGCCGACGGCGTACGCCATGCTGCGGCCCGGGTCGCTGCAGATCAGGTCGCCGTCGATCACCGAGGATTTCTGCACCCGCGACGTGTAGAAGTAGCCGAGGAGGCCGTCGACTAGGATCGGCTCGTCGTCGTCCAGCGAGATGACGCCGGTGCCCTAGAAAAAAGTGGGGCGTTAGTTACGTTGCGTTGGTTGGACTGTCGGTGACATTTTTTTCCTGTTCCTTTCAACGGTCTCTTCTTTTCACACCTCCACACCCAACAAATGCGGAGACGACAACAAGGGAAAAAAGGCAAGCATACCCCGATGGGCGAGTCCGGGTGTAATAGGTTTGCGAAGAAGTCGGATTGCGGGCCCAGGACGACGCGGTGCAGGTAAAAGGTGTATTCGCGGCAGCGGAGGATGAGGTCGCTCCAGTTGTGGTTCTCGAAACGGCCCTCGTAAAGCCTGGCGAAAAAAACGAACATAAGCCAGAGTGTTCCCAACAACGGCAACCACTTTTGTTTCTGGTGGATTGCTTTTCTGATGATAGCGCGATTCATGGATCGCACTAGTAGGAGGGACCCCACTTCTCCAAGCCGCGTTTAAAGTCGCTGTTCACCCGGTCACTCTCCGACTCGGTGTAGGTGCCGTCCTGCTGCGGTTTGACGTTGTAGCCGAGCGGCGGGAAGCGGTAGAAGCCGGGGGTCGAGATCTTGGTGCTGCTGGGGCGGGTCGGGATGCTGAATTCCCCTGAGCTGCGGGCCGTCATGGGCGGCGACGGCGGCCGGCTGCCGGTCGACGACGCGGCAAAGGCCTTGAGGCGGGCGAAGGAGGCGTCCATTTTTTCGGTCGTGATGGGAGCACACGGGGTACGCGGAGAGGAGGGGATGACAACGCAGAACACACACAACAAAGGTTTGCAGCCGTGCCAGGTCTTATGTAGTCTCTCGCGGTGAGCTCATCCCACAAATTCCCTGAAGCGGTATGGCGCCGACGGACGTGGACAGTCGTGCACAGGCCGCCAACATGCTTCTTCACCGGTGAAGCAAAGTAGTTGCCGAGCGAACCTCACGCCAGGAGCGCATCGAGCAGCTGGCTTGAGTCCAAGTGCGGTGCTGCCTGCGCCTTTCACAGCACCGCCGCCGTCGCCGCCGCTGCTGCTGCGGCGTCCTGCTGCTGCACTCTCCGCCGCCAGACGCTCCCCATCTCGGCGGGCACGTCCATCAGCGCCAATTCTCTCCACTGAGCAGCCGAATGTTCCAGACCGCACGCCGGACACTTGTTCGACCCCGCGTCACGGATCTCCAGCGCGACCTGCGAGATGCACGACGGGCAGCAGCGGCGGTCGAGGTCGGGGAACCGCTCTCCATACCGCCTGAGCTCGTCCCAGAACGTCTCGAGCGCGTCCATCTCGTCCTCGAAGTGCGGAAACGTCGCCGCGAACCAGGCCAGAGCCGGCTTAACGGCGCTCAGCGTAGCGTGGCGCAGCGGCTTGTCGCTGTCGGGCGTCGACTCCCACACCAGCGCGATCGTCTTGACGAAGTGCGCCGACTGCCACTCGCCCGCGTTCACGAAGTCGAGGAACGCCGCCCACGCGCGCAGCTTCAGGCCGGCGACGCGGTACTTCTCGGCGATGGCGTACACGGAGGCGAAGAAGCGCGTCTTGCGGCCCTCCTTCAGCCGCACGTTCTCGTGCAGCGGGATGTCCTGGATGTAGAAGTACGCGAGCAGCACCTCTACCAGCTCAGGGGGATCCTCGCTGAGGTCGATGACGCCCGTTCGTGCCTCCTGCTCGCACAATAGTTTAGTTGACCTGGGTGGCGCCACGAGGAAAATCTCGAGAAAGGGCAAATGGCATGTCGCACCACGAAGGGGGAGTCGGGCTTGCAGGCGTTGTCGAAGAACTCGCACTGTCCGCAGACGACGACTTTGTGGACATGGTACTCCCGCCCTCTGCACTTGACCACGAGATCCGTGTACTTTTTGGCGGAAAATCGGTTGTCCCAATAGCTGCGAGAGGCGACGATCAGTAGTGTGCACGGTGGAGTAGAGAAAAAAAGTCGGCTCACCCTTTCAGCGCATTAGACAGGCTCTGGTCACCTCGCGGCAGCCCGAGCGTGTAGCTGCCCGTCTTCGGCTTGAGGTCGTACCCCAGGGGGGACGGCATCGTCGGAACCCTCGGTCAGAGATCGCTCAATGACGCTCTGGATGCGGTTATTGCCCTGCAGATGCTCGCAGGACGTGAGGTTAAGGAGCCTGGGTCCCGCCCAAGCCTGAAACTATAGCGCGCCCGCGAAATCCAGAACGCGCCCTGACGCCTGGGCACGTGGCATGATGTGCACACGCGAGTCTTTATCGATAAGCAATCCACCTTGCTGTGACGTTCGCGTCATGGGTAGTTGAAGCTATCGTCTGGACGGAAATGTCGAATTGAAAATTAACATAACCGTCCGGACAATCACTTCAGCTGCCTACATAAGTCAAATAATTACCCGCAAATACTGTGGAAAAAAAGAAAAAGAAACACCTTCCTTAACATTGCAACAAAAACCGGTACTTGAATCTCTTGCCCGCATGTAAATATGGAATTGTTGTATCTACAGCTACGTCCGGGTGAGGGCTCCCACTACCCACGTAAGTCGAGTGCCTTTGGTTTTGAAATGAAGGCCGAGGACTTTCTTTTCTTGGAGCCACTTGGTCCTGGCCATGACTTTATTTGACCAAAATGCTCCATCCTTGCAGTCACGATCCCCCTCAATCACTGAGATCGCACCCTGGCCTCTATGGCCATGTCCACTGACACGAGCATATATAGTGTACACGCCGAAGAGTTCTCTCATTCAGCGCCCATCTCCCCAAGAAGTCTGTGCCGTGGTGTAGTGAATAAGAGCAAACCTTTGCATTCGGATTTTCCGGAGAGCAATACTTCCGTAAAAGGGTAGACTGGCCTTTCCGAAGTATGAGAGCTGGAGGTCCGAAAGCTATGGGCAGCCAGAAAGGTGCCAGGCAAGCTCTTTCCAGAATTCCTTCGGAATCTTGGGATCGCAGTAGAAGGATGGATTGCCCGTGAGTTCCTTCGCATGGCGCGCGCAGAACGCCACGATCACGTCTTTTAAGCCGCGATCTAGACTGCCGCATGTATGGTAGAATTCTGCAAGGGAGAGTTCCGGTGTAACCAGAAACCCCTCCGGGGAAAGACGGTTGTCAACTTGGAATGTGAACTTGGCGTCCGAAAGCTGCTTCAACTCTTGGAAGTTAATGGCTGATGCAAGGCCGTTGACAACGATGTGGAATCCGACAGCGAAGATTCCATCCATTTCCCTTCCAACAGGCCAGCGGCAATTGTAGTCCCCCGTGTAGATGAATTCCAGCATGGGGAGGACGTAAGTTTGGTCCCACCTATCGATCGTGATGATGTCGCAACCTAGCTGTAGTCGTAAACTATTAGAGACCGTCGCTATAGACCTTGTAAAGTCTATACTTACATTCTCATCAAGTTGAATGCCGAAAGTATCACCAAGTCTGGGAACCTGGCGCAAGACGATGAATTTGTGGCAGTGGAAATCTCGACTCTCGCGCCTCGGGCAGCGGATGACAAGATCGGTATCGGCGTCAGAACGAAATCCAGCTTGCACAGCTCTTTCTGAAAGTCAGCTTCACCCAGGCTCAGTGGGGAAGACTATGCTTACTCATGGAGTAGCCTCATGATAGGCGTGTCGGTGCCAGAGGCACGACGGTCGCCTGCGTCGTCCTCATCCATCGTGCGCTCGGTTGATGAAGATGTGCCGCGGTTGTGGAGGAAGAGTGTACGAGTGAAGCAGCCAGAAGCATTTGAAGGCCCGGCCGCCAGATATCCAGGGTCTTTACTTGACTAAACCTCTTTCGGAAACTTGGAGAACACTCTCACGGCAAGAGCTGGCTCTTGCGTCAGGCACAGGGAACGACACCTCGGATGAGCGCCCGCCATCAGTTCGTTGGGATACAATAAAAGTAACCTCAAGAAACTCCGACCTCATCATTTATGGGAAACATCTTCTCCGATTCCGCCACGCATCCAACGTTGACGGAAAAAACGATCCGCATACCACATATATCGTCCGGCGGAGATAAGAGATCCAGTTCCTTGAGTATTACAACGAGATTGAGGAGACGAAGCTCTTGTCCGGACGAATTTTTCCACATTTATATCGTGCATTCATGTCCGGATGAACGCTTCAAGTGCCCCTCTGTTGTCATATTAATGGGACAGGCCTCTCTTGCTTTGTTACAACAACTGAACAGCTAAATAAACGTGAAGAGTGGAATTATACCGCAAATCATCAATCGGCCGCGAAAACGTCCAGCAAAGACCCGCCTGCTTTCACAAAGAAAAAGAATTCATAAAACCGAAACGGCCGTAAGAAACGCGGAAGATATAGAATAGTCCTCCTCCTTCTCCCACCAACCAATATACGAACAGCCCCCCAACCCAATCCCACCCACTCCCACCTCTCCTCACCACCCCGCCGGCCCCCCATCCTCCCCCGCCACGCTCGAAGGCCGCTCAATCACATCCTCCGGCTCAGGCGGGTCATCAGGCTTGATTAACCTCTTCTTCCACGTTGCGGGCGAAAACCCAGCCGCGCAATACATACAATTCAGCAGCTCCGTGGGGCAGGGCTTCGGGATATTCCACGCAACGGCACGACGACAAACACCACAGCGATACCTACGACAATCCACCACCACCGTCTTCGTCGGGTGCATCGGCTTCACCGCCCCCGCCCCCGCCGCGCCGCCGCCGCCGTTCGCGACCAATTGGCGCGCAAACTCCTTGCCGAAGACGCCGAGCTGGTCCATGACGTCCTCGAACGCCGGGTTAGCGAGCAGCTCGGCGGCGTGGGCGGCGCAGACGCGGAGGGCGCGGTCGCGCAGGCCGCGGTCGGAGTCCGGGGTGGTCTCGTAGATGGCGCGGACGGCGGCGGGGAAGCGCGGGAAGGCGTGGTCGACGTCGCGGTCGAAGTTGCGGGCGGCGAGGGCTTTGAGGGAGGGGATGTCGTAGATCTCGCCGACGGCGTACATGTGCACGTGGAAGATCATGGCGTCTTCGTTGCGGGAGGGGGAGGGGGAGGGCGACGAGGAGGTTGGGCAGGTGTAGGTGAAGGTGTAGCAGAACTCGAGCATCGCGCGCACCGTGGCCGGGTCGTCGTGCCGCAGCTCGATCACGCCGGAGAGGGCTTCCTGCGCAAGAGACGAGTGATGCGTCGGTGAGCTGGTCTGGGTACTGGTGGTGGTGCTGGTGACGGCGGTGGTGGCGGTGCTGCTACTGGTGCTGTTGCTACGACCTCTGCTGCTACCACCGCCTCGCCGTCGCCTCCCGCGCTTGGGTTGATGTACCTTGAAGCCGGTCTTCGGGTTACACGCGCGCCGAAAGAACTCGGATTGGCTACACAGGATCACGCGGTGGACTCGGTGCTCGTCGCCATTGTTGCAGCGAATCAGCAGGTCCGAGTACTCGCTCGTCTTCCAGATGCTTTGCACATTGATCAGCAACGTTGGGCGAAGGAGGGTTGGTGAAACATCTATCGCACTTGACGAGGTTGTTCTTGAGTCGCAATACAGGATCGTCATTATTACTGGCGGACGCCATCACCCACGGGGCGGACGACCGGCTGCTGTAGAAAATATTCTCGAAGATCGACTTATACAAGCGGAGTGGGGCGCAGGAAAGCAAATATAGACTGCGGCGATTGGAAAGAATGTGGTGTTGGTGACGTTGGCTGGCGGCGGGGGGAGGTTGGTGTCGCGAGCTGGAACATCAAGCCCCGCTTTGCCATACCAGGGAAAGCGCCCGTGTCACAATCTCGTCACATTATTTGACCCGGCCTGAGGCTGCGCATTCAGTGTCAGTCAAGCATTACGTCCAGAGGGATGAGGATCGAGGTCTGTAGTAGTCTCAGCTCGAGCGCCGCAGACGCACGTGTGCACCCGTGGCGGAAAGGTGGGCGGCGCTTCGGAAAGTGGGATGGCAGTGGAGCGTAAGTGTTTTTCCGAGCACAGAGCGCGGAAGAGTGGCGGCTGCGGGAAGCGGCACATCCTTCGCAACGCTCGACCACGCGGGTCGAGCGACCGGCTCTCAGCAGACGGGCGGGAAGAGATCCAACGGTCGCTGGCGGGGATGTCTCACGATGGGGTAGGAACATCCCCCGCATTGCAAAGTATGGGGTAAGCAGCGCGCGGAATTGGGTTGTCACGGGGAAGCGTCGGGCTCGCGAGAGAATTCCGAAGAAGCCCATTTGCTGACCCATGCTGAGTAGAGATCTCGGAAACCGGCGTGCGATCACTAATGTTATGTCGCTGTGACGCACTCCAGCAGTTGGTGATGTCTGACGTACGCTGACGGAAGCCCTGGTAAAGCGGCGAGGATCCGCCGCTGCGATCAACCCCAGAAATGCTGCGACAGGCAGTGAGGTCGGTAGATCCTGCCGACCGCCCCAGACTCCTGACGCTGGCAGGCGTCGTGATGGCAGGGTGTGGTGCGTAGGACGGACGCCACCGACACCGGCGGACCCTGTCGCAGTTATTCATCGGAAACCCACGCCTGAAACGGAAACGGAGCGCGACATCGGCGCAGTCCGCTGAATGCTGCCCAGATGCGGCATGGCGACGCGGACAGCCCGCTAGCCTCCGCCTGCTGCTGCTACAGCTGCTGTCGAAGCTTCCACTGATTCCACCCCTGCGGGCTGCATGCTGGCATGCATGCTTTTGGCAACGTCGCACCACACAGCAATCCATTGGGTAAGCCTAAGATCGTGGTCAGCTTTCACAAGCTCGGGGCCTACTGTTGGGACGCCCACCGCCTCTTCACGGTGGGCTCAGCTTCTGACAGCAGCGGCACTGTGGTGGACTGAGTTATTGCGTGATCGGCGACCAGATGGGAAATATCGGCACGACACGAGTTATTGAGCTGGCCTTGGGCAGAGAGAATCAGCCAGGGAGACACGGAGCGCATTGGAGTTCCGGAGAGCCTAGTCTGCTAGTCCGCTCGTCCGGGGGCGCATCGCTTAGAGTGGACATAGCCAAAGGCGGTGACGGTTTGATGAGTTATCAGATGCCACGGGTGCGGCTAGATCCTGCGATAACACGCTGGTGAGGGCGGCGGAGGGGCCGGCACAGCTCATCATTACCCAAGCCTGTGCGTTGGGATTATCAGGAGGCGAGAAGCAAGGAATTTTCTGGATCAACCGTGCCAACGGGGCGGCCAGCGAGCATTCCGACGTGGCGGAGTGTCAGGCATAGGCTCAGCGGGCCACCCTACCGCTGGAGTCCTGGTGGAGTCCGACACCGGAAATTATCAGATCGAATTCCCGAAACGGTTCAGACGGCAGGGAGGGAGATTAGATTGAGCCAGAAGGAAGTACAAAGTATAGGGCTGACAGGTTCGATGGCCATGTCAGGTCCCAGCGCCAGCAAGCCACCAAGTCGATCAGGCCAGGGAGTCCGATCTGGCCCCCCGTCGCTCAGTCTGAGAGTCATGAACATCATGCCGTCGCAATCATAAAAACCAGCAGCAGCCAAGGTCTAGCAGAGCACTGCAATTAGGAGTCGCGTGCGATTGCGTGGCCTAGGGCTGCAGGGCACGGCGCGGGGGTTTAAAACAGGCCAATGCGAACCGTCTGGTATAGGGTGCGTAAGCGTCTGCAAGCATCTGGTGCGCGGCGCAGCCTAAGCCGGCCGGATCGCGAAACATTGCAACGCGTCGCGCCGCCGGCCCAAAGACCGTGCCAACCCGTACCTGCGTCAGTCGCAGCCGTCACGACTACGCGGACGGACTCGGCTGAGCGCATGAGAAACACGGCGCGTTGGGGCCGTTGGGGGCGTGTCGGCGTTTTGAGCGGGTTGGGAGCTGGCAGAGCCGCGGAATTGTGGGCGCTGCAGCATGGCGTGCTTGCTGGGCGCAGAGTGCAACAAGTGCCGGGCGCGCTCCCGTTGGCGGAAGACGGAACGCGAGTGTGGACGGTCGCGTGAGGACGAGGGCAGTCTGGCGGGTGTTCGCGGGCAGTGCAGCCCGAGGCAAAAGTCTCCTGGGGCCTGGGGGCAAAAGCGGCGACGCCAAGAAGCCCAGTTCCAGCCGCAGATCCTGCCGCTTCAGGGCTTTTCGTCGGTCCGGCAAAAGATTAGGTAGATCCGGGCATCGCTTGTCCCCCAGAACCACCGTATCCTCAACACGCCCACGCCGATTCAAATGCGCTAGATGCCCCCGCCGTGCCCATTCCTGTCCTTTCTCCCCGTAACCGCTTTCACTCTCCACCGTGTCGTCCCTAGTCCCGCGTCTCGTGGCGCGGCGCTTGTTAAACGGCAGTCGCGCCTGCAGAGCCTGCCCGTCCTCTCTGACGAAATTTGATCAGATAACTGGTATGCCCCTCCACAGCCCACCACCCCCAGGCGCCGCCATGTCGCCATGCACGCCCGTGCTCTCCCACGTCCACCCATATATTCGACGTGTCCCGTGTCCTCGCTGACCACCGTGTGCCCGCCCAGCTGAACCCTCCCACTCTCAGCGCCGCTCTCTGCTTGCCACACCTGCCGTCGCCATGGACGTCACCTCAAGTCCGCGGCAGCACGCCGTGCCCACCACCGAGACCTCTCACCCCAACGACCCCATTCCTCATGAGCCTGCTTCCATCACCAAGTTCAATGCCCCCCGGAATGTCCCCTCGAACAGCTCCTTCCGCTCCTCGCACGATAGCCTTTCCTGGTCCGACTCGAGTGACTCAGAGGCGCCCTCGACGCCCAACACAGAGCCCATGAACGACCAGCAGGCTGAGGAGCTTGTGGACAAGTTGGAGAACCTGCCGGCGCCCTCCGTCGAGATCACTCCCAAGCCGGACAAGGCGCGCCGGGCCTCGACGACGCTTATCTCCGAGGATGCTGAAGGCATGCGCAAACTCCTCGGCGATGGCGAGACCGGCACCAAGCTCATTGAGAAGTACTGCTGTGGTGGTGGTTGCTGCTTCGTGAAGACGCTGCCACCGGACACGGCTGGCCCCAACTTCACCCCCGTCGTCCTTCCCGACAACGAGGCCTTCCGCAGCCTGAACCTCAAGCTGGGCCCGCTCAGCCTCGACACCAAGCTCGAACAGACTCCCGAATTGCCCCAGGAGACCGTGTCCTTCGACGTAGCCCCTGCCACGGAGCACAAGCATGTAGCCGAGGTCCTCAAGAAGCCGCCTCCTTTTGTCCAGCCCCACCCGCCGTACAACGTCTTCTCTGCTCCGGTCCACCACGCACGCGAGCTCACCAAGCCTGGAGCCCAGAAGCGTACCTTCCACTTCGACATCGATGTGACTGACTATCCCGATGAGGGCGGCGTTGACTTCAAGGTTGGAGGTGCCATTGGCATCTGCCCTCCCAACCCTCCGGATATGGTCGATGACGTCTTCGATCAATTGGGTGTGCCCAAGTTCGTGCGGGATAAGCCGACCCTGCTCAAGACTAAGCTGATGAGATGGCCCACCATCTGGGGAGACGAGATGGAGAGGGAGCTTGTGACTACGCGTCGTGAGCTTCTTACCTGGTGTGCAGACCTGCAGAGCACCCCTCCCACGAAGCAGTTGTTGCGCCTGATGGCCGAGTATGCCGAGGCCCTCAACGAGAAGCAGATTCTTCTTTACCTCACATCAGCACAGGGTCAAGCTGCCTTCTGCGAGTAAGTAAAGCCGTGCATTGCCGTAAGGGTTCGAGTATTGACATGGATTGAATAGCCTCCGCACTGGATCCCACATCACCGTCCCACAGCTCCTCCATGCCTTCCCATCATCCAGGCCGCCGCTCCATGCCCTGCTCTCGGTGCTTCCCCAACTCATGCCCCGTTTCTACTCTCTTTCCAATGACCCTCACATTTCGTCTGCCCGCCCTGGTATCCCCGGCGGTCGCCGCCTGATCGAAATGGCCGTGACAATCCACGAGGACCCCGACTGGCGCGAGGGCAAGACGCGCACCGGCCTCGGTTCCGGCTTCCTGGAGCGCATCGCGCAGCAGTACATCGAAGCCGAGCAGTCGGGCATCCGCGACCCGGCCCACGTGCTCGACCTGACCGTTCCCATGTTCCGCGGCCTGATGGCCAACCCGCTGTCGCGCCAGTTCGGCGGCGACGGACCCATGATGCTCGTCGGTGCCGGTGTTGGCATGGCCCCCTTCCGTGGTTTCATCCTCAACCGCCTCAAGAATGCCAACTGCGCCAATAAGATCTGGTTGGTGCAGGGTGTGCGCGACTCGATGCTGGACGAGATCTACCAGGGAGAGCTGGGCGCGCACGAGCGCGAGATCAAGAAGGTGGTGCAGAGCCGCAAGGTCGGGTCGGCGCGGTATGTGCAGGATGAGGTGCGCATGCAGGCCGACGTGGTCTGGTTCGTCATCAACGCGCTCGACGGCCGTATCTTCGTGTGCGGCAGCAGCAAGGGTATGGGCGAGGGTGTCCACAGGGCTCTCGTCGACGTCGCCATGGAGAAGGGTAACCTCAACCACGACGAGGCCGAGGAGTTCTGGGAGAAGAAGAAGGAGGGGGGACAGTATGTTGCTGTAAGTTTTTTTCGATCTCCTGTCCCTGGAATGGGATGCTGACGTGATTAAAGGAAACCTGGTAAATGCTTTTTCTCTCTCCGGTAAATACGCGGTTCGATGTGCACACACCCCGGTCGTGCACGCTGTACAAACACGTCTTTTTCCCGTATACATCCATGATCATTTTCGGCGTTTTTATGTTTTTCGAGGGTATGGTATGACCGAGGAGAAGGGTGGTGGGTATTGCATCGTTTGCGTCTTTTTTGTTTTGTTTTGTCGTCGTCGTCCAAGCTCCGGATACTCCTGGACCTTTTTTTCTTGGGGCATATTGTTATCCTTTTTTTTCTCTTTTCAGTTGTGGGATTCCTTAGCATGGCGTTTAATCCGGATGGGACGGAGAAGGGAAGAGAAAAAATGGTCTCCCGACGACGACGAGGATGCATGGGTTTTGTGGTTGTGGTGGGTTGAGGGCGACGACGACGATGGGGTCTCCGATAATGACGACGACCTCACTCCGGCGACGGCGAGAGAAGTCGACGCAGGGAGTTGGGAGGTCGGTATGCTGCAGATGGGGATCATGATGATTGATAGATGTGAAGAGTGTGTAAAGAATGGGAACAGAAATGATTCAAAAATAAGTGTGTCGCTTGGATATGTGATGAGTGTCCGAAGTGTATGTGGGAGGGGATGTGGTGAGGGAGATGGGGGCGAGGAGGTGTGCAGGTAGGCAGCAGGATTTAATATGAGAGATGAGAGAGACTACTGACCCGGGGGGGACCGAGCAGGGCGAAGGAACAGACGACGTCGCGACGCGGCCCGACCCTCTGGGTGAGCTACTACTGGCACGCGACGGCATCATCCATCCACCATCCCGTATCATCATTACCCACACCATGCCGGACATTTTTCATGCGCCACGCGCGACTGACGGGATCGGCCTCGGGGATACTTCCGCGCGTAACAGAGGCCCATCAATCCATCATCTATCGAATCACGTCCGCCTTAATCGTAAGCAGAGGTGGCCGAGCTCGCTGGGTCGCAGCCAATCGCCGATCATGTTTTGGGGGTTGTTGCGACGGGGGGGCCGCCTGGTGATTTTCTGACGGGGGCCCTAGGTTGTGGTGGTCGAGGTTGTGGTTAGACCGAGGCCGAAGACGTAGTTATGTCCGAGCCCGCCCACACGCGGGGAACGGACGGACTGATGATTATCAGGGTCCTGTTTCGAAGGATTTCGAGGCTTGCTAGTGGCTGAGGCCGATGGCTTGGCTGGGCCCCCGACGACAGGCGCCCTTTTGCTTATGGGCGTTGTTGTGCGCGATTGGGCGGCTCGAGGGGCGAAAAGGTATTGTATGGGGGGTTTGGTGATGGTGGTTGTGGCGACTCAGGTGTTTGCTCGAACGACGACCAACGCCTCACGATGGGGGAGGGGGGACATTGCGCAGAGCTCAGAAACCCGACATCGTCCGTGTCGAGCTGAGGAAAAAGAAACGAAATGTATGTGGCTCCCTCGGGGAAGGAGCTCGAAAGAGCATAGGAAGACGAGGAAGATTTTTCGATTTCTTATTTATCTCCTTCCTGGTTGGTTTACGGCTGGGAAGAGCGATTTTCGAAAGAGAGAGGTCTTATTATGCGGTTACCCGCTGCTGCCGCTATGACCTGGCGCGGGCCGCGGACCGCGGCCGGTGTGGGACGGGTGTTGTGCAGGATGATTATTTTGGGAGGCGTCTGGTTGGTCGGCTGGGGTATGCGGGTCCCCCTAGCTTGGGTAACGTTCGGTCTCAGCATGGGGCATCAATCTTTCGATTTTCGAGGAAGGATGGAAAGGATGATGATCGTGTGATTGGGGGGTGGTCCACCAAAAGGCAATCTCCGGTGAACGAGGTTGCTTGCAGTGCCAGGTTTTGGGGTGGATTCGGGGACGCCAGATTGGGGAGGCGAGAGCGGCGCCGATGGCGGAGGTGCGGTGGTGACGATGGTGAATTGGGAGAAGGGTGATTGGCTGGAGGGTGGTTTCCTTTGGCGAGGCTGTGGATCGAGGGTGGTTTGCTGGTTCATATCAGAAATCCCTTGGTCATTTCATCTTTTCGTCTGTTGGCCATGCATCTGCACATCTAACTCCCCCCAACCGCCGAGACAGTTTGCTTGGTATTACAACAGAGAACAGGGAGTCGGAGCGCCCATCTCGACACGAATGCGCAACTTGTATGTAAGTGCACCGGGACAAAGGCTTCAACTTCCCTGAACTTGTCCATTACGCATTGATACTCAGATGGACGCGTCAATTACCCCTCTCCTGTTGCAATACTGAGTGGACCGGAATCGTATCAACCCAAGCGAGCTCCGTATTCGGAGAGGTCATCGTCCAAAATTTGTGAAGGGTCAGCGGAACATACATCGCGCAGAGTGAGTGTTCATTCATCACGCAGCCGCATACTCTTCTGGCTTTTCTTTCCACTACGCACAGCACGGCGAGAGTTTTCTACGAGATACCACCTAATCATAAGTGTACAGATCCTTTGCAGTGGGTACAAGGAAGGGGATATTGCAGTCCGAATCATACTCATCCGAATCATCCATATCCTCATACTCATCCATATCCTCATACTCATCTGAATCCTCCTCATCCGAATCCTCCTCATCTGAATCCTCATCTGAATCCTCCTCATCTGAATCTTCCTCATCTGAATCATCCGAATCATCCGAATCCTCATCCGATTCATCTGAATCCGAATCCTGCAATCCCATGGCTTGTGGATTATTCTCCTTCTGATTTTCCTTGGCCATTTTAAGCGCTTTGCGCATAGCATCTGCCACGAAATGTGGAGAAATCTGGAATATGCTTCTGAATTTCTTTACAGAAAGAAGTGCCTCCATGTGCTTCGCAGCATACTCGAGTAGAGCGTGTCCCAAACCTGGATCCAGTTTCTTTGCGCCCCGAAAGAGAGTTTTAATGAGTTGAGGGAATTTTTTGAGCTTCCGGTCGTCTGCTAGAGCTATTTGAATGTACCTGGACGCACAAGCCTCAAGTTTAGGGATTCCGTAAATGGTCGAAACGACATAGACCTCGGCATGGGCAACAACTTCTTCTGCGTACTGTTTTGAAGCATATCCGGTCTTGAGATAGTTGAGCCGGTCACTGATGGAGTATTCGTCGGTATACAGAAAGTCAACCATACATCTGATCGCGTTTGGTGGGTCCTGTTTTAGTTCGATGATTCCTATTTTACCCTCTCGGAAACTGTCGGTCTTTGTTGCTTTGTTGAAAAATTCATTTTTTGAACACAACACGGCGCGGTGGCATGTAAACTTGCTACCATCGCCAAGATGGAGCTCCATGTCGCCACTGTCCGCGGCCCTGTCAACGCCGGTCAATTTTCCTTGATTCCCTGTGGGTAGTTAAAGGGATGTGTGATGGAGTTATCGAAAACTTACTGGAGCATCGCCATCTTCACTGCGAATCTCATCTCTGTCACGATTGTTTGCTGCTCCATACTGGTAACGTAAGGTTTCTGCCTGAGTTACCGTTTGGCTTCGAGAGTACGGGCTGATCAGGTTGGTCGAGACCTCTGTAGGTTAGATCTATAGGTTGACTTTATATCCCGTGGATTAAAAGATTTCTGACTGGACAGTCCCCTGGCAGCGCTGGCTTCGGTTCGACCATGACATCATCTTCCCTGGCTCTCGTTGTCAACCACCGCGGTTCGTGGCTGGCCCCTGGAGCCAAAGGTCGGTCAAACGCTCCTTGAGATGTAGTATATGTATATAAGTCCCCTCAGGTTCTGCGTTCAGCGTCCTCAACTTCTTCCCATCGACCCACCCGAGAACAAAACCGCACTCCACGAACATGTTTATTCCCATCTTCATTCCGTCGGGTGAGGCTTCTGACACGCCGACCCCCGAATCTAATAGAAACGGCATTATTCTATGTGTTATTCTTGGCCTTTTCGTGGGCCTTCCACTCCTCGTCTTCATCATCCTTTTTGTAGGGGGTCTATTTTGTCGAAAAAAGAGAGCTGCAACCAGCTCAGAGCACCGGTGGATACCGATGACATCGGTTACAGCAACGGCTCGAAGAACAACACCAGCTCCAAGAACTTCAACAGCCCCAAGGGCTTCAAGAGCTCCAAGAACATCAACGACTCCAAGCACTTCGACGGCTCCAGAGACGACAGGCCCTTCAGAAACTCCGAGAGATTTGATAGAGAGAGTGTAAGTGCCTATATAGAGGGCATAGAGCTGATTGCTGTTAGATTTTTCCTAACACAAAATCATGAATAGGCCCTCATACAATACGCTCTCCTCCCAGAGCAGACTCTCGTTACCCGCCTTCCCGCCCCCAGCCTACGCCGTTTCCACAGACAGACCCACCACGAAAGATGGTTAGAAATATAGTAGCTAGGCGTTGAGATGGTCCACGAGGCTAAAGAAAGATGCAGCCCAAGAAAGGACTACTACCTTGTGTTTCGAAAATTTTCTATTGGCGCCCAAGAATTTGTATATAGTGAGCTCGGCGCAATGACGTAGCGTTGCACTTGACAACGCCTAGTTTTTCTTTCTCCCCACACGCGTAACTCATTTAGTGCGCGGGAGGGCTCATTTCAACCAGGGATATGCCTTTGTTAGTAGTTCAGGGTGCGTTGGGACCTTTGGTTCAGACCGAAAACCCCCACCGGCGAATGCAAACTGGCCAGTCAAAACTCGGCCCAGGCAGATCCAATTCTATTAAGAAACGTCCCCCTGTTGCGCCATCCTCAACAGGCTATTTGATCCACGTGCACCACCACCCCTGCTTTAGCGGAAAACTTCGTCTTCGGCCCCCAGCGGCGTCTTCAACGAGTCCCACAACACACAGCCCAGACCTCTCTCCCAGCCAACTAGCCCCCGCCACCGTCGAATTACAACTAAAACTACACCATGGATTGGAACGCCGGAAAAAAGAAGGACGCGATACTCGCAGGCAGCATCGTTGGAGGCATCCTCGGTTGCGTCCTGGTCGTATTCCTCGGGATATCGCTGTGGAACAACGTCGTTGGGCCACGGTACCACGCGTGGCGCGAAAGGAGGAATGGCGCAAACGACGCCGCCAGCTTGGAGAGAGGGACCAATGCGGGGGCGATCGACAGGCAACACAGAGAGTGAGTTGACGACAGTGTTACTGGTCCCTCGGATATGTTTAACCTGACATGAGTGTAGACGCATGGTGTCTGAGGTGTTCACCGCGGTGGATACTGTGGAATTGCCTAATTACCTACCACCTTCTATGCCTTCCTCCAGGACCCGTTATAGATAGTGGGAGCTTGCAGACTTCCTTTATTTCTCGCTAGCCGGATATAAGGGGATGAGAGTTCAAAGTGATGTTAGTGGCAACGCCAGGAGAAAGGAAATAATCCCGGGAATTCTAAGTCTCGTAAGCATTTTTGTGAAAGGCGTATTCGCAAGAAACAAGTTGTCGTGTTGCAAATAATCAACGGCCATTCGCGCGTTCCAAATCTGATCTTGCTATTACGTTCTAGAGTTTCAAATCGCTGCAAACCAATGTCCTCTCAAAGTAACCTAATCATAGGTAGCACCGTAACAAAGGCAGAGGTTTTTCTTAGTCCTCCTTAAGAACTCTGCTACATATAGGACTATCCTCAAATGCCGTATTCCACCAAATCGAACGCGAGGTGAGGCAAGGAAAGCCGATCACATTTTGCTTCAATGCGTAAGCACGTGCTTCTTCCCATGGCATCATCACATGACATGCACCTGCATGATGCACGGCCCACAAAACCCCAACGCCAGACTCCGCTCCAGCTCTCTGGACTTAAACCAAACACCACAGTTTCCAACCCTCAAAAGAAAAGAAAAACATGATAGGAAAGTCCTATCCTGCCGCCCGTCGGCGCAGAGCGGCAATGAAGATGTCCGAAAAAAGGCAAAAAAATGTCTACGAGTAAGTGGCTAACAATACCTTCCTTAGCTCACCTTGTCTCACCTATTTCAAGAAGGTTGAGCTGACGCGAACTTCCACAGGGCCATGGAAAGCGGAAAGTTCAGCGACCTCACTCTTTGCCTCCAGGACGGTACGGAGATCAAGTGCCATCGCGTCATTGTGTGCACGCAATGCGAGTTCTTCGATATCGCAGTGAAGCCAGGACAATTCAAGGTACGTTCTCTCTCGATAACGATGGATAAGCTTCGTCTCACTCTGCACGTACAGGAAAGCTCAGGGATTATCAAGCTCGAAAACGATCCGCCGCAAGCGATTAGGTGCCTGGTTGACTTCCTCTACAACGGAACATACACGACCAACCACGAGGATGTTGAGATCGAGGAACTCCCTCCCAACGAGTATGCCGAAGCCTTGCATGCTCACGCACAGGTCTACATCATTTCGGTGATATACCAGGTTCCTGATCTCCAGGAATTGTCTTCGAAGTTCATCAAGCTCGCCTTAACTGACCGCTCGCTTGATCTCTTCCCTTCACTCTTTCAGGCCATCGATTCTGGCATCCCGCCTTCTGTCTGTTCCCTTCGCAAGGTGCTCATCGAGTTTGCCGAAGAGCACGTTGTGGAGCTTACCTCTGGAGACCGTTTCCGAAACATGGTGGATATGGCGCCGGAGCTTATGGAGACACTCATGCATGACCTGACTAAGAGCAAGGAACAGGCACGATCAAACCTGGAGAATGCGGACCGGCGCATTCGGGAACTGGAACGTAAGGTCTCTTCCGACCCCAAGTACAGGTACAGGTGCCCTACATGCTCCGAAATCTTCGAAATGGTGATGCCAGCCTTTCATATCAGGGCTGGTTGTCCAGGCTGCAGAGTCACTAGACCAAGTAGCTCTTGGGGTGACTTGAAGGTGAATGATCTTTGAGGAGACGAACACTGGGGACCGACCACATCCGGCGACAGAGATTCCACATGGTAAACCTTAACCTTTTAGTCTGATAGCTTGAAGAGTACTAAGAAATACACAATCCAGTCCGGATCTCTGACTGAAAATGTGAATATAGACGTTGCGAAATAGACACTGCGGTCGGATCGTTGGAGAGTTTCGAGACCGTGCTAATGGCCAAACACTGCAGATACAACCCTTTGGCTGGAGCCACCGTAGCAACTCCATGTATTTCTAAGAAATTGTGGTCTTTCCTTCGAGTATTCCGTGTCCTTGTGTACAGTGGGAGGCGTGCATGTGCCCAAAAGGCCACAGGCACAGGCAAGCGAGGCAGTCCGCAGTCGCCGTAGGCATACTGATGGAGCAACTCCCCAAAATTGAGTTTCCCAGCTAACCAAACGTTTGAGTGTAAAGGAGGGTGACTTTGGGTATGTTTTGTACTTTGTCATAGTCTGTGGAAGCAAAGGTGGGTGGCTCGTGCTCAGAGAGACATGCAGCTTGGGTGGACGTCATCGAACTGGGGCAAGCTTTGGTGAATGGGCTGACGCTTGCTGTAGTGAAGGCCCGGCTAGTAAGTGGAAGCTTTGGCCATCCGCCGGTCGTGTGCCTGCGCTCGCCATGAGGCTATAAAAAAGTCTCCTCTGCGCCATTGCACTTCGACTCTCCACCATCCATATAGGCTCAATCGACACTCCAAGTCCAACATGGATTCCAAACTGACCATCACCGACGATGCCAACGGTATATACGTTGTTCCACTCAACGACGCGGTCTACGACAAATACCCTGCATTCTGGAAGGAAGTCCTCGAAGACGCGGAATTCACCGTACGTACAAACACCCGCCCATACTCCTCTCTCTCTCTCTCCATCTCTTGACCGTCATCGCAAGCACTAACCTACCACCATCCCGCCCAGCCCAACGGCGACCCGATCATCAAGCTCCCCGGCGTCCCGCCCGCCGCCATCCTCGCCCTCCTCCACGTCCTCCAGCACGACTTCCTCACCGTCCCGCCATCCGCGGCTGACAAGCAACTCACCTTCCTCGCCGACGCGCTGATCGTCGGCACCACCTACCACCTCGACCGCATGACGTTCAACGCGCTCCAGCTCTTCCGCGAGCACCTCGAGACGTTCCCTTCTTCTCCCTCCAGCAACAACGCGGCCGACTTCGTCGCCGCCGTGCAGGCCGTGTACGCGCCGGACCTGCATCCCCAGAAGCAGTTCAACCACCGGGCCATGCGCGTCGTGCGCCGCGAGTACGTCCCGGAGTTGAAACGCCTCGTTGTTGAGTATGCGGCTGAGCGGCGCGAGGAGATGATGGGGGATGAGGCGTATGCTGTGCTGTTTGGGGACGAGGAGGGTGCGTTCTGCAATGATGTGCTGAAGGCGGCGGAGATGATGCAAGGTCGTGGTGATGGCGGTGATGTTGACCTCGCCGTGAACTGGGACGACTTCTTTGGCGATGAACGCTTCGTCACCGTCATCGACTGCGAGGGAAAGAAGTGGGTCACGACTCGCAAGAAGGCGTCTGAGAATAGCAAGCTCCTCTCTATTGCGCCCGGTCCTGATTTCGGTTCTATGGTAAGTCACAATTCCCAACTCCCTCACCCGGCTGTGGAAGGAGAGGGGAGACTGACCATCACAACCCACACACAGTTCGGCAACGCCATCTACGAGCTCCCTGACGACTCGTACGGCATCGAAGCCATGATCCGCGTGCTCGAAGACGGCGCCGACACCTTCCACGTCCCCAGCCGCATTGAGGACGACGCCCCCGTCGCGGTCGAGTGGCTCACCAACGCCGTGGTCATCGCCTACAAGTACGAGGTCGCCGGCCTGTTTCGCAGCGCCTCCCATGCCCTCGCCCAGTACTTCGACCGCTGCGAGGAGCCGCACGCCGTCGCCAAGGCTGTCAGGACCATCTTCAAGTACGACTACGCGACTGTGGAGGCAGAGGACATCAACTACCTGCCGGAGGACTGCCTTGTTGGATACTTTGCCGAGCGCTATGAGGGGATCCTGCAGATCGACGAGTACAAGGACCTCTTCAGGGAGTTTCCTGAGTTCGACGAAGGCGTGCGCGAGGGGCGGTTGAAGAGGGGCCTTGGCGGGGAGGACGCGGACATTGGTGGTGATGTGGGTGTGGAGCATGGAGAGACCTAGTTCTTCTGTGTCCGCTGAGAGTGCCAAAGAGCATCATCAATTGCGGGATTTGGTAGTTTAGGGAAAGGCTTAGCATACAGTGCCCTCTCGCAGCCGATGGCTAGCGTGGATTTTGTTTTTTTTTCCTTTGCTCATGTCATGGGTTGTTGAAGCCATCGTCCGGACGAGAATGTCGAATTAGGAATTCTACATACACATCCGGACGATAGCTTCAGCTACCCACGACCTGGCTGCAGCACCCCTCTGTGTTGGGCGTCTAGGCAGACTTGGAGCTTTCCCCGAAACTGTAGATAGAAGCTCATGGAATTGAGACAAGCTTTCTTCTCTTTCTTCTTCAAAAGTGAATGGGTTGGCGTTTGCTCAGGTGGTTGCCCGGCAAACGAAGTCTTCCGTCATGCGCGGCCGTTGGATCGGGTAGGTGCGCCGCCGTGCACCAGGAGTCTATAAAAAAATCTCCGCCTTGTCACTACACTTCTACTCTCCACCAACCTCGGCGCCCTCAACATGGAGATTCCGAAGCGCACCATTACTTTCATCGACACGCAGGACAAAAAATATGTTTTGCCTGTCAAGCTCATCGCCAAGCACAAGTTGGAACCGTTCCTCCAGCACGCCCCTCCTCGTGAGAAGGACTCCACCGTAAGTGCTACCCTGCTTTTTCGATAAGGACGCTTCACTTCTCAACATCTCTTTTGTTTTCTTTCTTTGGTGGTCAGCGTCTTCGCTGCTCCCACAGTTTCCTTGTCGCTCTTCGTTTTCTTTCTTGATTCTGAGCTAAGCGCAATAGTCGGACGATGCGATCTTCAAGTTTCCAGACCACCCCGACACCATAGAGGTCATGGTCCAAGTCTTGCAGCACGGCGAATTCAACCAATATCCCCGTTGGGAGGAAACGTCCATCGAACTCTCGAAATTTCTGAGCGTCGTTCGAGTCGGCGAGAAGTACCATGTGCACAACATGGCGCACTGCGCCGCGGGCCTATTCGAGGACCACGTCAACAGCCTCGTCGACTACTTCCCCGACACCGAGTACAGCGACTTCGCGGAAGTGGTCCGTCGCCTCTACGCGCCCGTCTTGCCCGAGGGCCGGGACACGATGAGTCGCGCCCAGTTGCTCCTCTCTGTGCCCGCGCCCAGCGAGGACAGCTACATTCCCCTGCTCAAGCGTCACGTCGTCGACTACGCGGCCAAGAACTACGAGTCGTTGCTGGACGACGATGACTGTGCCGACTTCTTCGAACCTTTCATCTTCATGTACGACGGACTGCACCCGTTCCACAAGGACGTCAAGAAGGCGATGAAGAAGCAGCAGGAGTGTGCCAAGGAGGGCGGCGAGATGTGCATACACGAGTGGAGCGACTTCTTCACCAACGAACGCTACGTCACCATCTTCGACCGCAACAAGAAGAAATACCTTCTTAGCCGCACGGACGTCCTGGAGAAGAGCTCGTTTCTTTACGAGAATGCTCCTGTCCCTTCGCAATACTCGGTAAGTATAAGAAGGAAAGAGAAAAGCATCAGCCACTCCCCTCTTCTCTCTCTCTCTCTCTCTCCCCCAAACCAAGGCAATGCTAACCAAACGACAACGATGACACCAGTTTGTCAACGAAACCTACAAGCTCCCCGACCACCCCCACGGCGTCCGCGCCATCGCCGCCATGATCGAGGACGGCCCCCGCTACTTCGACGTCCCCGATGACGTTCAGGAAAAAGGTCTGGCTGTCCAGTACTTCGCCCACGCGCTCGCCGCCGGCGACAAGTACGGCATATTCAGCATGCGCGAAGCTGTCGAAGGTCTCCTCAGCTGCTACGACTACCTCGCCAGCTGCAGGAAGCCGTCCACCATTGTACACGCGGTCAAGACTGTGTACGCGCTCAAGCCGTACGGGAAGAAAGACAAGTTGCTGAGGGAGCTGAAGGACCAGTTTGTCGAGTGGGCTGTTGAGCGTGGGGAGGGGTGGGACGAGAACGCGTTTAGGCGCGTTTGTAAGACGGTTCCGGCGTTCAAGAAGGATGTGCGGAAGGCGGAAGAGAAGAAGAAGCGTCGTGCTGCTGAGGAAGGCGGCAAGAAAGACAAGGACGTGGATGGCGGTGCTGCAGCCGATGGCCAGCGCGAAGAATAGCAGGGTTCTAGAACATAGCATGACTATGCCCCAGCTCTGCGTTAGAAAAACATATGTGAATTGTACATTCACATCTGGACGATAGCTTTAACGACCTGCATATGTTAGTTCTCTCTCTTTCTGTTTCACAAGTGAATGTGCTGGAGTTTGCTCCCCGGTGGTTGCCCGGCATACGCAAGCTTTCGTCATGCACGAGTGTTAGATCGGGCGGGTGCGCCTACAAAAATCCCCCGTCCTGTCACTACACTTCGACCCTCCACCAACCTCGGCGCACTCAGCCCACTCAGCATGGATTTTCCAAAGCGAATTACCTTCATCGACGCGCAGGATAAGAAATACGTCCTACCCGTCAAGCTCATCATCGCCAAACACCATTTGGGATCGTTCCTCCAGCACGCCCCTCCTCGCGAGAAAGACTCCACCGTAAGTGCCACTCCGACCTTTCCTTTCGACAACATCAACTGAGCCCCTCCAAACAGCCCGACGATGCGATCTTCAAGTTCCTAGACCTGCCCGATGCCGTGGAGATCATGGTCCACGTCTTACAGCACGGCAACTTCTCCTACCCCCGCCACTGGCAGGTCAACGAAGTCGTACTCCAGAACCTCCTGGAAGTCGTCCGCGTCGGCGAGAAGTACCACGTTCGCCACATGGCGCGTCGCGCCGAGAGCATCTTCGAAGACCACATAAAGCACTACGCCGACATCGAATTCCCCGACGAAGTGTACTACGCCGACTTCGCCACCACCGTCGAGCGCCTCTACGCGCCCGCCCTACCTCACGAAGGCTGGAAAACGACGACGACACCCGGCCAACCATCCTTCCCCTCCAAGCGCGCGGCACCCAGCGAGGACAGCCTCATCCCGCTGCTCAAGCGCCACGTCGTCGACCACGCAGCCAAGAACTACCGGATGCTGACTATCAACAGCGACTGCTACCGGATCTTCGACCCGGACGCCCCCGCCTTCAACGGCAGCCCCAACCTCTTCATCGGCGACGTCGCAAGGGTGAAGAAACGGCACGAGGCGCGCGCCAAGCTGCAGGAGAAGGGCCTCGAGTACCCGTACGACGAGTGGAGCGACCTCTTCGCCGCCGAGCGCTACGTCACCCTCGTCGACCGCAACGGCAAGAAGCACATCCTCACCCGCAAGGACGTCCTCGAGCAGAGCCAGTTCCTCCACGGCCGCGCCCCCAAGCCCGACAAACTCACCGTAAGCACAACCCCCTCCTCCCCCTTTCCCCTACCACCACACCCAACCGCTAACCCACCGGACATCACAGTTCACCAACGAAACCTACATACTCGCCGACCCCCATCCCTACGGCCTCCGCGCCATCGCCGACATCATCACCGACGGCCCGCGTCACTTCGACGTGCCCCCCGCCATCGCCGCCGCCGACCTCGCCATCGAGTATCTCGCCCACACACTTACCACCGGCGAGCAATACGGCGTTTTCAACGCGCGCGAAGCCGTCAAAAGCCTGCTGCTCGACCGTTGCGGCACCGACGACGACTACCTGGCTCGCTGCCGCAAGCCGTACGCTATCGCCAACGCCGTCAAGGCGGTTTACGCGCTGAAGAAGGGCGGGGAGGATGGGGGCGTGTTGAGGGAACTGAAGGGCAGGTTTGTGGGGTGGGCGGTGGGTGGGCGTGGGGAGGAGGGGTGGAAGGTGGGCGCGGTTAGGCGGATTGGGAGGAAGGTGCCGGGGTTTGGGGAGGATGTGTTGAGGGCGGAGGAGGAGGAGAGGAAGGAGAAGGAGCGGCGGGTTGCTGAGGAAGACGGTCAGGATGACGAGGGTGTTGTTAGCGGCGGTGCTGGGGAGGACATGGACAGTGATTCTGAGGAGGACTCGGACAGTAGTGCTGAGGAGGACTCGGATAGCAGTGCTGAGGAGGACTCGGATAGCAGTGCTGGGGAGGGTGTGGATGATGAGGAGACTTAGGCTTCTGCTCTGGGGACACCGAAGGAAAGCACCAGTTCCGTGGGGCATGGGCATGAGGGTTTAAATAGGAACGGGCAAGGCTTGGTCAGAGGAAGTGTGGCCCATCAATGGTGCAAAAGCTACTTAGGATTTATGTAGCTGCAGAGAGCAATTTGCGTTCATGCCTATGCAGACAATTGCACAGGATCTACTGAAATGGTTTCAAGAGAAGTGTTGATCTTTCTCAAATTAGATTACAAACTTCACTGAGTGAAAAAATGGAGATATGATCGCAGCAGGAAGTCTTTTCAATCCATTTTGACAGTGAGTACTACGGATACTACTTCCTACCACGGCCTGTCAGTGATCAGGCAGCTAAGCAACCAAGAGTGCCCAATCGTGGTTGCGACGGCGGCAGTTGCACTGGGGGCACTGGGTGCATCCCTCGTCGTCAACAAGAACCAGATTAACGTTGTGCCTGAATACAGTGTTGTTGTAGCCAGCACAGACATAGGTTCTGCAAATGCGCTTGGGGACTCCAGTCTTGGCCTTCGCCAGAGTACGTAGAACATCCTTTCCAAGCGCAGTGAACTCGCCCAAGACGGTATCGAACGCGGCCATGCTAAGCATTCCGTCGTAGTGGCTTGCGATAACGCTGCTTATGATGTCTCGAATTCCGTCGTTGTCAGTGTCCTTGATCGAAGCGTAGATGACCCTGACAGCGGCGAAGAAGTCGGCCGTGTCCCATCCCGTAGACGAAAGCTCCTTGAATTCAACAGCAGCGAAATCCTTCAGTTCCGGTACGTGATAGAAGTGGCCGATGGCGTAAGCGTGGGCGGTCTCCAGCATGGCAGTGTCGGAGTCATTGATAGTGAAGGTGCCGCGGTACATGAACTCTAGCATAGCCTTTACGGCACCGGGATCGTAGCTTCTAAGATTGAAGACGCCGGTGTGAGCTTCCTAAACGATGAATAAGGTGAGCAAATATACTACAGAAACTTCAGAGTCAGTGTCAGACTCACCTTGAGACCATTCTCGGGCTTGCAGGCGTTGGCAAAGACGGTGCTCTGTCCACAGACGACAATACGGTGGACAGCGTACTCATTGCCGTTGCTGTCCTTGATGGTGAGGTCGCTGTACAGTCCTGTCTTGAAACAACTGGGCACCATCGTCAGCATTTAATGGGTCGCATATGTAGGCGACGAGGTCGGTCCACTTAATATCGCAACAGCGGTGTCGTTGAAGCATCCGTCCGGACGCTGAAGCAATCATCCGGACAAGAGCTTCAACTCTTCCATTTGTTGCAACATTGAGTGAACCGACGTCATAGAAGATATGAGCAACTTACTCGCTCATGCTCATGCCGAGCATCGAGCAGGGGTCGACGGCAGACATGTTGGAAGTTGCTGTAGGTGAGCCCTTCCGACGGTGGGTGTGGAGGTGGTAGGTGACGGTTCCAGAGTCGAAAAGAATCCGTACAAAAGTAGGGCCCTGCGGGCGATTTAGGAAGGCACGTGCAGCCGGCGGGCTAAGAGGGTCCGATGAATGAACGAACTGTGCTGCGCACCCGCTGAGTCTGGGGCAATCTCGAAGGTTCTACGAGCTCATTTCACTTGCGCAATAAGCCGGAGCACTTGAAGCTCCTGGTCGGAGGATCTGAAGCGCGTCGCCGTCAGCTATCCAAAAGCATCCGGCATACCAATGTGAGCAGCGACAGCAGCCAGCAGCAACACTGGCGGGTCAGCTCTCCTACTAAACTAGTAGCCACGGAAAATGCTACGAAGATGAACCAGAAGAGCCTGCCTCTGGCGGCGAGAAGTGATTCCGTCGAGCAGCAGCCTCGCGTATCAGATCTTGTGCCATGTGCGTTGACCACTGAATGCTTGTCTTTGCGCCAGTTTCACGTCTATTAGCCTAAAAATTATACGTACGCAGAGTGTCTCGCCACATGAGAGAACATGGAGCCCTATGGGGCAGGGCCGGCAGAACTGCAGACAGATGACGGCGCCTCTACCACTGCCATACCATACATTCGCACATCCCCCTCCCTCACCCATACCATCACCGACCACACGAATCAACAGAGACAAGGTAAAGCCAACGCAAAGAGAATACATCCAAGGAGATAGCTTGAGCGGGGGAGGAAAGAAGTATTTCTTCTCAACAAAAGAGGTCTTTCATTTAAACTACAAAACAATAAGAAAAGAAAAAAAAAGTGGTAATAAAAGAACTACCACCACTGACTGAGTCTACTTCTTCTCCGCGCCAACCAACTCCCTCCCCCCTCTTCCCCCCTCCTCCACCACCACCGTCTTCGCTGCTGGTAGATAGGAAAGAGGGAAGGGGGGGAAAGGGGCGGCAGGCGCAGAAACCAACCGCACCACACTCTCTTAAGTGATACAAACCAAAAGGAAATGTCCAAGAAAAAAAAAAAAGAGGAATACAGAGAGACACACGGCCGACAAGGCACGAAAAAGGGAAAAACGAACAAAGAAATGAACGCCATTGTCCCCTTCTTCCACACCAGGGCATGCCCACACACACACGAATGCTTCCTACTTCTTACCTCCAACGACAACAGTCACAATCAAACGAATACTATCTGCCCCCCAAAAAAGAATAACCCATAACCCCGCCACCATCTACCCTACCCTACCCTACCGAACCCTGACCTCCATCAGTCCATCAAATCGTCGACCCCCTATCAAACTCGATAACGTTCCGACTCCCACTCGCCCCGCTCTCCGCCCTCTCCCTCGCGGGTGTCAACAGATCCTCACCGCCCTTGCCACCGCCCTCACCCGGCTCCGCATCCATCAGATTCGGCACGCCAGTTGAGGACTCGCCCTGCACCTTCGCCTTTTCCTCGACGTCGGCCGTCTCGGCGCCGTCGAGCAGGTCGCGATCCCTCTCGTGCAAGCTGCGCGTCTCGGCGAAAGCGCCCGAGTGCCTGCCGTCGTCATCGTCATCGTCGTCGTCGGCGGCGTTGGCACTGCTGCCGCCCTGGCCGTTGGCACCGCCGTTGGCGCGCTCCATCTCGCGCTGCGCCTCGTCCATGCGGCGCTTGACCTCGGCCGCGACGCGCATGCCGTCCGACACGATGTTGTCGAGCATGCCGCGTAGGCCCTTGCCGGGCGGCACGATGCCGCCAGTGCTGGGGACGGACGGGAGCGACGGCGAGGCCGATGCTGAGGTCGGGGTGCGGCCGGCGTTGGCGAAGGTGGTGAGAGTGTTGGCGCCCGTCGCGGCGGGGATGTCCGAGAGGCGGAACGAGTTCGCGAAGGCGCGGTCGAAGAAGTGCTCGAGGTTCTCGTCGGCGAGGATGACCATGCGGAAGGTAGGCAGCGTGATGTGGAGCGGGTGAGCCGGGTCCAAGGCGAGGTTGGCGGATTTGACGTCGGGCTTGGGCGATTGCAGAGGCTCGTCTGGGGCTGGGGCCTCTTCTTCCTTTTTCGGAGCGGGTTCGGCCTTGGGCTTGTCGTCGACGTCGAGCAGATTCTCTTCGTCGTCCTCGTCACCGATGCTGAAGTCGTTGACTGCATCTGCCGAATCCTTGACGTCCTGGTTCTTGTTCATTTCGTGGTCGGGATCGGCGTATTCGAAGCAGCGTCGAATGAACGCCGAGATGCTGTTGAGGATCGACTCGTCGGCCCTTCCTTCAGCATCAGCGGCCAAGGCCAACTCGCTCGTGGAGGCCTTAGGGGAAGCGCCGTCGTCCAATCCTCTCCTCGTCAAGAACAGTAAAGCTTCGGAAATCCTCAGTATACCCTCGCGATCCACCCTGCCATCATTATCGTCGTCGTAAAGCTCGAAGAAGTACTGGATGTTCGCCATAATGTCCTTGTTGCCTTTTACTGCGGCAAATCCGGAAACGACATCTTGTAGATTCAGTGTGTCTTCTTCTTCTTCTTCTTCTGCGCTCCTGTTCCATTTGCGGAATATCCGTTGCATGAATTCATGGTCTGCAGGCTCGGGACCGGATCCCCACGGAGAGTTTGTCTTGCTCCGGTTGTTTCCGAAATATGAGTGTACTTGCTTCTCTTGTTCATTCGGCGGTGTTGGAGAATCCGTGACAGCCCATTTGGCAATGCCTGATTACGTCAGCAAATATCGAACAAGATCAATGAGACAGCTCTCAACATACCTGCAAGGAACTCTCTGAACGCGTCGTAGTCCATCTGCGTAGGGCTCGGGCCAAGAGCAACCCTACCCTTCTCGACATCGCCACCGAATGAAAAGCCAGTAATGAGCTGAGACGCTCTCATTTTACTCGCACGTTCTTTCCGTTCCTCTTCTTGCTTGGCTTGCTGGGCCCTTTGCTGGCGCTCATACAGGACGCCGTAGAAGCGGTCGTACAAGAATCCGAGATCGTTCACGCTGAGCTTCTTGCTTTCCGATCCCAAATTCCGTAATGAGGTCCGCTTTGCGAAATTCTCGATATTGTCCAGGACGGCATCTTTGTGTTTCGCTCGTTGCTCAGAAATAGTGTTCTGCGTAATCCCAGCGAACTCCTTGAACGCGATAACCATAAGCTCCTGGAACCTCGTAACCGCTCTCAGCTTAGGGTTGTCCGACTTGGGATGAGCTGACTCGTCCAGGCGAGCGAAGTAAGTCTTCAGAACCGAGATAAAAGTTCCATCATCGGTGGCATCCAGCAGCTCTTCTCCGTTGATACGTAGGATTGCGAGTCCGATCTGGAACAGAACCTTGGGACCCTCTAAGAAGAAGACATCCAAAACGCGGAAGGCGAAAATCAAAGGCATCGAGTTGATGTACAGGGAAAGGAACCAGGGAAGAGATACGACTGATAGCTGGATATCGTACTTCTGAAGGTGCTCCCAGAGGATAGGCATAGTCTTCTCAACGAGGGATTCGAAGACTCGTTGGTCAAGTAATGTTCCGTACATGGTAGTGGAATAGTATCCTGGTAGTAGGCGGTCGCAAAGGATGGAAAGGAGAAAGAAGGCTTGGGGTTCGGACATGTAGCTGCAAAAATCAGTTCCATCAACAGAGTCGAGATCAGACGAGCCACATACATAAGGAGCGCAGCCACGACAATGTTCATAGCTTGACAATATCCGACCTCGGGGTTTATCCAACTGTATGCAGTCAAGACGCGCCTCAGGCGGTCGATGCCCTCGTCACTTTGGAAGCCAGGATATTCCGGTAAACTTCTGTTAAGGTCTTTCTCAATCTCATCTATAGCCAGCGATTCCCGTCCGGTGTTCTTCAAGAGCGTCTCTTCGTACAGTTTGGGGTTTTGGAGGCGGAGAACGAATGATCCAGAGGTAAGCTCCCATATTTCGCCTCTCAGGCGGTTTGGTAGACCGACACGGATGAGCTTGTGGAATGTAGGTTGGCGAATGAGTGTTGCGTTTCGGCCGTTCTCTGCTGAGTATTAGCTCGCCGTTGATCGAGGACCCTAAAAGCAACATACCTCGCAGATACTCCCGCCATAGTCTTATCTTGGTCGGCTCGCGCAGCTTCCGTGGGTTGCCAGGGTACTTGAACTGCATGCCCAAACCCGTATCGGGCGGTTGGCGTTTAGGGGTATCGCCATCCTTTGCGCTCGCATCGTCGGAGAGCAGGTACTCAGAGTAGCAGGTCTGCACGACGGTTTTGAGGTTCTCGACGTCCTTCACTCCTTCGCGCAGTCCGCGCTTGAGCGCATCGCAGAAGCGCTCGCACTGCTGTCTACTTCCCGCCAGCTGTATGGTGAGCTTCTGCGGTACGATGCCCTCCTTCTTCGCGCGGTTCGCGTCGACCATGCCATTTATGGTTGTGATGGCCAGTGCGAACATGTAGCTCTGGCTGTGCAGGCGCTCGACGCGGCGGACGGCGCAAAGGGGGATGGTGAAGCCATTGCCTGCGGGGCCGGCGCCGTGGGTCTGGCCGGTGAAGACGGAGCTAGCGCTCAGGCTGGCGGTGGACAGGAAGCTGGAGCCCTGGGTGGAGAAGCAGAGGAACTGCTCGCTTAGGTGAAGCTTGCCGACATAGTGGTTGCCCTGGTGGCGGTCTGCGTGCTGGCTGTCGGTGCTTGTGCGGGTGGTGTGGTGGCCGGGGAGTGTCAGCTCGGCGGCGATCTCCTGGAGGGGGTTCTGCGACTCGGGCAGGCGGAATTGGTGACGGAAGAGGGCCGCTTTGGAGGGACGACGGTCGGAGCTAGGGCTGGCGAGGGAGAGCGACGGCTCAATGAACGACTGAGCTTTCTGTACCAAGTTCGAGAGGTTGAACATGGTCGCGGATGGAGGGGCTCATTTAGCTGGATCGGGGGTCAGCGGCGCATGGAGAGGTCAGGGCCGAGAGCGCGCGGACTGACGCTTCATACTACGTGGCAGGCAAGACGGAATGCTCGGCGAGAGCTGTGAGGGGAGCTTGGTATGTAGGGCTGAGAAGCGGTTGTGACACCGAGAAGGCCGCCGTGGAGCATTCCCGTGCTGCGATCGGCGAAACCGCGGAAAGGGAAGGATGACTTCAGCGCCCCCGAGGACGAGCCTGCGTCACTACTCAAGCACCCTGGTCGTGCCCGCGCCCACGCCGCAGCCTCACCACCACCGCCAAGAGACACGCGAAGCAGCTATGAATACCATGCATTTTATCCCGTTGTTGTTGATACAGTCACCAATCCCTATCCTATGCAGAAACCCATTCTGACCACCAACGCCCTTTGCATGCCAATGTGCCGGTTACTCCGGGTCTGCCGCCAGCTGTGCCTCATCCACCTCGCCCGGCATGCGGCCCGTCTTCTCAATCTCCTTGACCTTGGCCTGACCCTCCTCCGTCGTTGCATCAATCACGCCCTCCTCCAGGCTGAGCATGCCGCCATTGCCGAGCTGTTCCACCACCTGCTCCGCCTCGTCCACGCTCATCTTCGCCAGAACCTTGTTCACTTCATCAAGCTTGCCGCTTTCCAGAGCCCGCTGCAGGCCCGGCGGGAACGTCTCGAAGATTGTCCGTGCGATCTTGTTGTCATCGCTCAGCGAGTCCGGATTCGACTCATCGATGGGCAGGGGGACGCGGATGTTGATTGTCGTGTTGGGATCAACGGCGTGCAACTGGATTTGCTCAACGCCTTCGGGTTCGGGGTTGTTCTTGCGCTCCTCGAGGATCTCAGCCGCGCGCGTATTGATGCGCCTATACGTGTTGTCGACATCGTCCCTGAAGAGCTTCCGCGCTTGGTGGTCTTTGGTCGTGATACTGCACTCCTGTTAGTGGACATTGCAATGTTGAGTAGCTCGCGTGATCCTTACCGCTTGAAGAAAAGCTGCACGCCGTCCTTTCCGAGCTGGCGGCAGTACTGGATAAGCAGCGCTGCATGTACGCACTGGTGGGCATACGCATGCTTTCCCTCGAGTTCCGCATCGAAGGCCTCAACCAACAAGCCATCCGTCTCCCTTTCCTTGAGAATATTCGAGTGCGTCGAAATGAACTGCAGGCTGGTGCGGTAATCATCCATCTTGATCTTGGCGAAGGCCTTCGCATCGGGGCTGGCCTTGATGTTGTCAGGGTCGTCGTCCTCCACATCCGCATCAGCGCCAGAAGATTGGCCAGTGTCGGTGCGAGACATGTCCGGACGGCCAGGATTGAGGAGCTCGACCGATTCCTGCTGCGCAGGCTTTGACGAGGACGAGGCCTCCTCACCCTTCTTGACGTTCGAGTAATCGAAGCCGGTGTGGATGTCATCGCTGGTGATGTGCTTCTTGTCCTCCTTCTCCAGCTCGGCAAGCTTCGCCAGGAGCTCCTTTTGCAGACCAGCCACCCTGTCCCTGTGCGATTGCACCTGAGTGATGAAGCCCTCATACCGGCTCTCTGGCTTCTTCTCGTCGACTTCCTTCTTGACTTCATCGATCAAGGCTGCCAGCATTTGTGACCACGTAGGCTTGTGCTTGATCTGTGTGTGTACACCCTCGGGAGGTGGCGGGGGCTGGTCTTGCGATGGATCAACGGCAGACTCCATCATAGACTGGAAGACGAGCTGGTCGGCATTCTCAGGAGATGCGCTGTCTCTGTGAGACTTCAGGGCAGTGAGGAGGTTGTCGATACGCTCCATGAGGCCATCGTTGATGATGCGCTCGTACTTCAGGGTGGTGATCTGGTGGCGGCGCTGGGCGCGCTCCATGTGGATCTGCTCCTGCTTTGCACGGATGAAGGAGCGCTTGTCGACATTGGGGTGGACTTCGATGTCAGAGTCATCGCTGAGCTCCAGCGCGTCCTAGAGTTTCTTGTTAGACATCGTCGCACTCGCCACTTGGAAATTCCGGGTCCACGTTTCGAATCTGGGCGGCTGCAGTGGTACTGCAGCTTCCCGAGTGATGCTGCACTTACCCATTTGCTGTAATCAATAGGCATGTTGGGCTGTAGTAGTGAATTGCTGATGGCGGGGTGCTTGGCTATGACGAAATGCTGTCGCAGAGCTTCCAGTCGGCGCTGTCTAGCGCTGGCGCAGGATCAAAGAATATGTCGTGAGAGGTGCACAGGAAGAAAGTGGACAGAGTGCAGCAAAGAGGGAGAAAGTTGTTGTGACCAGGCGCGGGGAGAGAGGCTCTGAGCTTCTGCGCGATTCTGTTAGACCCCACGACGCAGTCGGCAGCCCGGGCCTTGTCGCGGACCCGACGCCGGCCGGACATCTTCGTGCGGCTGGTGCTGTCATCACTTCGCACCTCATCCAAGATTGCGGCCGCCGCAAGTCTCGAGCCTGCTACTCTCTCGTCTACGTGTACCATCATGTTCACGCGCGTCGCAACCTCTGGCTCCGTTTCCGACTTCCACACCATCCGTCCGTGCCGCTGGTAAAGCGGCAGCCTCCAGCGCCCGCCGCGAAATGCGCCAAACAATGCGCGCCTCGCGCTTCGCCCTCTCCGGAGCCTTCAGCGCTCCAACACCTCCCGTGAAGTCTGTCAGGGCGTTCGCCGACCTGCCAATTGCACAATGGTCCGCCACGCCGTTTGTCGCTCGCCGGAATCTCTCGTCCACGTCTTCTCCCTTCTTTCGCCAGGCATCCCTTGTTCCGACATCGTCGCCCGTCTGCCAACGAGCTGCTGCCCTCGTCAAACCGGTCAATAATGGATTTTCGACGCCTGTGCGAGTCTTCGCTACCTCGAGAATCCTTGCCGAGGCTCGCCAATCATACCAAGATGAGATGAAGAGCAAAGGCGTCGTGAACAAGGAAGAAGTGGACGAGGACGAACGGGAGTTTACAAAGTCCGAAAAAGCTTCTCAAGCGGCTCAGGTCAATCTCAGCGCCAAGCTGAGTAAGGAAGGTTCCGGCAAAGGCAGGACTGGTGGCATGAAAGAAATCGTCAGGCTCATCAGAATTGCCAAGCCGGAAGCAAAGTCGCTGGGCCTCGCTTTCATATTTCTTCTGGTCTCGTCCACGGTTTCCATGTCCATTCCATTCTCTATTGGCAAGATCATCGATATTGCTACCAACGAGAACAGCAAAGCTCTACCCTTCGACCTTGACATCACGACGTTTTACACGGCGCTCGCTGGTGTTCTCGTGCTCGGAGCCGGCGCTAACTACGGACGTATCATAATTCTCCGTATCGTTGGTGAGAGAATCGTCGCGCGGTTAAGGTCTCAGCTGTATCGCAAGATTTTCATCCAGAATGCTGAGTTCTTCGACGCAAACCGTGTGGGAGATCTCATTTCTCGTTTGGGCTCTGACAGCATCATCGTTGGCAAGAGTATCACGCAGAACCTCTCGGATGGTCTCAGGTCTCTTGTAAGCGGAGCTGCCGGTCTTGGCATGATGGGATGGGTTTCGCTGAAGCTTACTGCTGTTCTCGGTGTCATGTTCCCTCCGGTTGCTGTCGCTGCATTCCTCTTTGGCAGGTATATGCGCAACATCAGCAGAAAGATTCAACGGAACCTCGGAACCCTCACCAAGATTGCTGAGGAAAGGCTGGGCAACGTCCGTACTTCTCAAGCTTTTGCTGGTGAGATCCAGGAAGTGGGACGCTACAACCGCCAGGTCAAGAGAATATTCGAACTCGGCAAGAGAGAAGCAGTGGTCGCAGCCACGTTCTTTGGAAGCACCGGATTGATGGGCAACGTCACGATTCTGGCTGTGCTCTATGTTGGTGGTGGCATGGTCAAATCAGGCTCCATCAGCATTGGAGAGCTTTCTTCTTTCCTGATGTACACGGCATATGCTGGTTCTAGCATGTTCGGTCTCTCTGGCTTCTACTCCGAGCTTATGAAGGGTGTCGGCGCTGCTAGTCGACTTTTCGAATTGCAGGATCGCGATCCTGCCATCCCACCAACCGTTGGCCAGCCGGTTAAGTCGGCACGTGGGCCGATCAAGTTCGAGAATGTCTCCTTCAGCTACCCGACGAGACCTGCTGTTACCATTTTCGAAGACCTCAACTTTGAGATCCCGGAGGGTACCAACGTCGCCATCGTCGCTCCAAGCGGTGCTGGCAAGTCCACTGTCGCCAGTCTCCTGCTTCGATTCTACACGCCTAATACCGGCAGAATCACGATTAATGGTAAGGATATCATCGATATGAATGCCAAGCAACTTCGCCGCAAGATTGGCTACGTTGGGCAGGAGCCCGTCCTGTTCTCTGGGACGATTGCGGAGAACATTGCATACGGCAAGCCTCATGCAACGCGCGCCGAGATCGTTGCGGCGGCGAGAAAGGCCAACTGTCAATTCATCAGCGATTTCGTAAGTGGACTGCATTACCTAATTTGGGTTCTGAAGACTAACGTGTTTGACAGCCCGACGGTCTTGAAACACACGTTGGCGCACGGGGTACGCAGCTCTCCGGCGGTCAGAAACAACGCATCGCCATCGCACGCGCCCTTCTCAAGCAACCCGACATTTTGATTCTGGACGAAGCCACCAGTGCCTTGGATGCGGAGTCAGAGACGCTCGTCAACCAGGCTCTTGGTGTTTTGCTCAGAGGCAACAACACTACCATCAGCATCGCTCATCGTCTGTCTACGATCAAGCGATCGGACCGTATCATCTGTCTCAGCACGGATGGCCGTGTCGCGGAAGAGGGCACATATGCCGAGCTTTCGTCCCGTCCCGACGGGGCCTTCTCCAAGCTCATGGAGTGGCAAATGAGTGGCGGTGAATCAATGTCAGCAACAAGACGCGACAACCACGTCACGGAGACGGAGGAAATCGAGGCAGAGCTCGAATCAGATAGCGAAGGCGAAGAGGTTATCGACGACGAGGTCGCCAAGACGCGAAAGGAAAATGTCACGTCAGGCGAGGTGGTGATGGAACGGACCAAGACGCACGATCGGTGAAAGGGAAGTTGCCTAATCGGGCAGGATTCAGCCTGCCTTGTACGGGCCGAGCCGGGACAGCGACAGCCGCAAACCGGCGCGAACAAATTTTCATCGCCCGCGACAACCACGGAAGGTTAGCCGCGCGCTGCAAGCTGTAGAGGAGTTTGATTTAGAGGTAATGTGTTTTTGGGAGCATTGGGCGAGGATTTGTTTTGGTTCCGTGGGCAACTACGGAGAAAAGGGTGGTAAGAAAGCTCCCCTCTTTGCATCAGGAGAGCACGAGCTGTGGATGAGGTGATGTCTGCACCCCCCAGCTGGCCGCCCTGATTGCGGCTGACGACGCGGATCGGGAATAATCTCTCTTGGCTACAGATCACTAAGCTCTCCTCTTACCTTGTACCTTGACCATTAGCGCTTGGCCGTGCGAAGAAGTCCCGGAATGTTGGCCGAGACTTGAAGCAAGTGGATGTATATTATTACCCTGTGCCAGTCCTCTCAACGTGCTGCTTACTCTCCTTGTGCCCCTGTCAACATCCAGCCTCGCTACCATCCCTAAGCAACCTTACCAAAGCAGCAGCTCCACCAGCCCCAGATCCCTGGTCCAGATCGCGTCTGGATTCCAGAAACTTTCTTTACCCCACACCATCGAAGCTCCTCGCCCAAACAACGGCCCTGCCGTTGACGTCATACATCTCACCCGCATCGAGCAAGCCAATTCAATTTATCATAACCTTCCGCCCAGAACCAACCAAAGATGTCATCCGCAACCGCGCAGCACTTCCAATCGCCGTCCCCACGCATAAATACGCCCACCGACGACGACACGTCCAACCCTTTCAACCACCCCCACCACCACCACTACAACCCGGACGACTGCATCCCGGGCAACCCGCACATGCTCAAGATCGCCTCGCACACGGCGTACCGCAGCGCCGCGCGATCACCCGCCTCGATCCTGTCCAAGAAAGCGTCCTGGGTCGACACCAGCCGCAACATCTCGCTGTCGCCCAAGAACCTGTCGCGCCCGACGTCCGCGTCCAACAGCCCCGTCGGCACCCCCATCGGCACTCCCCGTAACAGATCCCCCGTCCGCGGTTTCGCGACGAGCGCGGGCAGGATGGGCAAGCAGGACGGCGTGAAGAATGAGCCGCCGAAGCACGAGATGACGGTGTTTGAGGGCCTGTTGAGCGAGCGGAGGCGGTTTGGCGATTTTAGGAGGGTGCTGCATACGGGGTTGTACAGGTATGTGTGTTTGCGCGCGTGCAATTGCTTCCCTCTCTCCTCTGCAGTGGGTGCCCGAATGATCTGAGCCATCGTAACGATGTCTATCAGCATTTAAGCTCCACTTACGTGGGTACTTGAAGCTATCATCCGGACGTAGATGTCGAATTATTAAATATACATCTACGTCCGGATGATAGCTTCAACTCCCCACGTACGTCGAATAAATTCCTCGTGGAGAAAAAAAATCACGAGCGACCATTTCTTCTGGCACCCGCTTGTCCCCCATATCAGAGAACCCGCCCAACTAACACTCCTCCCCCAGCCAACTCGTCGCCATGGAAATCCCACCCAACGGCGACATCGGCGAAGAAGTCCACAGCGTCGACCAAACGCTCCTCTTCACGCACGGCCACGGCCTCGCGCAGGTCGCCGGCGTCGACCGCCCCGTCAAGGCCGGCGACGTCGTCATCGTGCCGGCCGGCACGAAGCACCAGTTCCTCAACACGTCGGCCGACGAGCCGCTCGAGCTCGTCACCGTCTACGCGCCCGCCGAGCACGACCCCCGCTCCGTCCACAAGACGAAGCAGGAGGGCGACCAGGAGGAGGAGGATGGGATTGATGTGGCGCCGGCGTGGGCGAGGCGCAGTCAGAAGGAGAATGCTGAGGCGGGGTTGGTGAAGATGGAGGGGGGGCCGTATGAGGAGTGAGTGAGGGAGTGAAAGGGGGGTGGTGGTGGTGGTGTGGTGAGGCGTTTTAATGGGATTGAGAGTGGAGGGACGGAGGGAACGGTTTCTGTTGCATTTCTGAGGTGTTTTTGGTGTTTGGGGGCTTGTTTCTGCTGTACTAATATCAATACGACCACGCCACGCTCTCGATTGAAATTTCCAATGCATTGAAGATCATTCCTCAAAGACCTGCACTCAGTTGTACATGGGTAGCTGAAGCCATTGTTCAGACGCAAATTGGACTTTTTTTTAAAATTGCACCGTTGTGTCCGGACAGTAGCTTCAGTTGCTCACGCGATTCATACTTTGTAGTCAGCTTTGTGGCTTGGTCCAAATCTTAAAACTGTCACTTGATCAAATCAAAAGGGAAGCGCATCTCAACATACTGTCCCCTCTCGCAGTCGATGGCTAGCGTGGATTTGCTTTTTTGTTTTGCTCATGCCATGGGTGGTTGAAGCTATCGTCCGGATGTAAATGTCGAATTGATTAATAATACATTCACGTCCGGACGATAGCTTCAACTATCCATGCGAGAGGGAACTATATGTTCTTTTTTTTCTTTTTGAAGTTCTCATTCCCTCCATCCAACATCATCGGTTCTGATTGGCGTGGGCTCAACCAAAAAGCACAAGGCTGGGAAGCCATGACTTCGCCGATGGTCGGCTAGAACCGAGCTGAACGCCTGATCGGATGACTTCATCCTTAAACGGCAAATCCGAAGAAAACTGGACCCTACTTCTTTTAACAGAGATTTTTGGCGCTAGAATCGTGGCACGTCATTCGGCCAGACTTTTGATCTGACCTACCTCTGCCCCTTATGCCATCAGCCATGGCAGTATCGGCGGAGGACTGCGCGATTGGATCGTCGCGGAACGGTGTAGCAACTGTTACACCAGATTTTGACCCAATTGCTAGTACAGCGAATAATTTTGACTTCATGGAACAATGGCCTTTGAACAAAATGGTTGAGAACCAGAAATGCCAGTTCAATTCAGACCTGTGGTCTTGAACTTTTTTGATTTAATAAAAAAAACTAGTCGTAATCGTACCCGGAACACTGACTCCCGATCATATCTCCGAAAAGGAAACTCCCACTACCATACCCGTGATGGCTATATAGTTACAAGTGTAGGGGGCCGGACGCGACTCGAATGGTCCCAGTGCATGCTCCCCACCGGAACTTGATCTAAGCCTGTCAACTCTACAGGAATATCACTCGCTACCACAATTATAGGTATATGTGCGATTCGTTCGATAACTTAGGTGACGGTGTAACCGCCGTCAACACGGAGCTCAGCGCCGGTGACGTAGCTGGACGCATCCGACGACAGGAAAGTGACAGCGCCCATGAGATCCTCGGGCTGGCCCATCTTGCCCTGCGGGATAAGCGACGTCCACTTGTTCTTCAGGTCGGGGTTCTCATCGAGGATCTTCTTCGTGCTAGAGTCTGTTAGTATCATAGCGCAACTTCAATGAGGTGTAGTTAACTTACAGAGCCGTCAGCATGTAGCCGGGGCTGATGGAGTTCACACGAATGCCAGCGTGCGCCCATTCGACAGCCAAACTGGCAGCCAGGTGGCGGACAGCAGCCTTCGCAGCGTTGTAGGGAGCCTGCGGCTGGGGAACGTTGACGATGGCGCCGGACATGGAGCCAATCATGACAATGCTGCCAGGAGACTTCCTCTCCATCAGGTGCTTCGCAACACCGACTGCAAAGAGGTAGGTGCCGTCAACGTTGACACCCCAGAGCTTCTGCATGCGATCGTATGGGTAGTGGATCGCATCGAAGTTCTCCGTAAAGCCTGCACTGGTGACCAAGTTGTCGATCTTGCCGTGCTCAGCCTGTACCACATTGTTATTATATTGTTCGTGAATAATGAGGGAGGGTCGGATCGGAGGAAAGATCATGTAGCAGCTGCCCATCGCCGTCCGACAGCATATTGCTGGCATTGAGCTCTGGCAACAGCTCGCGAACCCGCGCGCTGAGTGCCATTGCCGTAGCCGAGCTCGTATACATGATCGGAGGCTCGGCCGGAACGTAGTGTTACGTCATGAACAGATTGTGAAGCAATGATTGACATGGGATGAGATCTGGTGACACTCCACATGCACACCATTGCTATGTCTCTGCATGCGACACTACAGTTCCGGGGCAGCTGCAAACATACGAGTGTGGGGCGGGGGTGACGGCTTGTCGGGAGAGATGCGTACCAGGATCTCGGCGATCGACTCGTTGACGGATGTGGGGTTGGCAACATCGGCATAGTGAGCCGTGACCTTGGGGACCCTGTATGACAACACGGTGTCAGCAATTGGGCAGTGCTCGGGATATGCCAAACGCCAAAATACGAAGCTGGGGAAACGGCTCGGGCTCGGGGGTGACACGGGTGAGGGGTCTAGGGGATTCGTAGCCGCCCAATGGCCCAGACCGCGACGAAAATTACGCATCGAGACAGTCCCACAACAGATGTAGGTACGAAACGCGCAGAATTGACCAGAAAAACTTACACGTCGGTGTGGTGGTTCTCCTTGCGGAATGTGTCCATGAGGCTCTGCGCAGACTTCTGAGCCTCCTCCACTACGCGGTTGTCAGCGTTGCCACGGATGCGATTGGGGCCATTGGCTCGACTTACAGTGCATATCGACAATTGCGACGCTGGCGCCGCTGTTGACGAGCGCCTGAGCCATGACGAGACCCAGACCGCGGGCGCCGCCGGTGACGATGGCGTTGCGGCCCTCGAGCGAGAAGCTGGCGAGCGTGCGCTTGAAGTGCCAGCCGGCACGGCCCTGGGCAGGACGCGACGACGGAAGGTTCTCCTCGCCAGGGTAGGCCCACTGCACGCTCTCGTCGGTACGAGCGAACTTGCCCTCATGCTCGCCGGACTCGCCGGCAGCAGCAGAGGTTGTTGCAGACTCGGCGTCGTCCTTGGCCTTGTCGAGGCGCTTCGCGGTCATCGACAGCGGCCGCACGGACTGGCGAGCAGCATGCTGCGCGCAGAGGGGCGAAGCCTGGCGGGCTGCGCGAGACAGGAGCTGGGGTCGGAACATCGTGAACAGCGAGCTCGAGTAGCTTGGGTGTTGGGCTACGCAGAGCTCAGGGAGAAAGAGTGCAGGTGCAAAGAGGAGAAAGGATCGCAGCTTGCGTGCAGAACACGAGCTTTTGTAAGCTAGCAGCGGTGAAGAGTGCGGGTGTGTCACCGAGACCGGCGGAGGGTCAGGACGAGGGAGGTTTTTGAGCTGGCACATGTGCAGAGCACGGTGACGTTAATGCTGGGGTAGGGGGAGCTTGGGCCTCCACAAAGTCGCGGCCGTCGCGGCCCCAGACCCTGTGGAAGGCCCACCGCTTTTCCACCGCGTTCTGGCCACGTCTTATCCAGTGCGGACTAGTGTCGCCCCTTCAGCAGATCCTGACTTTGCGCTCCACCAAATCCCTGGGCCTGCCCTGTTCCCACGCTCCACCCTGACGCCGTCACGACCCTGGTGGCGGAAAGTGAAGAAAAAATGCTGCTCTACCTCGTCACCTTCAACCTCGCGCGGGCTCTCGTTGATCCACACTTGCTCGGCCAGACGCTGCTGGACGGCCTGCCGAACACCGCGCAGCTGCCCGACGTCATCGTCTGCAGCTTGCAGGAGGTGTCGCCCGTCGCCTACGCATTCCTGGGCGGCTCGTATCTGACGCCCTACTTTGATCGCATCGCAAAGAGCGTCAGAATCGCCGCCAAGAAGCATGCCGACGATGAGCACGCCTACCGCCTCACCGTCGTGCGCAATATCGGCATGACGGCCATCGTGGTGTTTGCCAAGCCTGACGTAGCCGACCGCATCAGATGGATCCAAACCGCAGAGGTCGGCGTCGGCTTCATGGAGACGGGCCACAAGGGCGCCGTTGGCGTGCGCCTGGGTCTCGCGGCGCATGCGGACAGCGACCAAGAAGTCGAGATGACGTTTGTTAGCGCACACCTTGCTCCCATGGAAGACAGCGTGCAACGGCGCCTCGAAGACTGGGAGCACATTGTCCGCAACCTCGTCTTCGAGCCGGCAACCGACCACGCCGCATCCAAGACCGCAGGCGCAAGGGCGATAGACGCTGCAACATCGGACGTCGCAGCAGGTGCAGAAGGCGAGCACGAACCGCTGATATCCCCTTCGTACGCCTCCGGACCAGCTTCCGCCCTGCGTGGCCTGTACACCCCGACCTCGCACATCTTCTTCGCCGGCGACCTCAACTTCCGCACCCACGACACGGGCCCGGCGCCAGACGACCAGCACACGCGCTTCCCGCAGCCGCACCGCCCGGAGGACTCGCCCCAGCACTACTCGAACCTCCTGGCCACCGACCAGCTCAACCGCGAGCGCCGCGCCGGCCGCATTCTCCAGGGCTTCGACGAGCTGCCCATCGCCTTCCCACCCACCTACAAGTACTCGATGCACCACCGCCCGGACCCGACGACCAACCCCACTCCGTCACCCAACCAATCCTGGTCCTGGGCCGGGCACCGCTGGCCCAGCTGGTGCGACCGCATCCTCTTCCTGCCGCCTCCCCCAACCCAGTCTTCCCCTTCCTTCTCCTTCTCCCCGCTCACGTACACGTCGCTCCCCCTGCTGCCTTCTTCCGACCACCAGCCCGTTGCTCTCAGCGTCAACGTCTCCACCGACGCCCCGCTCGCCCCGCCGGCCAAGGACGCGGGCGATGGCGACGTGCGGACGCACCCGCCGTACCCGCTTGATCCGAACTGGAGGGCGCGCAGGGCGGCGGCGCGGAGACGCGAGATCGCATTCGGCGTGATGGCGTATCTGACGTGGACGTATGAGGGGAATGCGGTGTTGTTGGCGCTGGTTGTGGGTGCACTGGGCGTTGGTGCTGTGGTGAGGAGCTTTAGCTGAAGCGAAGGTATCGAAGGCTTGAGTTGGCTGATGGACTCGGTATGAATTTGGGGGAAGGTTACTTGTGGAGCGAAATGACATGTTTAATGACCTGACGTATTGTAGTATCTTGCCATGACACAGCAGCAAGAAGTAGAGCTGCGGATAGACGTTAGTCGTAGTAATGATTAGTTACGCACCTAGATAAATTCATCGTAGTGAGCAGCAATCCTCTGTCTTTGTCCGGGCGATAGCCTCCACTGCCCACGTACAAAGCTTCAATTGAGAGTGCTGCAGCCGATGGTTGACGCGAAGAATTGCAGAGCTCTAGAACGTAGCGCAACTATGCCCCAGCTACTATCGTCCGGACGAGAATGTCGAATTAAAATTCTACATACACGTCCGGACAATAGCTTCAGCTACCCATGACATGAGCAAAAAACAAATCCACGCTTGAAAGATGGTGGACTTTAGTAAAAGGGTCAGGCTTGGGCTTTTTCAAGGCAAACACGGGTCGCGTTTGGTAATTTACCCCGATTAACAATTGCACATTCATGTCCAGACGAGAGCCTCAAATACCTATGCTACTGGACAAATGCTTATCATCATCACGATCTATCAATGTCCATCATGAAGCCGGAGCAATACGATTTGTGCAGCTGCTCAAAGCTTGATCGAGAATTTCACCGGGTTTGGCCGGCGATGGTTGGGTTTGGTAATTGCCCTGGCTTTGTTTTTTGCTTATGTCGTCGGTAGTTGAAGCTACCATCCGGACGTGTTTTTATAATTTTTAACTACGGACAATTCTTGGTGTGCTCTTCGAAGACAGCTTGAAGTGCGCACCTGCCTTCTTGGTCACGCTAACCCGTTTGGGTTCCATGTCTCGTCGAACAAGTAGATCTTTGCGCCTGCAAAGCAACACACCTCTCCTTCTCATGGACATCAATCGCAACAACACCAGCGGCGGCTTATCGCAGCTTGGTAAGATGCCAGTCTCACCTAGCACCGCAGAGTGCGGCCCTACGGCTATGGAGCTATGCGAAGCTGCCAATCCTCGAAACTCGACATCGCAGCACCTCACCTTTGTGGACGAGTACCAGCAGCTTGTTGAACGCAACCGCATTGAGGAGCTCGACCTGTTCTCTCGCCATCGCAAGGAAGAAGCTCAATGTTACGAGCGAATCCACCACCTTCGTCAGGATACCAATACCCAGGATGAGACAGCCTGCGCTCAGCCCAAGCCCAACCTCAACCTCACCGCGCCAGAGACAGTCATCGTGGATCTCGGCTCAGACAGTGAAGAGGAGGATGAGCCGGCGGGAAAGGCTATTTCACCACAGCACGCATTACCTGCTATCGACAGCTCAGAGATTCGTGCTAGGCCTCAGAAGTACTACATTCGCCGCCCGGAGAGTAAGGGAAAACCATGGTCTTGCTCCGAGGGAAAATGGGAAGGTCTCCCTACACAGCGCAAGAATATGCTATCAAACGTCGGATGGGTAATGGAGACGGATGCCGGAAAGAACGTGTCACCGGCTTGCCGTTACTGCGAAAAGTTTGGATACGAATGCCGCGTCCTTGCAAAGCCGTTAATCGGAAAAGATGGTGTCGCCCATCCGCGTTGTTGCACGTATTGCTTCTTCGACTCTATAAGCTGTTCTCTCTTAGTAAGTTGGCTTGATACCTTCCTAAATCGCTCATTTAACTAACCTCAATTGAAGGATCACCGTGTTCCGGAAAGGGCTGCGCCTGATTTGGAAATGCCTGATGTCCACGTCCACACCCCGTTGAGGCTTGGTGGCAGCGGCAGCGGGAGCAGCAGGGTCACTGAGCTCACTACTTTACTTTCCACACCCACTCTGACAGATATGTTCAAGAAGGAGGAGGAGCCCGAGAAGATGGAACCCGTTCTGAAGCGCAGCCCCACGACCATTACGAACTCTCGCTCATCCAACTCCAAGAAATTGCGGAGGGTTTCTTTCATTGATTTGACGGACGGCTAGTTGTTGGTAGAAATCTTGAATAGGCAAATGATGAAATATTGGTCTAGTAGCATGGGTAGTTGAAGCCATCGTCCGGACGAACATGTCGAGTTAAAAATTGCACATTCATGTCCGGACGATAGCTTCAACTACCCACATATGTTATTTTTCTAGGCGCCCACAAATTTGACTCTCCCTGGTAATATTATTTATAGACACAGTATTTTCGCGCTACTATTGTGGCAGTAATTCTATAGTGGTGACAAGATAGATAAGTGGGTTTTTAAAGGGGAGTTAAAATCTGGATTTGTGGGAGTTAAATTTGTAGCGGCCTTTTTCGAGGCAGCGCTGGGAAGTAGTTACGCTAGTGTGAGAACCAGCATGGATACAATGAATCAGGGAGGATGATGAGCCGGGGATGGCGGAGGGAATGGTGGAAGGGATGGTGGAGGGCATGGTCCGATGCGTACTTTGGAGTCGATGGTCTTATAGTCGCTGGTCGGCCTGTGAAGGCCTGGAGGAAGAAAAATCACCAGTTGCAGCTACCAGGATGTCAGACCCGGCATGGATACAATGAATCATGGAGGATGATGAATTGGCGGTGTCGGATCGACAGGTCGATCCGACCTATCTACTCAAAATGTGAGGCTCCTTCCCAGGATAACCTGGGAAGGACCGCAACAGCTAGCCTTGTTCGGAGATTTATTTTTCGCACATGGCGTGGGGAGTGGAAGCTATCGTCCGGACGTGAATGTACTATAATTATGTCCAACCTCATCATTAGTCTATTGCCGTTGGTATCTACCGGGGTTTATGCTTTTTCTCAACACCAAGGAATTTACCTTATTTATCTCACCGCAATAACATCGCTCATTTCATTATACTTTTTGACATCACTCTATGCAATTGGTGTGAATGATCAGGTAGTTTTACTGCTGTATTGTGAGAATCGGCAGTACTCAATTCAATCCATTTGCACTGTTCAACAAATCATCAATTCCACATTTGCATGCGGATGACAGCTTCAACTACCTATAAATGTTTAAAAAGGAAGAAAACCGAGGCATAGTTACGCTATATTCTATGGCTACTCTATTCTTCACGCTAGCCTCTGTAGCAACGGGAGTAGATGACCGAAAGTGGAGGATGCGACTTGACGAATCAAATGCGCGACCCAACGATCGCTTGCTCCCACTCACCCACTCCACAACCAAGCCACCCCCGCTCTACCTTTCACATGGCTAAACATAGACGACATGACATTATTCGAGAGACACAGTAGCAAGTGAGCAATAAAATGGCACGGAATCTGGTTACGAGCGTCGGGAGAAGGCGGCCGCGGGCCGGGACTGCATCCCACCTTACAGCCCCGGCAGCGATCGCCCATTGTTGATAGGCCAAGATAAGCATTCGCAACCTAACCAAGCAAGACCAAGGCCAGCCCGCAGGTCCGTCTCACTGCAAACCGGGCTCCGGGGGTCCTCCAATCAAAGCATGGCGCAAAGTAAAACACTTTCGGCCTGGACCGCGGCTGGCCCGCCGTATCTACAACGATCCGCCCTGTCGGTATCGCCGCCTCTTCGTTCCACAAATGGCTCTGCGTAAGAGTAAGAGCAGCTGAGTTGTGTGCTATATTACGGCCCCCTCCCCCGCATTCCAACGTCGTGCAGAGCTGCTGGTTTGCATGACTGCGACAACATGACTGCATCCGCGCAGGACAGCAATGGCGCAGACGTCAAGGTCTTCGGGGACGGAATTGGAGATGATGCAGTGCTCGAGACGTTCGGATATGAGCAGGGTTTGTTTCGCTTACCTAGCCGCAAGTTTGAAGTGACATCAGTTGACGTTTTACAGAGCTCAAGAGAACTTTCGGCGTTGTCGGCATGGTCGGATTCAGTTTCAGCATTGTGTCCTGCTGGACCGCTCTCTCGGGTGTTCTCATAGTCGGCGTCGAATCGGGCGGGCCCCCTGTTATGATCTGGTCCTGGGTGGGCGTCTGTGCTGTGTCTCTTGCCGTCACTTACTCCATGGCCGAGATGTGTTCCGCCTATCCTGTTGCCGGAGGCCAGTACTCCTGGGTTGCTATTCTGGCCCCAAAGAGATGGGCCCGTGGCCTATCGTATGTCTGCGGATGGTTCATGTTGATTGTGAGTTTTTCGCCTGTTTGCTTGAAAGCAACATCTCACACGCTATCCAGGGCATTCTAGCAATGGGAGCCGTCAACAACTTCATTTGTAAGTCAGCCGCTCCCAAAACGCAGACATTTCGCTGACAGCAACCAGGCGCCAACTTCATCCTCGGCATGGCCAACCTCACCAACCCAACCTACACCATCCAGCGCTGGCACACCGTCCTCGTCGCCTACCTCATCTGCACCTGTGCCACCCTCTCCAACATCTTCCTCCCGCACCTCCTCAACCGCATCTCCAAGGCCGTGCTCCTCTGGAACATCTGCTCCTTCCTCGCCTGCGTCACCACCATCCTCGCCATGAACGACCACAAGCAACCCGCCCGCTTCGTCTTCTCCGACTTCCAAAACAGCACCGGCTTCCCGCGCTCCTACGCCGCCATCCTCGGCATCCTGCAGAGCGCCTTCGGCATGTGCTGCTACGACGCCCCCGCCCACATGACCGAGGAAATCAAAGACGCGCGCGTGCAGGCGCCCCGCGCGATAGTCTGGTCAGTCTGGCTGGGCGGCGTGACGGGGTTTGTGTTTCTCATCGCGCTGTGTTTTTGTATGGGCAGCATCGAGGAGACGGCGGCGTCGGCGACCGGCGTGCCTGTTATCGCCATCTTTTACAACAGCACGGGGTCGGTGGCCGGCGCGTGCGGGCTGACGGTGTTGATTACGGTTATTCCGCTGGTCTGCGCGAACTCGCTGATGGCGGAGGGCGGGCGGGCGGTGTATGCGTTTGCGCGCGATCGGGGGCTGCCGTGGTCGGGGGTCGTGAGCAGGGTGCATCCGCGGTTGTGTGTGCCGGTGTGGGCGATTGTGGTGACGGGGGTGGTGCAGGCGGCGTTTAATAGCATCTACTTTGGCACCGTGACGGGGTTTAACACTATCATCTCTATCGCCACTGAGGGCTTTTGTAAGTTCCCCCCTTCCCCCGCGTCCTCCCTCCCCATCCCCCCCATCCTAACCATCGTGTAACAACAGACGTCTCCTACGCCCTCCCCCTCCTCGTCTGCATCATCGCGCGCCTCGCGCCGGGCGGCGAGCAGCACCGCAAGCTCGAAGGCCCCTACTCGCTCGGCCGCTGGGGGTTGCTTGCCAACGTCGTCGGCTTCGTCTACCTGGCTTTCGCTGTCATCACGTTTAATTTCCCGACCGTCAAGCCCGTCGACGAGGAGAATATGAATTACACATCCGCTGCCGTCGGCGTCGTCATGGTTATTGCTCTCATCACTTGGATCACGACGGGGCGGAAGCAGTATTCGGGGCCGGAGACGGGGTTGGTTGTGGAGGGGGTGGAGGGAGTGCGGAGGGAGGGTGCGGTGGGGGTGGGGGAGAAGGCGGGGTGATTGGGAGGGAGGGAGTGGGGTTGGTAGAGGAACAGGCTGTAGGAGAGAAGTTTTTTTTTTTTTTTTTTTTTTTTTTTTTTTTTTTTTTTCGATTTGAGGGTGTACCTAATGCAGGATATTCGTTCTGACTCTGAAACTGGGACTGGAGCATACTATCCCTATCCCCGCCATCCGCCTAGTACCTGCAGAGACCTGTTTCTTAAGCATTTGGCCATATCTATTTCTGCCCAGTGATGCCCGATTTTGCTCGTCCCATCACGTCACAGCTTTTGCGGTGTCGTCTTGCCTTGGTCAATGCCTTATGGTACCGAACTTGGACAATTTCCATAATGGGCTCAGTTGTCCTCTGCAGGTTTGAAGGAACGGCAAAGATAGTCTATTCCGCAAATTTCGCAGCAGTAGTACCCTGAATTTTTATCCATGTCATAGCCTGGAGTAACCATGTGATTCTTCTTACGGCTACCAGGGCAAATGTACTTCTTGGACTTCTTGGGCACTTCGACTTTGTGGCTCGCCAGAACACGTAGAATATCCATTCCCAGCGCGCCGAAATCTTCCAAGATGGCCTGGAACTTAGGCTTGTCGAGCAAGACAATGTAGTGCTCGACAATGACACTCACAGCCATCTCACGGATAGCACACACGCCGCTGCCGCTCGGAATCGACTCATAGATGATGTTGACGGCGTTGACGAAGTCGGCATGGTTCCAGTAGGCAGACGAGAGCTCTTTGAACTGGGTCGCGGCAGCCTCCTTGAGTTCTGACACGCAGTACATCTCGCCAAGCGCGTAGATGTGGGCGACCTGCATCATGGCATTCTCCTTGTCCGTAGTCTTGTAAGAGCCGGTGTACATGAACTCAAGCATAGCCTCCACGGCATCGGAATCGTGGTGTTCGAGGTCAATGACGCCGGTATGAGCTTCCTGCGAGGCCATAGTAAGTGGAAGTTTCTTGTGTTATACGCAAATGAAGTGCCAGCGTCTAACTTACCTTGAAACCATGCTCGGTATTGCAGGCTTTGGCGAGGACAGGGCTCTGTCCGCAGACGATGTTGCGGTGGACGGCGTACTCACGGCCGTTGCTGTCCTTGATGCGAAGGTCGCTGTAGAGTCCGGTTTCAAAGTACCTGGACACGCCATCTAATGTCAGTTGCTGCGCTTCAATAAACTGTGACTTCTGGGGGGAGTTTCTTTTTTGAAAGCACCATATGTGGGCATCTGAAGCAATTGCCCGGAGGTTCATGGAGATTAGAAAGTAGACATCCACGTCCGAACGATAGCTTTAAGTATCTACACATGTTGTTTTTCGCAAGACTTACTCTTTCAGGCTAACGCGCAGCGTCGAGCCCACATCGGTGGAAGGCATGTTGGGTGTTGCTGTAGGTGGGCCTTCCGACAGTAGGTGTTGGGTGACGGTGTCTAGAGCCGGATAGACGGACAGAAATAGCGCATTCCGGGTGTGATTGACCAGGTGGCACGTTCGGCAGGCAGGCAAGGAAACTCCAGTGAACGGATAAAGTTTTCTGCGCACTCTGGGATAATCTCGAAGTTTCTACGGGGTCGGCTCACTTTTGGCACTTGAAGCTCTTGGTTTGATCACCCATATTTCCCCAGTCCCAACTCCTCCAAAAGCGATTGCCATGCCTGTTCTTCTTGGGCAGAAAAGCACTTGCCCCATAGCGGCGGGGCTCCTAGAAACTTGCTGGATCTCGGGTGGCGATCCATGAGAAACGCCATTGAGCATGAGATCGAAGCGCTTGAGAGAAGACTTCGAAGGCATTACCACTGGCGCGCGAGGAGATGTAAACGGTCAAAGGAACCTTGAAACGGGTCCAGACACGCTGAGAATGACACTTCAATCGAGCGCGGAAAATCACAGTACTAAAATTTCTGAGATACATGAATGAGGAGGTGTGCGGATGAGAGATTGAGCCACCCGAAAAGAGCGGGCCAATGCCGCCCTTGGCGATCAGATCTGCAAACAATTAGGTCTGGATATCTCATGATGGAAAATGATAGATCGTGATGATGATAAGCATTGGTCCAGTAGCATAGGTATTTGAAGCTCTCGTCCGGACGTGCATGTGGAATCAACAATTGCACACTCATGTCCGGATGATAGCTTCAACTACCCCGACTTGATTGCAATAAATATACGTCTTTAGATGCGAATTTGAATCTCCCTTTTGGCTAGAGTTCTCGAGCAGCTTTCAGGAAATCGTCTCCCTCCGGCTGCGGCTGCGCAAGTGAGGTGAGGTGAGGTGAGGTTGATGCACTGCCCGGACGCTGCACATGCACGTGACGCACGGACCTTTCCTGGATGGCTCCAAGGCAGCCACCGTCCTTTAAATACAGGTCCTCCGCCCAGTTCTTCTTCCAATTGACCACCGACAGCTTTCTTCCGCCAGGTCCATTGACGCGGCGCTATCCACCGATTCCAGTTCGCTCTCAGGGGCAGCTTCAAGTGCTCGCGCTCAGCAGACTCCTCGCTTCAGCGGACTACTCGCTCCACCTCAATCGGTTCGTCTTCACCTTGACCCGACTGTTATTTTGACGGATATTCTATGACAATGGCAAGCAGTCAATACAGCAGACTCTGGTCCATCGTGGAAAGCTCGACTATTGTACTTTTCGCTGAGCTGCTCTGGATAAAACACCATCGACCATCCAGCTCCAAAGCCACCAAACCAATCCCTCTCCACCGACTTCCGACGTTTCACTCATCCAACCTCTTTTGCGACCGAGAACTTGTCCTGGCGACACGTCCTCTCATCGCAATCCGCAACAGCGACCCAGCTTCGCATCACTCCCGGCTTCCATCATAGCAGCCACACCAGCTCACCGACGCCTCCCGTCACCTCCAATCCAAACCCAATACCAACAACCTCTCCAGCAAACCTCTCGCCTCACCTCACCCACCCTCCAAAATGGTCGCCCGCGCCCCCAAGTCCGGCCACCGCTCCGGCCTCGAAACCACCTGCCCGCACTGCCTCACGGCCTTCCCCTCCGAGCTCCTCTGCATCCAGCACGTCAAAACCACCCACCCCGGTCTCAAGCCCTTCGCCTGCCCCCACGGCTGCACCAAGACCTTCACGGGCAAACAACAAATGCTCAAGCACGCCACCAACGACGTCTGCGGCCTGAAGGACATGCCCGCCTCCGCGCTCAACACCCCTCCCCCGCGCAAGCGCAAGCACCAGCGCAACACGTCCTTCGGCAGCAGCCCGACGCGCTACCGCGAGAAGAAGCCGCTCGTCTACTCCGCGCCCGGCACGCAGGGCAACGAGGCCAGCTGCGCGCACTGCCCGGATGACGACCCGGACAACGTGTTCCGCTCGGAGATGATGATGGTGCTGCATGTCAAGGCGGTGCATGGCCGCGATGTCAAGCCCTTCCCTTGCCTGGCTGGCTGCGGCAAGTTCTTCACGTTGAAGCGGACGTCGACGAGTCACTCGGTCAGGTGTCCTGGTGCGTGGAAGACCGTTCCGGCCTATGATGGTGGTCAGGGCGGCAATGGCAAGGTCAAGTTCGAGAGGAGCGGCAGCAGCGTCAGCGCCAGTGCCGGTTCCGACAGCAGCAGTGTTCCGACTCACAGCCACCGCGGCATGGCCCGCACCGGCATCGACGGCTTCCCCGAGGAGTGCGACCGCTGCGGCATGGAGTTCTCCAGGCGCTCCAACCTTCTCCGCCACCAGAAGCAGGGTGCCTGCAAGGGAGTCTGGAAGGCGAACAAGCCTGTCGAGAACAGGGTCGACATGGCCCTGATCGACTGGGCCAAGAAGGGCAAGGAGGTCGAGGAGGAGGAGGCTGAGAAGGAGGCTGAGGAGGAGAAGAAGGCGGAGGAGGAGATGGAGGTCCTCCTCCTGGAGGCGTTTGAGGAGGAGGAGGAGTCCGAGGAGGAGTAGATGGCGGAGAAAAAAAACCAAAAAATAAAAAAAAAACACTAACGCAGAGAAACGAGAATCAAACGAGATATATAGAAAATGGAGAAAACCCTATCTGAAAACTCTTCTTACCTGTGCATGTGAAGCTAACGTCCGGACGCAAATGTCGATTTAAAAAAGGGACATCTGCGTCCGGACTTTAGCTTCAAGTACCCACGCAGTGTGCAATATCCACTGGTACGAACACCAGCATTGGTACGAAAAGAACTTTTTTATTATTTTGGAATTACCCGAACTATGTAAAAAAAAAAAAAAAAAAAAAAAAAAAAAAAAAAAAAAAAAAAAAAAAAAAAAAAAAAAAAAAAAAAAAAAAACGGTCACTTTTGAACCTATTCAACCACATAACTCTAATATCAACAAGGAATGTATATCAGACAGCCACCGTGAAGCAAAAAAGGCTCCACGGCCACTCGGCTCCAAACCCCGCCTCCATATTTTTGCACTGGCCCCATTTACCAAAGCTCCCAAATCTTATCCGGCAGCACAGTCCGCATAATCCGCCAATGGCTGACGGCACTCTCGCGATGCCCCTTCTCCAGCACCTCGACCGTCTCAGGCGTGAGCAGCTGCGCGCCCTCGTCCGGCTTGAACTTGACCTCAAGCTCCTTCGCCGGATACAGCGTGCGGCGGCGCACGATGCTGCCGAGGAAATCCGCGTCCGTGGGCTGGCGGAAGACGAGGGGCGTCTTGGAGGGCCGGCAGAAGACGATCATGTTGATGAAGTCCATGTCGTCGTCGCCGGCGTCGGCCTCCTTGGCCTGGTCGCGGAAGATGCGGCACGAGGGGAACACGGCGTGGATGGTGTTGAGGACGAGGCGGGTCGACTCGAGGCGGAGGTCGCCGGCGTAGTTGATGGCGACGACGCCGTCCGGGCGGAGGAGCGTCTTGAGGCCCTGCAGGAAGTCGAGCGTGAACAGGGCGGTGGGCTCGGCGCCACCGGTGAAGACGTCGTGGATGATGTAGTCGAAGCTGGCGGGCGCCACGGCCGCCGTTTCGCCGACGTACGCGACGGCGTCGCGCAGCACGGCCGTGTGGTTGGTCGGCAGCGCAAAGTACTTTGTCGCCATGGCGTGCACGGCCGGGTCGAGCTCGACGATGGTCGTATTGATGCCGTGCTTGATCAGCGCCGTCGGCGCAGTGCCGATGCCCAGGCCGATGTTGAGGGCGCTCTTGGACGAGTCGGGGCGCTGCTCGTTGACGGCGCCGGTCACGGCGAGGCGCACGGCTTCCAGCATGGTAAAGACGGTGTAGATGGTCTCCGGCTGCGTCTGTCCGCTGGCCCGGCGCTGCGGGCTCACGAGCCATTCGCCGCCCAGCAGGCTGTGGTCAGCGCGCATCAGGCGGAATTGGTTCTCATGGCTCTCAATGACGGAGACGTAGCCGGTGAGGGATTCCTGGCGCTCCAAGAGCGTGTACTGGTTTGCGTGGAGCGTCTCATTCAAGACGGCGGTCGTGGTTGCGCCAGGGAAATGGGGGTTGAAGCGAACGGTATGGAAAATGGCCGGCAGGGCAAGCAGCAGGAATTTCGAAGGGGCCACAGCGGCAGAGGCAGAAGCAATGAAGAGTTGCAGGCCAGATCTGGTGAAGAAGTCATTGGAGCCCATGTAAGCGGGCAGGGCTCCAGCGACGAAATTCTCAACAACAGAGAAGGTAGTGTAGCACGCCAGCGGCGGAATGCCCTCGGCGAAGCCACGACTGAACAAGCTGAGGTCTAAGACTTCCAATGCAGAAACAGCGGCAAACATAGACAGCAGCAGGATAGGAAAGAAGGTGAGGACCTCAGTAATTACGGGCCCGTAGACGGGGCCAAGGACGGAACTATACTGGAAAAGGACACTCTGGATCGGGAGACTCCAGAATGCCAGAACGGGAACCCATGCCTGGACGTTTTTCGGCAAGATACGCTGGAAAACGCTCTTGTTGATAAGGACAACCAGAGCGGTGAACATCAAGCTCTTCTGGTGCCAGATCGCCGCCGGGATGCTACCGTAGACCGGGGACAGGCTGAGCTGCGAGACGGACGACGCCAGCCCGGCGACAGCCATCAACGCCGTGGCTTTAAGAATGCCGACGACGGGAGAGCCGCGATTTCCAGATTGGGTAGGCGACGAGGCGTTCGAGGGGGCGCCGGCCGGGAGTTGGCGGGCGGCCGTAGCTTTGGCGGACATGGCGGGCTCGTAGGATTGGCTCAGGGGTTGCGGCTCTTGAAGTGAAGGGGCGAACCAGCGCCGGCAGTGGATGGTGAGTGGGTTGACAGAGGGAAGGGTGGGTGGTGATTGGCGACGCGCAGAGATGACAAAAGCGAACGGGACACCTGGCGCTCTGCAGGCGCGTGGCAATGCGATGCGAGGGCGCTCACGGGCGCGCTGCTGGCATGGACGTCGGCACGTGGGGGGGTGGGGGGCGACCTCAGAGGCGGCAGCAGAGGATGCGGTAGAAGTAGACGAAAAAGGTGCAGACGGCTGAGGCGGCTCCGGAGATGCGCTGGGTGAAGGCGGACATGGTGTCGTCTCGCTGCGCCGTGCAGGCGCGTGGTGACAGGGCTGTCGCGGATGGTGCTGGGGGGCAGCGTTTCACCCAGGCAGCGGCCCCACGCAATGCAGGGTCTCCTCTGCCACGGCTGCCGCACGCGAACCGGCCACGGGCGCCACGGGCAAAAAGGGTAGCTATGACGCCCATCACGCTCCACGCGCCACTTCACTTCGACACGCTTCTGCTCCTCACCGGTCCGCCGTCTCTCGTTTTTCTTGCAAAAGCCCGCCGCTCTCCCGCCGCACCCCGAAACATCCCACCCACCGTCCCGTCACTCGTTCGCCCATTTCCTTTCCTCACCCCCCAATGCCTTTCCTCGGCCCCGCCGGCCAATCCAGCATGCACGTCGAGGAGTCCACCGCACCGCAGATCGATGCCGCAAGCGAGCCTCCGTCGTCGCGCAATTTCGCCGCCCCAACCAGCACCCCTCACCCGCAGGATAGCAAGCAGCTCGACCCTCAGGACGAGGACGCCGCCGCTCGCGCCCACCGCATCCGCGTCAAGAACCGCCGCAAGCGCTATCTCGACACGCACCCGGAGTATTTCTCCTCCGGGCTCGAGCTGGCCGACCCCCTGCTGTACGACCGCCTGGTGCGCCGATTCCAGACCCCGGCCGAGCGAGAGGCCGAGGGTCGCGCAAAGGGCTACTCTGGCGTGCTCGAGGCGGACCTGCTTCGCTCCGAGGCCAAGCTGCAGGCCCTGCACAACCCGGACGCCTCGTCCATCGCCGTGCGCCGCGGGCCCAACGGCGAGATACTCGCCGTCGAGGAGGACAGCGACGAGGTCAAGACCAAGGAGGAGGGCCTTGCGCGATGGCGCGACGACATGGGCCAGCGTTTCCTGCGCGGCGACGACCCGGACTTCTGCTACGAGGAGGTCGACGAGAGCGAGGAGTGGGATGATGTCCAGGAGGAGGAGCGCGACGTCCAGGAGAAGTACTTCGACGACGAGGAGCCCAGCTGGATTCACTCGGGCCCTGCTACTCCCAGAATCACCGGCGAGACGGGCGTGCAGGACTTTTGACAATTAAAGCAAGCTGATGATTCCTCGTCTGCCGTTGAAGAAACGTCGTCTCCTCTTACGTCATCACGACCGCGCAGACCGACTTTGCAGTGCCCCAACCGACATGCACACATGCAAACCACCGAGACGGCCAACGGCACAACAGTCACCGTTGCTACCCACGTCGGTTGCGAGAGGTGCCGCCGCCCATCCTTCTTGAAGGTTAAGCTGTTCAGCTGAGCGCCGTGTCGCCCTCAGAATCCACGGCCAGTGACACGACATGTAAGCATGCTGCAAGAAGAAGCACTTGGAAAGGCAGAAATGAAAACAGCAAGTGCTTTCAGAAGTGCCACCGGCATGGGAGCAACCGCACCCCCGGCGCAGGACGTCATTGCCCAGTCCAGAAATCCAAAGCCTCCCATCCGGCCGTGAAAAACGCGCAATGAATACCCCTCCACAAACATCTGGCTGGGAGACACCCGAAAGTCATTGGTCGTGTCTTAAGGGTGAAAAGCTGCCTTTGCACGGGAACCAGTCACACCGACCTCCCAATGGACCTCAAATCACACACCGAGGAAGAAAGGCATATCTTGTTCAACTTGTAACCGCTTCACTTCGATGACCACCCCCTTCACTTCTCCAAACTGCTTTCGCAAGCGATCCGAGACCTGCATTCATCTCGAGAAGCAGTTCACTTTATCATTCGATCAAGGATTCGTCCAAGAGAGCAGAGAGGATTTTGTTTTTTTCAGCAACGAGACAGATTACGGAAGATCGAAAAGGACTGAAGATGACGAGTATATCAACGAGGAGAAAAAGCTGCATCAACAGGGACACGATGATGCATACGACAATGCGAAGCGTTCAAAAAAGCGATGCAGCATCTTGCAACGGCCGACCATCACAACCAACCCATTCGTGCCTCCTTTCCCCCGCATTGCTTGGCCGCCGTACCTTTTCTTTTGATGATTTCGTTTCCCAGCGAAGAAGCCTTTTTTTTTTCTCTTTTCTTTTTCTTTGTACGCATTTTAGCCAGCGAAGATATTCACTATACCATTATCAGTCCTTTTAATACGAGTTATGACTTCTCACGACCGAGGCAAAAGCTAAAGCCATCATTCATTCCTATCGAGATCCGACTTTTACCTTGTACACTTCATGACGCCCATTTGCGGTATCTACCTCGCATGCAAAATGCAAAACAAGATCTGGATATTTCACTTCCGTTCCCCAAGGGAACTCGTGTCCTAACTTCGTCAATGCCCTCGGGCTCTTACGTCTATGTGATCATTCATTCCTGTGATACGCCGAACGCGAAAAAGATAAAGATCGCGGACAGGTTCTTGCGAAGCTCTCCCACCATTCGAGAGCGAGGCTCATGCCGGTAGTGGCAGTTTTATACAAAGTTGGTGCGTGTATAAACGCTTAGAAGCAGAAGACCTGGTCCTCGAGCTTACTAACAGGCCTGGCCTTGTCGAAGCCAAGGGACTCGGCGGCCTTCTTCATGGCGCTGACCATGGGGGGAGGACCGCAGATGAGGACCTTGACGTCCTTTGCGGGAGCGGGGAGCTTGGCCTAGCAGCAAGTCAGCGATATTCCGACCAAAAAAAACAGCGGTTATCCGGTAAAAACGCACCTTGATCATGTCGGCAGTCACGAAGCCGACGCCGCCAGTCCAGCCCTCGGGCGGGTTGTTCAGGACGTAGTGGACGCGGATGCCGTCGTCCTTGGCGGCCAGGGCGTCGAGGTCCTCGCGGAGCAGGATGTCGTCCTCGTTGACGTTGGCGAAGATGAGGTCGACCTGAGTGCGGTCGCCGCTGGCGCGGCCGCGGTGGATGGCCTTGATGACCTGCAGCATGGGCGTGATGCCGGTGCCGCCCGCGATCATGCCGAAGTGGCGCACCATGTTGGGCGTGTAGACCATGGCGCCCTTGGGGCCGCGCACCTTGATCTTCTCGCCGATCGCCAGCCCTGCCACATACTTGGAGATGTTGCCCGTCGGGTACGCCTTGATCAGCAGGTCGACGCGGCCCAGGTCGAGATCGGAGGAGATGGGCGTGTACGAGCGCACGACTTCCTTGGGCTGCCCCGGGAGAGTTGCCGCGATGCTGATGTGCTGGCCGATGGGGAGGCCGAGGATGTCGGTAGGACGCGGGAGGGCGAAGCGGTAGCTGTGTGGCGGTTTTTGGTTAGCGGGGGGAGGCGGTGGGCGGTCGAATGATTCGAGTTGCGGCGCAGGCGGAACGGGTGCTTCGGGAGATGGAAAGGCTTACATGGCGGTGTTGTGAGAGAGGATGGTCTTCTCCTTGAGCTCAAACTCCTGGAAAACGTCGGGCTTGAGCACCTTGCGGGGTTCTGCGATAGCAATTGATTTTGATTGTCAGCTTGGTGTTTTTGACCGATTTCGGAGCGCAAGCTTCTGCGGATGAAGGCGGCGGGGGAGGAGGGTGGGCGTACGGTTGCTGTAGACCTTCCAGCCGCCGAGAAGAGCGGCAATGGCGACGGCGAAGGGAATCCATGCCGTGTTGATAATGGCGGTGCCGACAATCAAGAGGGCGGAGGGAATGTACACGCCGTGCACGTATTGCGGCGCGAGCGCTCCCGACATGGCGAACGGGCGATTGATGGGGATTGGTGAGGTGTAGGAGCTGCTAGGAGCAAAGGTCTGAGGGAGAGAGAAGTTGGAGAGAGCACGCGCGAGAGGACACAAGGTGGTGGGGCGTGGTGTTCGTTCTTAAGTTCGGCGGGCTTGGCCGGCGAATGCTGCCGACGTTGAGCTCACGCGAAAAGCTGGTGTGGGGAAAATCCGCCCGAGGACCCCTTCAACGCTTTGGGCAAGGAGATCCGGCGAAGAGCCAGCGCGGGGCATTTCCGCCTGCCGCCATCAATTCATCACTGCTCGCGGGGTACAAGGCAGCCCGTACGCGGTAATCCTCCCGACTGTGTTGGTTTTCACCGACTCACGATGTAGACAGCTTGGTACTCGCGTTCTCACTGCCCCAACAAGACGTGAAGGCTCCACTTCCTCCGCAATCATGGCGCCCGGCGACATCAGCGACTGCACGCCCGCCGCAGTTCTGGTCACGCCACCTCCAGCCCATCATCAGCAACTCGCCGCGAAACAACAGCCGGCGGCACCGGTACTCACTTCTACCTCGGGCTCGGCGGCAAGCGACGGCAACATCAATGCCACCACCAAAACCGTAGCCGACTACCTGGCGGCCTTCCCGCACCTGACGGACCTCGACAAGCGCATCCTCGCGCTGCCGTCCGACGACCACTTCACCCCGCACTCGTGGGCGTCCCTGCGCCAGCTGATCGCCGCCAACGACCTGCACCTGCTGACGCGCAGCCCGTCGCAGACGCGCGCCTACCTCGACTGGACCACCGACGTGCGCCGCCGCTTCGGCTCCATCACCAACTACCTGCTGCGCGAGCGCCTGCGCTGGACGCCGGCGGTCCAGGACGAGGTGCAGGGCATCGCCTTCGCGTGCGCCGACGCGACGCCCTTTGCGCACCCGGACGACTTCCTCGTCCTGCGCAACGACTGGCCCTACGGCCTCGACCCGGGCATCGTGCACATCTGCGTCTGGCTGAAGACGCCGCTGGACCTGAAGCCCGAGGACGGCGACCTGACGGACCGCGCGAGAGGCCAGGTCGAGGACTTCGTGACGGCAAAGTTTAGGGTGCCGCTGGGGGAGCAGGCCAAGGGGGAGAGGGTGTTGTGGTTCAAAAATTGGGCTCAGCTGCAGAGCGTGAGGGGAGTCGACCACGTCCACGTCTTGATCAAGGACGCGCCTCCGGAGCTGCTCGAGGGCTGGATGAATTGAGGTGGGACACCTGATGGTGTGCCGACTGAGCACTGGGGAGTCCTAGCTCTCCGACCTGGTGCTCGGGTGTGTTGAAAAACATGTTCGAAGCTGGAACAACCTATAAGATGAGAAGGTAGAGTGAGTATAGATTTAGACTTCTCTTACCCAGTCCATACACTGGCTCTTCTGGAGAGTAAGCAACCAGCAAAAATCGATAGAGAAGGAAAATCCGTTAGCATTGCTGAGAACAGTACAGCAAGCCTAGGGGTCGTCACGCTCTTCGCCGTTTCATTCGAAGTGTCAAAACTGTTTCAAGAGTACCTTGATCTCGGGTTAGGAATGATCCTTTGTTCTCTCTGGAACCATCCGGGTGACAGACGGAGATTTCCTCTCCTGGGCAGCTGACTGAACAAATTAGGAATTTCCATGGGATGCCGAATTTAACATCCGGACGCAAATGTGACGTTCACATTTGATTCGACTGCTGATGTTGAGAGAGTTTTCGAGCACTAACCTCCCAGCTTTGTTACTGAACGTGTTGTTTTGAGTCTTGACGGGTGTTGCTGTTGACTGACGGCTTTAGACCGGAGACCAAAAGCTGGACCAGCGATCATTGACGTCCGCCCACGTTCAACCGACGGAGTTCGGACTTTGGACTCCCAACGAAACGTTCTTCCCGCCGAACCAGCAGGAGATATGGTCACGAGCCCATTCACGGATCTGCCCGTCAAGCGCATGGGATCCAGCGTCCGGATAAAACATGAGACGGTTGGCCACGCGTCGAAGAACTTGATACCGCGGGGCTGGATGGATCGACTGTTTGGGAAATGCGCGATAACCCGAGGTCGGCGTTAGGTGGGGGGCTATTGATGATCAAACGTTTCGCTTGGCCTCCTCCATCCCGACCGTTAACGGAAATTCAATAAGATCTCCCATATGCATGTAAGACAGCACCCAAGCATTGGCCCACAGCATGTGATATTTCGAGTTTTCCATGCTGGATCACGGCAGTGGAGCCAGCGCTGGGCTTGGGTGGTCCCGAATCACCGGTCCTCTGGGTGGCACTTTATTCATCCTTCTTGCTTATTGGCCCGCCGTGTTGGTCAGCGATGGAGTCAGCCTGCCGGGATAAAGACGTGGATGGCACAATACAGCCGCCAAATACCCCAATCGTTGTTTTTCTCATAGTCACAGTCCAGGGATTGCGCTCCTACTCACGTTGAAACTCCCCCACGAACTGTGTGGTGGGTGACCGCCGGCGGCGCTACCAGCCACTACAACTCAAATAAGAAAGGTTATATATGTTTGCACGGACGACAGCCGCGCAGAGGGGTACTTGCTGGTCGCTGATTCAAAATTGCAGGGAAAGCATCCACCCCCGCTCCCAGTTGCCGTCTCGCTTCCTGATTCATGGCGAACAGGAGGAGGGAGGGGGGGAAAGCAGGAAAAGTCCAGTGGTCTCATGCATGTATGATCTGCGCCCAGGACCGCGGATTGGGGAGAAGGGGAGGTCGTCGCGTGAGTTGGTGTAGGTGCCTCCCTCTGGCTTACGCTCGCTCCATTCCAAGACAACACACTCCAACAACAGCTCCCCTCCCACCTTCGGCTTGCCACGGTCGCGAAAGCGTGTCGATTAATAATAATGCCGCGGAGAGGGCCGAATATCAATCAACAAGCTCCAAAACAGATTAACACCACCCCCGACATGATATGTAGCTCTCTCTGACACAATCCAATGAAAGTTTCCCGCCGTTCCCACCGCAAGGTTCCCATTGGGCCCAGGATGGAGTAAGCTTTTCGTCCGTACCGGTGAACCGCAATCAATCATTCCTCCACTATGCGGTGCGGAGGACCTGCCTGTGCCGGCCCCCATCCGATCGCGCCTTAGGACCACCTACTCACCGCAGCAGTCACCCGCTCACGCAAGCCCAATATTTCTCTTTCCTAACCAAGCAGCACGGCCCCACAGCACCTTTCCCCAATCATTCGGCTGGGACCATCACCGCTTCGTATCTTTGGGGTGAACACGACAGCGCCCCCGAACTAACCGGCGGCTTTAACGCGCGGCCCGCACCCGACCGGTTGCATACACGAGAGGGTGGGCATGGGAAGTTCCTGGCGATCTCCCTTCGACGAGGTTTGCGCATATGTAAGCAACACGCGATGAATTGTCTTTTTGTTCCATTAGGTTGTTCTCGAAGTCTACCTCGCGCCATTTTATCTATTTTGCTCTGTATTATTTTTTTTTTTCGGCACTAAGCCCCATTTTCACAAAGTCCTTATCGAATTCATGAACGCTTCCGGCATGCGCCATCCCCGCCCTACAGGTCTTATCCCAAGCCACAATTTTTCTTCCCTTTCCATTTTCAGCGCCGTTCCTTATCTTCATTATCACATGCAGCCACCAAACCTGCCTACGCCACATGCAAAGTCGCTCCACCTTAGTGCATGTGATGGTACCCGTACATGAACAAGCTCTCACGTGCTGATTGAGGATTATTCAGAATGGCCTAGGCGAATCCATGCGATAACGTCCCCAAGAATTCGGAAAATCGTCCGAATGGTGGTGGGTGCAATATACTATAAATAACTACCGAGTGATGTACTTGCTCTTCGTATTTTTTTTATTGGAGTAGTATTATTTAATAGATGTGCACTTCAATATTTTTATTCATGGGCAGTTAGAAGAAATGTTCGCACACAAATATGCTTCAAGCTTACATATTCGCATCTGCACATCATATCCAACTGTTCGTATTAACAGATCTTTTTTTTTTTTTCATAAACCGCTGCATCGTTTTTTTTTTTTTCAGAACATCTATGGTACTTCACAACACAAATGCTGTTCTGCAAGCACAAATAATGTTCCCAAACCACTCCCATCCGGCCAGGCAATGCAAGACGAAGCAATAAGACAATACTTCATGGTCAGTTGAAGCAGAGATGTAGACAAAGATGCAAGTTCTACATTTGTACAAATACATCCGTATATTGAGACTCAGCTACCCGCGCAGGCAAGGATGCTCTGTTTCAATAAAAGTGACCAAAGACCAAGCTTCTGTAATAGCTAAGAAGTACGCAGAGCATCGAGGGAGCCGGGGATGGGTTGTCATCACTATTAGGAACCACTTGCTAAGGTTATGAAATCGGGTTTTGAGTGTCTCTGGATGCTCTTGCCGCCTGGTCGCCTACAACAGCTCCTATTCTTACTTACGCCGTGATGCCGCATACGGCCCAGATTCATACCCAAAGCACATCACCAGCCTTATTTCCCCGGAGATACCGTGCCACCGGTTCGGCGGGCGTCAGGCTGCTGCGGCCCTGCCAAGCGGTTGGGCGAACAAAGCGACGGCGACAGCCTGAAATAATCGGCGAAAGCCTCATCGTTGCGCGAAGCGGGACTCGTGACACGTAGGCGGATGATGCAAGGAACTAGCCGGATCCATGTATAAACGTGGGCGTGTTGTTGGTGTTGTGCATGGGGATACCATCGCGAGGTGCTAAAAATGAAACAAAAAGAAAAACATAATGGAGGGTAAAACTCGCACACAGCTGCCTAAAAAGTGGCTGCAAGACAAAAAAGCCATTGAGCGACTCACCGCCTCAATGCTATGTATAGTCAATCATAAGCAGTGACGACGAGAGATACCCTCCAAATGAAGTGTTGATGTCGAACGCCGACCCATACCCGTCCCGGTCTATCCCCACAAGTCTAGACCGTTGTAGCACCGGGAAAAAGCAGATAAAGTCTGAGTGGGCACGGAGAAAATAATGAGGCAAAAAGAAGATTCTCGGGTGATTTTTTTTGATTTATTTCTGAGACAGGTCTCGCAGTGTCTTAGATTCAGTTGGGAAGGAAGGGGCTTGGCATGGGTGGGGGGGGATTAATGTTCCTGGTCATGACCAGTCACAGTGGATGGCCGTATCAATCCTGGCTGCTTGTCAGACAAGAAGGTGCACGGGAATAGTGCCGCTGAATGGTTCAATTCTTCGACCCAAGTACGGCTCGTCTCGGTTGGCTCTCGCTTCGGACAAAAGGAGGTGTGAGATGGTAGCTATGCATATGTGATCCTTTGAGAAGCTTTTGAGATCATCCCTGCATGCAGAATAGGGCAGGGCGGATAGCTAAGGAAAGGCCCGGTAGATTGGGCGCTTAGCCGGCTTTCATCCAGGCTGTCATGTCTCAAAGGCCGACGGTAGTGAACGTTGCAGTTGCCGAGAGGATGGTGATGGTCAAGTGGCATGTGCAGCAGAGCAACATAGACAACAAGCCACCTGTCGCGGGAACGCAATCGAAGCGGGAGCGGTCGTGTATGCACGTAAGTAATGTACAGCCATAGTACTTGTGCCACGCTCCCGCGCTTGATTTAGGGTCCCAACGAACGCACATCGAGGGTGGAACAGGTTGAGCCTACATCAAGTGACACTCTGCCATTGGCAACCCACGCACTGCCCCCCCAGCAATAATAAAGGAAGAGAGTAAGTGGTCCATGACTCGGCAGGCACACACGCCTCGGCCCGCCGCTAGAGGAGGAGCATGCTGGTAGCGGGATGGCTGACCCAAAAAAGCCCATTGGTCCGTGTCACGAGTCCCCGGGGCCGTCTCCAGCGGGCTGCTATTCCCTGCAAAAAGGCTTGTGGGGCGCCCGATGCTAAGGTGAAAGGGGTGTGACGGGTGAACGGGTTCAATGGTTGCGGCCTATTCGCTTGTAAGGCTTTGCCGGTTGTCTGTGCCACCTTCGATTGGCTCGCTCCCCACGGCCATTCGCTATGGAATCCATTTCAGGCACATCGCGGCCTTGCAACCCTGCTGCCACACAAGGCTCGCAAGTGGTGGGCGTGACCCGCATGGCCTGGCGTGCGAGACCTGTCGGTGGTCCCCGAGATGCAGCAAGGTATGCGGAAATCTTGCTTTGCCGTTCATATAGACGGCTGCCCTGTCGGCAGACTCGCCGACGCCGACTCTCGGCCGGCGCTTCGGAGTGGAAAAGCATATTGTAGACTTCATCGGAGAAAACCTATGACGAGCAAGGACAGCTTTTGCATGGACAAACGTGGATCCACTGGGGTTATGCGTCCCTCGAGACTATCCTAATGTCGTGTGGTGGTGCGGTAGCGGCGACGGCGCAAGTTTCTGTCCGATCAGAATCATTGCATTTTTCAAGCGCGGAGTATGAGACACCCCTTTCGGAGGGCTTGTCGAGCTTGGCTCGAGTGCTGCGATGCGCAGCCAAGCGCGGCTAGACTAGCTGATGGATCGACGGCAGAATCAAGGCCGGACTTAGCGCAGGTATGGACGCGATTGCAGCAGAGGTGCTGCATCCTCATAAGCGTTGGCTTGATAAAGTGGAGCAAGCTGTAGATTTATGTTAACATGACTTGTGACGTGCAGTTGACACAATACGAGAGGTTCGCTGAGGAATCCGCTGCAGAGTCACGGTCCCGAACTACGACCGTTCCAGACACAGGTCCGTCTGCGCGGATACGACAAGGACAGCCTGACCCCGCAATGGCTGCCGATCCGACGAGTGAGGTCTGATTCAAGACGTAAGCCCTTGCGCACGAGGAGGTTGGATCCCAGCAGGGACGAACCTTGAAGGACCGAAATCTAACTGCCGCGCGAGGAGGATACTTTTCTTGGGAAGCTGTTTCCAAAAGCGAGCCAGACCAGTCGTCCACTGCGCCTAGAAAAGACGCGAGATCGCCGGCATATTAGTCGCTGGAGGCATCCCTGTTTTGGGACCCTTGAGCGGGAGCGTACATAACCCCATGAAGCTTTTGCATCTGAAAGCCACACCAACGATGAACCGTTGCCATGTGAGAGGGCTCGCGTAGGTATGCTTGACGAGGCCTTAGCACGGCTGACATAGGGCGTTTTCAAATCAGCTGACCGCGACCTGCGTAACAGTGTATAGGAAAAAACACATCTCGATCTTGGGTGCATATGGAACGCGCGAGATCGCGGAGAGCTGCTTCCTTGCAGCACGGCTAGAGATTTCTAAAGCCGTAGGGTGTCAGCCTTCTCAAACCGCCAGAAAAGAAATGCTGGAGCACAAAGATAGTGCAGGGCGATCTCATTTGGTCCCGGCGGTTCGGGCAGCGTGCCCTTATCGAAACAAACAAGGACACATTCCAGCGTATGTACTCGGGCCCGCTCCGGGACCGCCAGGCGAGGCTGAGAAGTACCGCGGCTGAACACAAGGACATGCCGTGTACTGGCTTGAACAGGCGGCAGGCGTCAGCTTGTGCTACGGGGGATGAAACGGGTTACACGGGCAGATCGAGTGCCGGCTGGTGTCGGCTCGACTGGGTGTGGTCGCACTCGCCCTGCCGGGCCTGCCACGTTGCAGGGTGTTGTTTTCCTGTGATCTCCGATCAAAAGCAAAGTCGTTAGAGAGCCGGCGGCCAGGGACGAGCAGGCGCCGGCGGGCGGGCTGTGCCTCACTGCCGTTGTGCGCGACGCGGGCCGGCTGGAGCGCCATTGGCGAAGGCGGGACGGCTGGTCAGCGAGGCGTCGCCGGCGCAGGCTGCGTCTTCACGTGCGGTGGATGCGGCTCTGGGACAACGGTTTGGGATTTCGAAACGTGCCTTGGGCGGTGGTCGTGTCTCCACGCGGGCAGCTAGCTGCTTTTGCGCCGCGATCACCGGCGAGTCGCGAGAGTTTATCATGAGCTTGATGAGTCAAGGCGCGGCGGCTGGTCTGCCGACGGGCCCGGGGCGGTGATTCGCCGCGGGGCCGGGGGCTGCGAACGTTGGTCGCGGCAACCTTGCAGCGTGCAGTTCCTGGGATGAGGCCAGGAAGATGCCGCGCGGGCTGCAAGGATGCGAGATGGCTGTGAGTGCGACGGCGAGCCTTGGAGCGCGAGCGAGCCCGGAGCGCAGCGCGCCCCGCCGCGCCCGTGGATCCGCGGCCGCGACGTCGAGTCTGCGATCGGCGCGCGCGCTGCCCAATCCAGCCCGCTGTGGCTTTGCTGCCCACCCCGGCGCCCGGCGAGTCACGCCTCTTGTGTCAGCTATCTCCAAGCAGCGGCAGCTCTCAGCCTCCGCGCTGGCCTGGCCTGGTGCTGGTGCTGGCGCCGCGCCCTCTCAGCACCGCACGCTGCACTCGCCCGCGTGCTGCTGCCTTTCCCTGCCCGCTGCCCCTTCGCTCCCCCCACACGCTCCCGCCCTTCGTCCTTCCGGATCCAACGCTGCAGACTGCGCCCTCCCATTGGCCCCGAGCCCGCGTCCCGCTATCGCTGAAGCTTTGGCTGGCCCCCCAAAAGCGCCCCAACGTCCAAGCTGCGCTCGACCCTCGCTCGACCACGCCCATCACTCTCCACACGCTCTCCGTCCACACCACCCGTCGCTCTGACCACGCCCACCACTCAGCTGCTGCATGCGCATCTCTCTGACGACGCCGGGTGACTGCTAGCGCCCGATTCCCCATCCGGCCGCCCATTCCCCGTGCCGGCCCTGCGAACTGCCCGTGTCTCGGTCGGGTCGCATCGCATCGCGAACCTCACCTCTCCAGCCTGCCTGCCGATCGCCATCACCCGTTGCATTCTCCCTTGGCGAGATCGCCAGCCGACGACGACAAATCGCTCCATCCGACCACCCGTCCCTTCTTTGTCCCACAGCCTCAATTACGCGCGGCTTCCGTCTTTGTCGCTCGCTGCTAACGCCGCACAAAGAACGACATGGCCGCGGGGCCAAGTTCGAGCAGCACGAGTCCGTCCAATCTCTCGTCCAACAGCCCGTTCCTGCACGGCTCCTTTAGTTCCACCTCGTCCTCCCCGCCAAAGCTGCCTTTTTCCGCGGGAGCAATGACGGCAGACGTCTTTTCCACCACGGCCGCCCCCCTGTCCCACAGCTACACTTTGTCGCCCATCGGCGAGCGGAAGACGCTGGAGAGCGGCCCGTCTTCGCTGCTCTCGCTGAGCGAGCTGGAGCCCACCCTCGGCAGCGCCGACATGAAGTATGCCACCACCGTCCTGGTGCGCAAGCTGCCGCGGAACACCAGCGAAGAGGCCGTCCGCAGCATGCTCCTGTTCGCAAAGGACCTGATCAACACGGAGATCATCAAGGCGGATTTTACTGAAGACAAAGGTTTCGTCTCTGCAATCGCACGGTTCAGGACCCTGGCGGGCGCGCAGGAGGCTAGAGATAGGCTCAACGGGAAGGCCAATGCCGCAAATGACGCGAAGATGATTGTCGAGCTTCTTCCCAGCAACACCGTTCCTGGCGCCATCGGAGCCAGGCGCAACACGGTCGATGGCACCGCAACCCGCCAGACCTCGGGTTCCACTTCCTCGGCAGCCTCGTCGCTCGGACGCCAGTCATCACGCTTCAACGGCACCTTTCAGTCCATGGAAAAAATGTCTCCGCCAAACGGCTCCTCGAGCCTCGGAGGCGCTGAGTTCTCCATTCCCGAGGGCGGGCTTTTCGGGCCCAAATCCCCCACCGGCACCAAGGCGTTCGGAGAAGCCACGCAGAACCTCAGCAAGCAGCTGATCAACGATGACGCGGGCGATGACGAGACGAGTGAACTGATCAAAGACCCTGTGGCCTACGCGAGGAGCGGTCAGAATGGACCCAACATGGCCCGTCGTACCACGCAGCCGTCGCTACCTGTATCTCGTTTTGCCAGCCTTTCGTTGAATACCACTAGCGGAACGTCCGGGCTCACTTCCCCTCCTTTGTCAACTTTCGCCTCACCGCGTTCTGTTGGGCCCGTGCAGTCTCCTGGGCCGCCAATCACAACCATGTCTCCACAGAACATGTCATCAACCATGGGGCCGATGGGACCAAACTCCAACTATCAGCTGACTCCACACCATTACCAGAGGCACAACTATCCTCCAGTCAATCCGGCTGATCAGAACCCGCCCTGCAACACGCTCTACGTTGGCAATCTCCCCATCGACACGTCAGAAGATGAGCTGAAGGCCATGTTTTCCAAGCAACGCGGTTACAAGAGACTGTGCTTCCGGACCAAGGCAAACGGCCCGATGTGTTTTGTTGAATTTGAAGACGTTTCGTTTGCTACCAAGGCTTTGAACGAACTTTACGGGCATCCTCTCCACAACAGTGTCAAGGGCGGGATCAGACTGAGTTTCTCCAAGAATCCTTTGGGCGTGCGGAACGGACAGAACAACAGCAATAATATTCCTCCGACGCCAATGACGCCTCACAATGCGCTGCCGGGTATCGGTAGTGGATTTGGCATGAACCAGACCTTTACTACGGCAACCGGGCCGCCGCCTGGCCTCACCCCTCCTGGCATGAGCTCGCCGATCGGCCTGAACGCATCTTCCAACTTTGGCATGTTCTCCAACGGGGGCTTTGGGGTACCGCCCAACGCCATGCGAACCCAACCTCTCACCGGCGGCATGGCTTCAACGACGGCCAACGGCGGGTTCAGCAGCATGGCCGGTGGCTACTCTGATTACATGATGGGTCGCTAATTGCATAGATGGATTGATTTCTTTGTTCTTTCATGCTGTTGTGCATGATACTGGAGGAGTTCTAGCGAACGGGTGGATCGGAGTATGGGCGTTGTCTTCCCTCTCATCGTTTCGTTTATTCCCCCCCCCTTTTTTTTTTCCTCTCGAGATCCCAACGTCTTCTGTCATTCCCGAGACATTTGCATGGTGTTTTGATCAAGTGTATTCGTTTCTGTTTCTGGTCCCGTCTGGGACATGGGTTTCATGGTCATGGCGCGACGTACTCCACAATGGCCGCCCTGGCCTGCAGGTCACTTTGGAGGTGGTTTCATTTACAGCATACAGCAATGATTCCCCCTCATGCGTTTTTCTGCATTTTTGTCCTGGCCTGCTGTCGGTAGCGTTGTTGCATTATCACGGGTGTTCTGTTCCTTGGGACTCCCCTTTTTCCTTTATTCACGTGCTTAGATCTCTACTGATCGGGCAAGACGTCCTTCATCGGCCTGGTCTGCTGGGCAGGAAAAGCACGGTCGCTGGAGTAGGAGCATATCTGGGAGGGTGTTATGGGGCTTCATACGGTTCGATTCTCTGGATTCCATCCTGCTACGCATATGCTTTGGTGATTGGTGGTTCCGGCGCTGGATCGCACATTAGCAGGGCGCAGCATGCCGGTTGGTTTTCTTCACGGCTGGCAGGACGATTTCCTATGTAGTCATTGCATCATGGTCTTTCGCTCCCCTGCGCCGTCATCTCTTTGTCATCATTCTAGCTAGATTCCGTCAGAAAGTTTTGTTTCATTGAAATAAGACCTGTCTTTACCCTCGCAAGCTGAATGGAGTGTCGTGCAGGATCGCCAGGCTGACCTGCATAGTGCCGGAAGTTAATGTGCCATTGGTAATAGGGCCCTGACGATCTATGTACTTCCTGGCTCTCGGCACGATGATCGTCAGCCCCGGCCTGAGGTGCCGTCAGGGTGGAGTCATTACAAGCAAGATCCGTGATAATAATCACGTGATGCAACATACCCTCGCTTGTCGGCAGCTCGCGCTCGAGAAAACTTCGCGGCCCGCTGAACCACCGTACCTTCACCATCAACCCCTCCACGCCGCACCGCCCACTCTCCCCACCTTCATTGCCAATTCCATTCCTTTGTAATTAATTCCACCTTATTTCCACCTCTTGATCAAAGCTCCGACCCTCCGCGCCACAATGCCCTCGCGGCTTCCTTCCACCTTCACATCTTCGCTCTCGCAGTGCATTCCGGCCGCCCGGTCACAGTGCGCATCACACGCATCACACCAATTGCACGCCCGCAACTTCTCCCGATCATGTCGTAACGAACAAACGGCGCTGCGGCGGGCTATGTACGACTGGCTGAACGGACCGGGCGCCAAGCTCCGGCATCCGCTGCCCGGCTCGACCAACTACCTCGGCGCGTACGACAAGCAGGGCAACCTACTACGAGCGACGGCCACGCCGACGAGGATTCGGGAGGATGGTGAGGAGGGCAAGGAGGAGGAGCCGAGCGACGGAGGACTGGAGAGCCGTATCGATTCGGCGGACAAGGGTGTGGACGCTGCAGACAACGAGCTACCGCGAGAGAACAGGACAGACTTGACTCCGTTCCCGCTCAACAAGCAGTTCTACAGCCAGCCGGTGCTGAGCGAGGAGCTGCGCGAACGCATCTACAAGGCGGTGGTTGAGGAAAAGTTACCACTGCCGATCGCCAGCACAAGCTACAAGGTCTCGATGGAGAGAGTGGCGGCTGTCGTGCGGTTAAAGACGATGGAGAAGCAGTGGGAGGAACAGGTAAGCCATTCCCTTCGTTGCATTTCATTCCCATCAACGCCCCTCCGTTCGAAAGATGAGTACAAAAAAATTCGATTAGTCTTGAAGACACCCACATGGTTAAAACTTACCTTAATCTCTGATCCACACGAACACTTTATCCACATCTAAATCCCTCAACATGCAAAACGCCCACTAACTCAACCTCCAACCCCCCAGGGCAAACCAATGGCCAAACCCTACTCCAAAGCCGTCCTCGGCATGCTCCCAACAACATGGCTCGCCCGCAACCTGTCCGCGCAGCCCGAGCACGAATCTATCGCCGACCTGCCCGTGCACCCCGCCACGCGCCAGCAGCTCTTCTGGCCGACATCCGAGTCTCGCCGCTTCACGCGCTCCGACGCGGCAGCGGCGTTCGCGCCGGGCCTCCTGCCCGCAGACAAGCGCATCCCGCACCCGGACCTGGTCGAGGCCGAGCGCGACGAGTTCGCCGGCCTCGCCTGGGACGAGCGCCTCCAGCGCCAGCACGTGCGCAACGCGCGCCACGCGCAGGAGAAGCTCAAGCGCGAGGCCAAGGCTCGCGAGCAAGCCGCCCGCACCACGCGTGTCCCCGGCCGTCGCTGGGACTTTAAGATTCAGGACTTTAGCGTCGAGCAGGTGGGCAGGGATGGGAAGAATCCCGGTGGTGTGGGCTGGAGGTACGGCGCGCCGCATGAGGATAGGAAGAGGGGGCAGATTAAGATACCCAAGAAGGTGGATGTGTGAGTGTGTGGTGGTGATGGTGCGTGAGGGGTGTGGGGCAGGGCGTTGGATGGACGCGTGCGCGCTGTATCATTATCATTGTACGATCTGGGTTCGGGTGGGATGATACTTTTTCCCGCTGAAGGGGGGATGGGGGACTCCCGCCATGATGGAATGGAAGATATGAATATGAAATTTAACACATCTTCAGCCATTTTTCGTGTGTCACAAACCCCCAAACCGGAGCGGCCCTGGCCGGTGGGTAGGGGGCGCTCTCTTCGTGCGGTATGAATGGGATTGCGGCGGAAGGTTGGCGTGGATTGATCTTTTACTCATATAATGAGTTGTTGAAGCTGTCGTACGGACGTGACAGCATAGTTGTTTATTCTACATTTACGTCTGTACGATGACTTCAACCTACCATAAAAGTCGGGTTCTCGACTTATGTGGGCAGTGTGAAACAAGAACCACGACCAACCCCCAGCCTTTACGCAGATTAGTACGGATTAAAGAGCACCCTAGCATGCTATTGCGGCGTGGAGTTGCGAGGAAGGTTCTAGCGGGAGGAAGGCGGTTCTATGACTCCGTTTCCTTAAACTTGACTCTTGCTTTATCTCTTTGCATTTGTTTGAACTAGTTGAAAGTTAAGGATACAAAATTCCCGACTTTCGCCTTCAAAATAAGACCGCTGGACTACTTCTCTTCTTGGGCTTCTTCAATTTCTATCAAGTACTTCTATAATAGAAGCTTAACGTGTATTTGCTAGAGGTAGTTCGTTTGAAGATTTTACAACTCGCCGTAGAATTGAGAAGTACTACTGGCTCAGGCTGGAAAGGAAGGACTGGGCGGAGACACAAGGCGCACGTATCTCTGCTTGCTGTAGCAGCAACGCTATACCTCGAGGAGCAAGGCGCGACAGTTAGTAGAGACTAGACGTCAGCCAGGCTAGGCGGAAGAGCAACTATGGTGCTTAGAAGAGATTAAATTTCCTCCCATTTCCAAGGAATTAGGTACTAGATCAATTCAGTGATTTCGATCGCGCATCTTAAACTAGCGCCAAAGGGGGAAAAAGACCCCTACGGAAGGGGGGCTATATCTAGAGCCCGAGCCCGAGCCCCAATACCATTGAATCTATATGTTTTTTTTTTTTGTCTCGAGCCTTGACCCCTACAGAATTAAGAGTCATTTGGGTCATCAGGCACATGATTGAGTCCGGGGCTCGGATCCCCCCAGTCTTTTTCACTGACCACCGCTCTGCTGAACTTTTTATCGTCACCGCCGTCGAAATGTCCGATGACTTCAAGGACCGTTTGCGTGCGGCTTACCAGAACTATCCGGTATAGAAGCGTGCCTCCATGGAATGGAGGAACAGGATGCTCTCGAGCTCCAGCGCAGCGAGGAGGAGGGGCAAAACAAGGCTTGAAGCAGCGCAGGCCGAGAGGAACGCCGGAGCGGGAAAACCGCCACGCTCACTACCAATCTGTGGCCCGAGACAGAAGCGTATCGCCCGCCCACAGTTACTGGCCGCCGAGCCTGAGCTGGAATGAAGCCGAACGTCCCAAAGCACAGGTGACGACGGGAGACGGAACACGTGGCTATACGCGCGAGTTGGAGTTATCGTCCGGACCTTGATGGTTAACTGTTACCAACATTTGTATCAAGACAACTGCCTCAGCCATAGCACGAGTGAAGAAAAAAAAAAAAAAAAGGCAACCCATGCTACGTAGCTTTCCGCTGTAATACTCCGTCTGGCATTTAGCATGGGTGGCAGTCCTTCGGTCTGGGATATCCTTGGGGAATTTAACTCTTTGCCTCCTTTCCTGTTGAGTGTCGCGCTTGTGCTTGTCCCCAATTTGCTGTGGGTGCATCGGAATTGATGGAGAAAGAACAGGCACGGGGCGTGCTGGGGGTAGAAGGAAGCGGACGAGAAGGGGAAGAAAGAGGAACTTCGCAGTCACTTGCCGTGGTGCGCCATTGCCTATAAGCTCTCTTCAGAACCCGCTGTGATTCTGCCTACCATGCATGTCTAATTGTGAAGGATTTCTTCCTGGACGTACGTAGGTATGCAGAGACGGTGACAACCGTCTTCTGGATCCACGTGTATAATCATACCATTTCGGAAGAACAAGGCCGAAGGCTCTAGATGGGCCTCAGGAGGCTCTTCTTCGGGACTCAGACGCCCGACTTCCTTTTTTTTTTTTTTTTTTTTTTTTTTTTTCCCCTACGTGTAGTGCTCTCATCGTTTAACGTAGGCGTGCTTCATGCTTCTTCTCGCTATTCCGCGCGGCAGCGCTCGCTGGCTCCGCTGCTCGTCCGCTTGGCTTGAGGTGTGCGATCCCGTCGGTCGTGTTCGAAGGCAGGGGTACTGGTGATACTGCTAAAAGCATAAGAGTCAAACGGCAACGAGAGTTTGTATGTGATTGGCTAGGAGCGTTCGTGAGCGGGCGAATGAGTGGCAGTTGCGATGTCTGTCGTCGCGCTGGATCGGTTTGAGTCACAGTGGCTCAGCTCAGTTCGACATGCCTGAGAAAACGTTCGTATTTGAGCCATGTGCCACACGAAGAAGGATGTTCCTACATCGTGGACAGTCAAATCCAATGGCCGGATGCAAGTGTGACTTTTGCAATTGCTCATTCACAACCAGACATTGGATTCAACTGCCCAAGTAAGCCCCATTTGAGGCCACGTTGGCAACAGTACGCACCAAGGCAGGGATTACCTCAGCTTCGAAACCAAAGAGACGGAACAGCATCATCGTGGTAGACGACAGGCATCATCCCAGGAACGAAAGAGGGTGGTGACCGGATCCGGGGCAACCAGAGAGAGACAATGGCAGGGTGAACGAATCTCATTCTTTCTCTGCCCCTTGCCACGCATTGGAACGAGACAATGAAAAACAGAGAAGCGGCCAACACCGACGTAGCTCACCGCAAGCAGAAAGGCGGGGGAGGGGCAAAGACTGACCCCGCGTGATCACCCTCTCAGCCAGCCCAGCTAGCCAGGGGGCGCAAGACATCACGCAGCTGACTGGTGAGGGTGAGACGATGACAAAAACGCCATTGACCACTAAAAGCGCCAGCGGACCTGCGTACAAACAAGAAAGTGGCAGATGCGGAGGCGGAGGCGGAAGCGGAGACGAAAAGAAACGTGGATGTGGGATGCGGGATGCGGAGAACGCCGGTGAGGAAAGGGGAGAGAAGCAGAAAAAAAAGGTGGTCTGTTCGACCATGCGCTCAGTGGGCGTCCGGGTGACCGACAATTAAGCCACATCCGACCGGATCGGAGCAAAGTCTTGGCTGAAGAATGAGCGCGGAAAGGGCGAAAGAAGTCCCTGCATGTCATGCGGCTCTTCGTTGGTTCAGCCACCAGAACGTGGCGTGCGTTTGCGGCTCTGTGCTTGTGTTGCGGCGAGGCGCGGTGCTTGGCCCTCGTACCTACCGGTCGTCTCCTTGGCGTCGGCTGTGCGAGTAAGAAAAAAAATGTTGTTCTTGCTTACTTGATGGTTGGGTGATCAGCTCTCCCGATGATGAGAGAAGGGGTCTAGACGCGAGCGGCCGAGGCTAAGGGCTGCGCACGTCTTCATTCGCCTGCAGGAATGCTGCTAATTATGTAAATCGACACCAGTCCAGACACGCAACACGGATGCTAGAAGGCTTTTTTTCTTCGCTGTCGAGGATTTGAGATCTGGAGCAGGCGAGAGCAGCGGTGGAGAAAGGTACGGTTACGGGATGGTTCCTGCGGCGGTAAGCGGTAGTTGGCGGTCGTAGGATCGGCCGCGGCGCCTCTAGATCTAGTGCCGACGCACTTCCAGTCGGCAGTTATTAATGTCAAGCTGAATGGATAGGCCTACGCAATGGAGAATGCCGCGTGCCCCGTGGATTTGCCGACGGAGGCGAGAAAAATGCTGGAGGTGTGGAGACGGTTAACTCTTTACGGTGGAGAATCGAGGATGGGGAGAGGGAGCGGCAGATGGAGAAAGTGGGCCGGTCTGTCGACTCGGTAGTTGCAATCTGGCTCGGGGTCCGAAAACCGGGGAATGAACGGCGGCTAGCGACCAAAGTTGGGGGCCGGAGATGGGGAGAGATTCTGAGCAAGATTCGAAACATTCGGTACAGTACAGGTCTCCTGCTGTCACGCTGGTGTAACGCGCAGGTCCCAAGAAGATGCTAACGAGATGGTCAGCTGCCCCTTGGAATACTGTTCCTTTGTGTTCACCATGTCGTAAATTTGCCCAAGAAGGTAGCAGAAGAGGCTCCCATACGACCGTAAGCCCGACAGTTCATGGGATAAATCCGGGCTTCGGTAGCACCCGAGCAGCGAGGTCCGAAGGAACCGACTTCAGGCGAATGGGCGGGCGGGAAAGGTGACGGATTCGCAAGCATCCCGGCGCGCATCAGGTGCGACACGAGATGCCGCTTTGTTGTGGCGCCGAAAAACACCAAAGACGGGGATCGTGACCCGGCAGCGAGCGCGGTGAGTGGCCGGATGCGAGGGGCGACCTCGGCATGGCGCCAGCGCAGAGGACCGTGCGGCGGCAGAGAGCTTGAGCAGCTTGGCGCGCGTTGTGTGGCGCTGCGATGGTTGGCATCAAGACGACGCTGTTTGCAGAGTGAGCGGTTGACGTTGGAAGACGCGTGCGATTGAACCCCACTGTCAGACGACTGGATCTCGCGGGCAAGATTTGGATCTGGCTGCTGCGGCCGGGGCCCCGTGCCCAGGTCGGCGGTTCTAGTCTGCGCTTTCGGCTCGGGACTGTGGGGAGAGAAAATGCTTCCCCGTGGAGAGCGCCGCAACTGCCGAACTCACGCCGCAAGCCTCCCGACCGACCAAGGAACAAGCCGCGCGCGAACACACCATGCCAACGTTACTCTCTGATGGACGCGCGTGTGAGCGCAGCGTCAACATCGCACGTTGCGACACACGAGATCGCCGCAGGGGACCGCCAACGTCCTGCAGCGAGGCCATTGGACATTTCGCTCTCGAAGGATTCACAACTGCAGCACAGCTGGCGTGCTCTTCATCAGATGCGCATGGCCTGACGCGGAAGGTCGTACGGGCCAAGCCTGCCCGAGCTCGGCTTGTCCGGGCCTTGGGCTGGAATCGTGGCGGCGAGTGAAAGAGGCAATCAGCACCGCCGCCTCGACAGCTTTCCCGAACGGGCTCATGCACCGGCCCGCTCCAGCCGTTTCCGTGCTTACCATTGGCTGATTTCGTGTTCTAGACGACCCGGCAAAACGCCCCCCGAAGCCCCCAGCTTTCTCCACTGGGGCCCCGGCGCCCTGAAGCACAAGCTCTGGAGTGATGCGCCGCAAACGCCGCAACGTGTGCCCACGCGTATGCTGCTGAAAGGGAAGACCACCCAGGCGCACCGGCCAATTTGCATTGCTAGCCCACCCAGTATATGAAGTGCCGGCCCGCTCTCAGAATTTTCTTTTGTTCACCACCAGCTTTCATCCACTGCAACCTTCGCCATCGAAAGGGGTTACACACACTTTCGCACCACTTGCACAACCGCCCACCATGAGTCGCGGTCAAGGAGACATCTCCGCCCGTGTGGAGGCTCCTGTCACCGTCAAGGCCTACTTGCTTTGCGCCTTTGCTGCCTTTGGAGGTGAGTCCAATTGGTCTTCACCCCATACGCCCAACAATCACTGACAATTTCATACAGGTATCCTCTTCGGATATGACTCTGGATACATCAGCGGTGTTCTTGGCATGAACTAGTACGTGTATCCGAACATGCTGGCCATCTCACCACCATCTAACTCGACTTCAGCTTCAAGAAAGAGTTCGGCCACCCCAACTCCACCGACACCGAGAATGCCTACGAGGGCTACATGTACCACACCTGGGAGAAGTCCCTGATCACCTCCATCCTGTCTTGCGGTACCTTCTTCGGTGCTCTCTTCGCTGGTTCTCTTGCCGATTGGATCGGTCGTCGTAACACTGTCGTCTCTGGCTGTGGTGTCTTCATGCTCGGTGTCATTCTCCAGGTCGCCTCCACCTCCGTCGGTCTCCTCGTTGGCGGCCGCCTCATCGCTGGTATCGGCGTCGGTTTCGTCTCTGCCGTCATCATCCTGTACATGTCCGAGATCGCCCCCAAGGCCGTCCGCGGTGCTATCGTCTCGGGCTACCAATTTGCCATCACCATCGGTCTCCTGCTCGCCTCCTGCGTCGACCAGGGCACTAAGGACCGTCTGGACTCGGGATCGTACCGCATCCCCATCTCCATTCAGTTCGCCTGGGCCCTCATCCTTGGCGGCGGTCTCCTGATGCTCCCTGAGTCGCCCCGCTACTACGTCAAGGACGACAAGCTCGAGCAGGCCGCCCACGCCCTCTCCCGCATCCGCGGCCAGCCCGTCGACTCCGAGTACATCCAGTCCGAGCTCGCCGAACTCGTCGCCAACTTCCGCCACGAGCGCGAGAACATGCAGAGCGGCTGGCTCGACTGCTTCAAGGGCGGCTGGGCTCCTTCGGGCAACCTCCGCCGCGTCATGCTCGGTATCTTCCTCCAGATGTTCCAGCAGCTCACCGGTAAGTGAAACCTTCCCATCTTCAGGATTTCAAACTCGCACAGCCTTGCTAATACCCCTCGAGGTGTGAATTTTATTTTCTACTACGGCACCACGTTCTTCCAACAGGTTGGACTTAGCAACTCGTTCCTCATCTCCATCATCACCAACGTCGTCAACGTCTGCTCCACCCCGATCTCCTTCTGGGCCATCGAGCGCCTCGGCCGTCGTCCCCTCCTCATCGGCGGCGCCCTCGGCATGCTGGTCTGCCAGTTCATCGTCGCCATCGTCGGCGTCGCCGCGCCCGACAGCAACGCCCAGGGCATCTGCCTGATCGTCTTCGTCTGCATCTACATCTTCTTCTTCGCCACCACCTGGGGCCCGGCCGGCTGGGTCGTCATCGGCGAGGTCTACCCGCTGCCCATCCGCGCCAAGGGTGTCGCTCTGGCGACCGCTTCCAACTGGTAAGCCACATTCCCCCTCCTTCTTCCCTACCATCAACCAAGCGCTAACACACACTCTCTCCCAGGCTCTGGAACTTCGTCCTCGGCTACATCACCCCCTACATGGTCGACGCCAACGAGGGCAACCTGGGCGCCAAGGTCTTCTTCGTCTGGGGCAGCACCTGCACCCTGTGCGGCCTGTTCGCCTACTTCATGGTGCCCGAGACCAAGGGCCTGTCGCTCGAGCAGGTCGACCGCATGCTCGAGGAGACGACGCCCCACACCTCGAGCAAGTGGGTGCCGCACGACACCTTCGCCGACGACTCGGCCCGCAAGGAGATTGCCAAGGTTACTGGCGCCTCTGCCGACGTCTACGAGAGTGTCGAGCCGAAGTCGGTTTAAGGGGGACGAGGTTGATAGGTTGGAAGAAGAAGTGTTTTCCTTGTGTAATGTGACGAGGGTGAGGGGGAATGATATCCAATGTTGCGAAGTTAGCGGTTGTTTTGGGGGATGGAGCGAATTGTGGGTTGTGTATATAGTTTATGACCCTTTAATGGTAGACGATATGATGTCTTTTTAAGTTTAAAGCGTTGTGTGTCAGTGGTCTTTCAAAATTATGACATAAAGCGGGCAGCTGAAGCTACGATCCAGACGAAAATGTAATTGTTGATTCGACAGTTACATCCGGGCCATAGCTTCGGCTACTCCCAAAAGTCGCATCAAATCTTCAACGTACTTTGAAAATCACATATTCTACACGCCATAATCACCTACCGGCATTCTTCGCGCCAGCCTCCGACCGCAAAACCCACGAACGCCTACGCCGCGCCGCCACGCCACATCCACCCTCTCCGTCCTCAAATACGCGTACGACATGTCACCACCACCCACTACTCGCCGCGAAGGAAGGTGCACGGGAACGCTAAGGCCCAACGGTGGCGCACCAACCACTTACCCCAGATTCCTCCGCACCAGCCGTTCGCTGACGATGAGCCGAAGGATGGGGATCAGCAGCCACGAAAAATAGTGTATTTTTGGAGGGCAAACACCTGTGCATACTGCATACCTAGCCATTTAGCTCCCATCCTTCCCGCCTTCTCGACTTGCCGACATCCGACCAACCACGGCGAAGAGACGTCGCTCGCCTGCCGCTGCAACGCCGTACCACCACTACCGCCGCCGCCGCCGCCGCATCGCTTGCGTTGTTCGTGATGTAGGACTATTTGTTTGCGCCTTGCGCACTGACGAATTGGGTGATATGGTATTTGTCAAGGTTTGCTTTTTTCGAAGCTGAGGGAAACGCGTGGCATTGCGGTCATCCAATTATCTAGCCTTCTGCTGCTTGAGGCATTTCTTCAGTCCTTGAGTCTTTTTCGTGATTTGAAAATGATTCAGGATGAATTGAACCTGCATGAATTTGAAGGATTGCGAATAATCCTAGATGCTTACATACCGAATGGGATGCGGACTTTGACGGCCGTACGGTTATTTGTGTCATAAATCACACGGCTGTTCCGGTACGAAAGAGGAATGATACAGCAGACGACAGAATTCCCTGTTATTATCTTCTTTGAAATATCATTATTTGAAAAGAACAAGCAAGCAAACAAACGAACAACTAAGCGCCGCCATGTACGCTCGCTTCGAACTTTTCATGAAACGCGTGAATTTCAACTTGGCTTCCAAGGGAAAAAAAAAAAAAAAAAAGAAAAGCGTTGCTGCCTCAAATTTCCCGTCTTCCTTTCATTTCACGACTGCTATCTTGGTCGCAACCCTATGGCATCCCGGAGGAGACTGAATTCTGAGGCAGAGGAGGGTTAACTGTACCAGTGAGAGTTTGATGATTTGACTGGAGAACCGAAAAGTTTCCATTTTGGGCTTTGTCGTCCTTTCCAGAAGACAAGGTCCTCCAAAAAACACGAAGGCTACTATTATCCTCCGTATGAGGCACCGCTTTACCGATTATCAAGGCACCCTCATCGTCAAAGCGAAGTACCTTCTTGGAAGGATGTTTGGAGAGTTCGAGAAGGGGGTTGCAGCACGGCCAGTTCCTTGTTCCGCAGCCACCCGGACCAGGATCTTTCTTGGGCGGGGTGCAGTAGATGTCGTTGTACAGTCGAAGACTTTCTTCTCCTCCGCATCGTTTGGCCAGTTGTCTCAAGCAGGAGACTGATGCCGTGAGATAGTACTGATCCGTCGGTACTGTCTGCCAAAATGGACAGACGCGTTGAGTGGACGCTGGTTGTATAGGGGCTTCTAAGTTGCTGCAGAGGATGACGGCCATTTCTGGCTTGCAAGAAACCAAACGAAGCCAACCTCCGCTTTTTTCCACGTTGACCTTTGAACGTCGGAGATGAAGGTGCTCTTCGAAACTGGCTATTTCTTTGAACTCGTATCCCACCAGATCTTTACTTTCCTTGATTCCACACGCGTATCTCTGGAGTTGTTGTTCCTTGATCTGACTAATACGTAAGAAAAACGGCATCAGCGCTTGGCGGACAGATACTTGTCTGTCATCGTTGTCTCCAACTTTGATGTGCTCGGGTAGAAGTAAATCTGCGGATCGCAGGATAGCATCATAAGCCGCCATCCCTCCGTCGGGTCGGGCCTCGGCAAACGGCATGTTGCTCAGAACATCGGCTGGCTGATGTTGGTAAGAGGCCCATGCCAAAGCCATGTGAAGCACTGCGCTCAATTCCGGAACAAGCCAGCCTTGCTTGGTCTTGACATCGAAGAGGAGTATGGGGAAGTCCTTAGAGTTTCTGATTTTATCCATTATGTTGTCGTGGACCCCAAGAAGTCGCTGATGAGCGGTCTGATGTACCATGAGTTTCCCGGAAACCTGCGCCGTGAAAAAGTTCATCACCGAGGTCCCTACTTGGCCAACGAGCTCATTACCAAGAACAAATGCCGTTTTGTCGTCGTATTCCGCGCCGGAGAAGTCCACTTCATCAAACCCAGAGTCTTTTGTTCCAAGATGGACATTAGCTGACGGAAAATACCCAACGAATGTTCTCTTGCTTTGCAACAGCTTGAAGTCTTTCGAGGGGTATATGTTCCCGCAGTGCTCCTTTATGCGGTCCCACGTCAGAGGACCGCCAGCGCCGTCACCTTCCAAATAGTGCCACTGCACACAGTTCTCATCGTCCTCGTAGACCAAAGGTATCAATGCTGTGTTGTCTCCCTTCAAAACAATTCCAGGGCCGAAGTTAATCGGGTATAGAGCGAGACCAAGGAGGGTCATCACGTCGAAAGGTAGCTCTGCTCCGCGTTGAGATCCGCGCTCGGGTATCGGGAAGCCTTCTGCAAGCACATAGCCTTTGAACATGTTATGCCAACAGTGACCGCTCCCACCTGTGCCCGAGAGCGGTTCAAGCGGCTTAGTGCGAAACAAGGTACGACGACTTTCTAGAATTAGCGCATCCAGAGCCTGCGAACAGAGTAGCCTATCCGGAACTGGCTTCCGACACACTGCACCAAGCCACTTGAAGATCTGAGCAATTTCAGAGACCTCTCTTTGTTCACCCTGGACTGCAAACTCGATCCAGAGGTGGTAGCCTTTTGCACTAGGATTTTTGAACAACGACGCGGAGATGGAGAGGTTCCTTCCAAGGTCGCAGTTCTGCAAAGTCTCCAAGCATCGCTGGCCGTGGGTATGCCTGAAGTTTTCCAGGGGTCTCAGAGCTGAGACAAGAGACAGAAGGAACGGTCGTCCAAGCTTAGGCCAGGTTTTCTCTGCGTATTCTGCACATGGAGCGACAAACGCTCGATCTTTCGTACCAGTGACAACTATCACTTCCAGTATGTCTTCCACTTTCTGCAACTCCTCGGCCACAAATTCTATGAATTCTGATCCAGGACAAAAGGTTCGCCTCTGAGGAGGAGTAGTTGCCTGTGGAAGTTCAGGCGGCCTCAGCCCAGATGGACCCGGAAGTTCAGGCAGCTTCAGCTCAGATGGAATGTCCATGAGCTTGTAATCCTCACCGCCCCTCCAATTGTAACCGCGCGGCTGTGAATTCACTAGTTTCTCGATTGTATTTGCCATATTATGTGTCACGGTTGGGTCGAGGTTATGCATGGATGTTCCCTCTCCAGCCAGCAGTGAACCTCGAGTAGTGTGCCTTTCCTTATGCCGGGCGCATAAATCTTGTCTTACGAAGGCTCGCTGGCAGTCGGGGAAGTCGCAGTAGTATAGCTGCCTTGGGTTGTCTCCATCTTATTAGTTATTCCATTGTCGACGAAGGAGAGGCAAAGCTTACGATTCAACTGGTGGCGATATAGGTGCTCGGCGCGAGAATAGCTCTTGCCGCAGCCCTCGTGCGGACATTCAAATTTCTTCTCCAGGCCTTTGCGAATACGCCTTCTTTTCAAAGAGCCAGGCGACGTGTCGCTGTCCTCAGCCTGGTTGTCTTGGTCGTCTACATGCTCGTCGTCGCGGAGGCGTCGCTTGCCACGGTTCTCGTCCGGGGTAAGACTCATTCGGGTGGAGGCTGAATACGGGCCATAGTCATCGCTATCATCGCCGGAGGCTATTATGGTGTCAAAGGAGCCATGAGTATAGCGCTCCTCCGATTGGAAAGAGCCGCGGGTAGACGTCATGTCCCTTAGCCTTGCAAATCCCAAACTTAGATCAATATGGGTATCAATCAGAACATGAGCATGGATAGATAAAGCAGGAACGAGGTCTAATGAAACGATTTCAACGACTATGGGATAAGATCGCGACCGTAGTGTTTTGTAGGCTGCGAGGCTGAGTATAGTTTCTGCCTTGCACAGCCGAACATAAGTAAGCCCTGCAGGATAGGCGGGGTTCGGCTTAATCAGCGCCTATCACATCCGCCTACCCTTGTCCAGCTCCATAAAGCCTTCCCGTATGTAGCTTTCGCTCTAACTCAAAACGACAGAATACAGATCAACTTGGCTCAGCCACAGTGGGGCGCAAAAGAACCAAGCCTTTCTGAGTTTATCTCAATAGATAAGAGGCCGACATTTTAGGAGACGGGATTTACACATTAAGAGGCCATGTGATTTTATTAAAGTCTCATCGGTGGAATTTAGAATACAAGACCCCAATTATGAGGTAATTGTCCCTCTTTCAAGTAAACCCGAGTACTCAATTCCTTTTTAGTAAAGAGCCTGTGGTTTTGTTTTCCATTTGTCCCAGTCGTCACATAAATGATCAACCCACCCGAAACTTGTCATTCTGTAGCGACATTTTGGGCACGAATGATTGCCATACCCCTTGAAAGAGAAGTGCACGAACACCACTTTGGAGCAGCGAGGGCAACGAGCCCAGCCTCGATCAAAGCGCCCCGCCTCCGAGCCCTCGATCCACTCAATCCAGTTGTTAGCAGAATGTTCGCTGACATCGTCTACAATGAAATCCCAAGCGGCCTTGGTCAGGTGCTCGACAAACTCTGGTACAAGCTCAAGCAGCTGTTCCGTCTCCTCCTCGTCGAAGCTCGACCAAAAGTAGCAATGGACCAGGAATTCCTTGTCTTGAAGGATTAGGCACTTATCCTCCGGAACCCAGTCGTAGATGTGTCTGATAGCGCGCGGAAAGGTTGGCAGCGCGGGTAAGTAAGTTGTTTTTACGAGCCTCTGGAAATACATGTGCATTCGGCGCTGTAGCTGAGGGACATCGTAGATGGTTGCGACGACATAGACTTCCACAACGTGCAGGAGCAGCGGGCCGTCAGAATCCTGTGGCCGCATGTTGCCGTTCGTTTGTCGAATGGTCACATTGTATTCGGCCGTATAGAGGAATTCGACTAATGCCTTGATCGCGGAGGGTGGGTCTTGGAGCATCTCGATAGTACCGGTGTTGCCTTCCTGTGTAATTCAGCATTAGCCGAGGCGTAGTTGAAAAGAATGGCCAAGAAACCAGCGTGAGAAATAGAAAGTGAGAGGCGACGGGGGACATGCTGTGTGAACATCTCGACTCACCTTGAACCTTCCTGGCTTGAGGGCATTGGCGAAGAATGGTGACCGGTTGCATAGTACAGTGCGATGGCAAGCCAGAGTCTCGTCATTGTTCAGGCGGATTGTCATATCGGAGTTCTTGCCGGATTTGAGTAATCTTTAAACAATGTTAGTGGTGTACCCGTACGACAAAAGAGAAACACCGAGCGCAGAAAGCCATACGTTTTCAAGTCCTGCCTCAATGACTTGAGATTCTCTAGGTCCTCCTTCGACTCAGCGGCCTCGATTTTTGGAAACCTCAGCATGATAACGGCCTTTGTAGCAAGTTTCTCAGATTCTGGTATGGACCAGGACCCAAGTGGCTGAATCACGGGTGAGCGTGCGGGTGACGAGGGTAAATGTTGAGTCTGCGACGAAGGTGAGCCGGGAAGACTTAAGGTTTGCCCGGCCGGGTGTGAATGTTATGTCTTGGCACTGACAGTAGGTGACGTATTCGGCCGTAGAATGTTCCATCAGCTTACTCACTTTCAGCCCGTCAATCTGGAATCATGTCAAGGCGCCGGACAAGCGAGCCTTCCGCGCTGCAACAAGCTTTCACCTAGACTTTTACAAGGGAAAGAGAACCATGAGCTCTAACTAAGATAGAATGTGGCGTGTGGAATAAAAGCACTATTCTCACTTTAGAAATTGACGTTTTGTCTGAGATGTTGCTTGTGATAGGACATATTCTTCTGAAACACTTTCCACCTCGTCGGCTGAATTTTCCACAGTCCAACTTCCTCATCTCAATTTTTCCTTGTAGTGTAGTATCTTGTGCGAAGGGCATGAGAAGATTTTTCTACTATCCGTAGGTGCCTCTTCAAAGCCCAAATCCGCTCCACTACAACCCCACCCCTTGGAGGACCTCAGTCAACTAAACGCCACACATTGATGCGTAAAGATGCATGATACAATGATCTAGTCCATCAAAGAACCTCACCAGCAGGTAGAACCATCATATGTTCCATCTTCGGCTTGATCAGGAAGAAGTTCTCGACTTCCATCGCCTGGCCCGGCACCAATCTCGCGCCCCGGAATCTGTAAAAGAACATAGCAATGGCGATGCGCAGCTCCATCATGGCTAGATGTATTCCCAGACAGGCGCGAGACCCCGCTCCGAAAGGCGAGAAGGCCATCTTGGCGGCTTCAGGTGAAGGGTCGTTCAGCCAACGATCGGGGTTGAATCTGTTTCACGAAGGTAAGTAATATGCATACAACAGCGGAAGGCAAAGGTCTTACTTTTCTGGTTCCGGCCAGAATTGCTCGTCTCTGTGAAGCGTCCAACTCTGCGTGCTCACTGTGTAACCCTCAGGGATGTAGTGGCCAGCAAGCTCTGCTCCACCTTTCGGCACAGCCCGGGGCAAGCTGCCGGAAGAAGCACCCCAAATCCGCAGAGTCTCGTTGATCACAGCGCTCAGCATCGGCAGCGTCTCGAGGTTCGCATCAGTGAAGTCGCCGTTTAGCGTCGCCACTTCAGCTTCCAGCTTCGCCTGGACGTCGGGGTGGTTCAGGACGGACCAGGTGATGTACGAGAGGGAGAAAGCAGTAGTGTCCGATCCCGCAAGAATCAGGTTTCCCGCTTCGGTGGAGATGTCGAGCTCGGTGAGCGGGAAGTCTGTTGCGGAGGTGTCGGTTGCCTGGAGCCGTGCAAAGATGTTACCGGCTTCGCTGTCTTCGGACTTGCACATTTCCACGGCGCGCTTGCCGTAGTCGATGAGGTAGTTGTGACCGTGGAAAAGTGCGCGGAAGGTGGGGTGCGGGATATGGCGGCCAACGAAGTCGAGGAGAGGAAGCTCCACCGCCATGCCCCGGCCCTTGGCTGTCGACTCAAGGACGCGAATGTAGTCGTTTTTCTTCAAAATGATTGTCAGCATGTGTGCAGTAGTGTTGGTGAGATATGACCGACCTCGCCAAGATCAAGCATGCGGAAAGATTCGCCAAACATCAGGTGTCCGACAACATCCGTAGCCAGAAACGCCCACCATTTCAACACGTCGACCTGGCCTGCGCTTTCTATCTCTCCTGCCATCCTCTCCATCGCCAGTTTGGACTTGGTTTGAATCATATCTTCCCACCTGGCTCGAAGCTCAGTCTTGGTAAAGGCCCGGGCCAGCAGCCTTCTCCTGGCAGCATGCTGCTTGGCGTCGGACATCTCGAAAATTCCAGGGACCTCGTGGTCGACGAAGCGCGAGTACCAGTCGCTTTTAAGGAACCCGGAACCGGCACGATGGATGGTGCGGCAGGCGGTGGGATCAGAGATGCTGACTTCTTCGGGTGAGATGCGGACGACTGATCCATACTTCTTGTGCAGTTCATGGATAAACAGCGTGCGCTTTCCGGATAGCAGAGCGAGTTTGAGAGGCAAGTTGGTGTATCGGGACCAGATAGGACCAGGTATCTTGGAGAGAGGTGAGAGAAGGCCACGGGATACTATCTGAACGTTGTCAATTGTCACCTTCAGGTCAAAGAGGGAACGCATATCGCTGCGTACCTGCACAAACCATGTCACCGGGATGAGAAAGAGTAAAGCTCCAATAATTTCAATAGACGAAGTCATGGCTCTAAACAATGAGCTGAGGAATTTGAAGTGTAATGCGGTTTAACTTCTCTGCAAGAACTTTACCTCTTTTATAGCTACATAGCCGCGCAATCAGCTCGCACTTGTATAAGGCCGAACTGCGCAATGTCCATTGGCACAGGTATGTTATTGGTCGTACTCGGATTCGGGTTCTTAGTCATGCCGACGATCGTCGCTCGCCAGGGGCGGGGGAGACCAACACGATAAGCAGCACGCGCCGCACCTATTTTCCGCGACGTTTCCTCCGTTTCCTTTCCCTCTTAAACCTACCGACGATATATCAACGATCATAAATTTGCAAGCTGGTGTCTGATTCATTCACAAACTCAACGCTCCAGAGCGCGGTTACTCAAACTCGTTTTCTCAGCAATTTTCCGTCGAGCATTTATCGAGACAAACTTTGGTGTTGCATCCGAGCCAAACACGACTACATGTACACTACAAACGCCGAGTTCTTTAACAAACAGCACGAACAACAGAAAATTAGTTCTTCATGCGTCAATCCCGCTCAGAGAGACCTTGCACAATTTGCTCGCCACCTTAAAGTATTGAAGGCAACAGCAACAGAAACAAATCTTAATATCTCGACACATGTGCAAATGAATTATAGCAGCCTGCGAGAACGGAGCCCAATTGCAAGTCACCCGAGACACAAAATTCAAGGAACTGCGGACCAATCTCAGTCCAACGCGCCGATGGAGCTGAAGGCTGAATCATGAAGAATCCCTGAAGCCGCAGGCCAGTACAGCTGACTTCGGGAAATACTCTGCACTGTGCAGGCAACAGCATAATGGAGATGCAAACCGAGACAAGGAAACCCTGACATCCTCACACATTAATGGTTGCCTATGCCAAGATTCACCACGTCGTTATCACCGAGATACTTTCTCGGCCCTCGGCTTTGCGTGTCGACTGACACTGCGAGCAGCACCCTATCTCATTCGCGGAATATATCCAGAAGGCCTGCGCATGCCTGTTGACAGAGACAAAACGCAGAGGATCGCCGAGCCGTCGATCTACATACATTCCGTACCGAGACGGCAGCACCACAGTCTCTTCCACCGACTCGATCAACCCGCACCGCACCTGACCGTCCTCGACACGTTACTGCGGACACCAGCACGGACAGGCAGCAGCGCCTAGACGGCGGAACCCGTGTGCATGAACGCGAACAAATTTTTTTGTGTTGCCGCTCATGCCCGCCTCAGAAGCTGGAATGATGACGACGCAGTAGGCGGAGTCAAGGCAGGGGTGGTACGCCACGCGGCACGGCCCGGCGGTCAAAGAGCGGGGCTTCGCTTTGCAAGAGAGGAGACGATTTCAGTGTGGTTTGCTTACTCGGGCATGCAACAGATGCTGAATTTTGCTGGAGATGATGTGCGTGGTGAGCGTTTTGGAAAAGTTCAGTCTCCTTGCGCTTGATTCGTTTGGTTGAGGTTGCATTGCTCTTGTCGGAGAATTCAAGTACTGATCGAGGAACTGATTATCCAGAGGCTGCTGTGGCCACTTATTCGCAGCCGATTGCAAAAGGACGCCATAACCATCCGAAGTCTCGACATTCTCTGTGTTTCGGCTCCGACCATCTGACGTGAAAATGCTCGGATATTTCCAGTTGAAGCAAAGCATGACCAATAGCATCATCGCTGCGTCAAAAATATATAGGTAAATCTCCTTCGACATAAGCTCTCTCTCCATCCTAAACCCGGTCGTAGAGCTACACACGTCTTGCTGCGCCCCAAAATCCTGAACGCCACTTTCATTTTGTTGTTATCACTAGCAAATTAGTTCTTCAGACCATTCGCTTGTCTTTGCGGAAGTGCATGGGGGTACAAGCGCCTCTTATTGTGCCCCGTTACCGTGTTCGGGTCCGTGTTAATAGAAGGAGGATCTTCCTATTGGCCCTCTTCCAAGTTCAAGAAGCCCCGCCCGGATCACGTTTTTACAACACATGCCATTGTGAGTGTAGTATAGGTGGCAATGCATGGGGCTAACCGTACGAAAATAAGCCGGACCCATTCTCTGCTCCGGATCTGTATTGCGTGCTCCGGGTACATGCTCTAAGTTCACACACACACAAATATATACGTACCATCGAAGCTGAGGCTAATGTGAACCACGGGCCGCCTTGTGGGGAAAGAAAGGGGGAAGGATGGGTTCCGCCGGTTGGTTCCTTCGGTTCCATAGTTGGCCGCAGCAAAAATTTCAACTGTTAGACGAACAGATAAAACAAAAAGAAAGCTTAAAAAGAAAGCTGAGCCGATCAGGAGTCGAACCTGAATCTAATGCTAACGAGTGTCTACTAGCTGACAATGAATGTATGGCTAAGTGATCGTAGAAGCATTAATGCTAGCCATTACACCATCGGCTCTTATTTGATGAATAGTGAAGTGACAATTTATTATTATATCACCCAACATCAGACATACAAGGCTGAGGGTGGTGAGGAGCCGCCTCGCCACACATATTCGACCGCACCCATGCTTTCAAGGGGTTTCATTCTTCCTCATTTCGCAGGCCTCGACTCGATCATTAATCTCCACGATGTACACATTCGGCTCCCCCGTAAGCTATTCGTAGAACTTCAGTCTCGAAGCCAGCTCAAAGCTGCTTCTGAACGGTGGTGGCGGCGCTTTTACGTTAATCTACAAGGTGATTCATCTTTCTTTTTCTTATCTATGGCCTTTAGAGATAAAGTTTGGTGTGGTATAGAATATAGAGAACGTGTATAATTTTTGCATTGTTCAACATTTCGTTTCTCGCACGCTGTTCAAGGTCAACACAGTGTCAAATCGGCTAAAAGAGAAAGATAATTTTCCGTAGATTTATTCCTTCAAGCAACTCTTGATTCTGCCAAAAGGCCTAGTACAAATTCTCATACACATAACCTAAGTTAGGGCGACGAATATCCATCAAGTCTCTGATAGACCGTGTTACGTTCCAAGTCGTACCCACGTGTACCGTGTCGTCAAGCGTCACATTACGCCCCTTCTCATTCGCCCAGTCATTCGCAATCAAAGGCCCAGAAATATCCTTCAGCCTCTTCGAAAGATCCCTCGTCTGCCACGACCACCAGAGCCGATCCATATTGGCATGGTGCAGAAAAAACAGCGGATCGCCAGCTAAGTAACTCAAATCAGCCTCAAATCAAACGAAAAGTGAAAGGACATCAAAAAAACTTACGACTCGCCCACACATCCGTCAGCACGCCATACAACCCGCCCACCCCAAGATGCCCCGCACTATGCATCGTCACCTCCGTCCCCTGACTAAACGCGCCGAAATCCTTATACTCCTCCACCGCGGCCTTGACCGCCTCCACACTCGCCGCCTTCACGAACAGCGACGGCACAAAGTCCCTCCGCACACACCACGCGTTGTACGCCGTGCTCGGCCCCGGCCCCATGTGGATCGTCAGATTCGCGAACGGCCCGTCGGGAATACATCCACCACCACTCCTGTCCGGCATTTCGAACGCCATCCCGCCGCCTGTGACGGGGATGCCTGGCTCCGGCGCGTCAGTGTTGCCGGGGACGTACGCGCCGTTGCCGCCGAAGCCGGTGTGCGGGTCGAAGACGGGGGAGGAGAGGAGAGAGGTGGCTGGGGAGGAGGCGTTGGCGTCGAGAGACCAGTCCCAGTACGGCTGCCCGCCGCCGGTGAAGCCGCAGGCAAGGATGGCGCGCTCGTGGGCCCAGAGGAGGAGGCGGTGGTAGGGGTAGAAGTGGCCCTGTGTAGGGGATAGGGTTCTTGGTTAATGATTGTAGCCCAGGGGGGTCGGGGGAGGCTTACGACGAAGTGAGTGAAGTTTGTTTGCTGGATGTGGTCGCCTAGGAAATCTTCGAAGTGGTTCTGGACGCCGGGAAGGATCGTCTTTGAGGTAACGGGAGGCTTGCGCATCATGCAGTGGACTGCATTGATGTAAGACGCTTTTTCGTCTCGGGTTAGGGATCGCCTGGTGTTTTTGTGAGCATGGGATGACTGCAGTGCGGATGTCGTCTACCATTCTTTTCGGACAAGGGGTCTAGGAAGCACGGCGGCGCTCACTAGCCATGGAAAGGCTAGGAGTGAGAAGTATAGTGCGATTTGATAAGGGAGCCTCATTGTATGAGCTGGGGAAAGGAAAAGTTGATGTGCGTTTCGATGCTTTCATGAATGATCCAAGATGAATCTGGGAGAGAAGTTACCTTGGTATAAATTCTGCTTTTAAATGAGTCCTCCTTTGACATCCCCTGTATGTACACCTAACAGCCTCAAGTCCGACGTGTAGGTATGTGCTTGTGGGGACGGTACCAAGTGGCATCGTAATAGCGCACTTGCACTACACGCTAGTCCGAATCGCGTATATACACAGTCTCACATCCGGCGGTTTGCGGTAACAAGCGACGATGCACGAGCCACGGAGGCTGTTTGTGGATTCCGAAGCGGATTCGTATCTATGGGTGCTGCTGATTCGTTAATTCTCGAAGCTCAGGCCTCGTGTCCGGATCACTTGAAATCTTCTTCGTACTCCTTACTATGTCAGGTGCTATTTCGAATCATTGAACATGCAAATACGTGCTTTGCGAGGAACTCGAGCCGGACACAAAAAATCCCGGAATGGGTGTGCTCGGTGCAAGCAACGGCACGTGAAGGTATCTACACCATGCTGATGAACACTTCTCCTCTTTTGCTGACGTTTGATTGTGCTCAGTGCGATGAGAGACGCCCCTGTGGAGACTGCCTGCGTCATGGTATAGAATGCAGCCCGGGAACAGGCCCGGTATCGACGACGCCGCACATTCTTCCGGCCAACTCTTCAGCCGCCCCCTCGGCTGCTACCACTTCACTGCATCCGCTCACACCGCTCACTAATAATACCTCACCCCCTTCCCCCAGACTTGCCGTCTTTACTTCTCCGGAAAGTTCTGGCGAACCTGTTTCGGACCATGTTCGGGGCAGGGATAATGAGCAGCAACAAATCGGGTCGCGAGGCCACTGGAGTACGGACCTCCACCTCATTCACCACTATGATACACACGTGTGGAGCACTTTTGTTCTAGACGACACACACGAAGACTGTTGGAGATATGTTGTACCCGAGCTGGCCTTTTCTCACGCCGGTGCCCCATAGAAAGCCAGATGCTTCAGACTTTTGTTGACTAAAAAATCAGGATTTCCTGATGCATGGATTACTCGCTATATCAGCACTTCACTACGGCCACATCCACCCAGAGAAGCACGACGAATACGAACTAATCTCGAACCGCCACCAAGAAGCCGCCTCTTCATTATTCTCCCCCCAACTCCATAACCTGAACGAACACAACTGCAACGCCTTCGTGGTCCTCGCCACACTGCTGTTCAGGATCCAAACCTTCGTCATAACCGACTCGCACAGGCGTGGCCGACAGGTAACCACGCAACAAATCGCCCAATCCTTCATGCTCTCCCAAGGTGCGCCGCCCCGGCCTCTCCTCCCCACCCCCCGCGCGTCCCTCTCCTCTCCCTCCGCCACTCACGCCCCCCCGCAGGCACCAAAAGCATCTTATCCATCCCCCCCCGTCTGGACCTGGGTCAAAAACGGCCCCCTCAGCACCGTCCTCGACCTCCCCCACACCGAGCCCACCGACGTCTCGCCGCCCGGCCCCTTCACCACCCAGCTCGACCGCCTGCTCGACCTGGCGCGCTCGATTCTTGGCTTGCCGGATGCGCTCGAGCTGCGCGCGGCGTGCATCCTGGCTGTGGAATCCCTCCGCCTCACCTACGCGTTTCTATGCGGAGCGCCGACGCCGCGGTCGGACTGCGTGTGGCTGTGGCCGGTCACGGCGCCGCCGCGGTTCCTGCGGGCGGTGGGGGAGGGGCGGCTGGTTGCGTTGGTTGTGTTGGTGCATTATGCGGTTTTGACGAGGTGTTGTGAGGATTGTTGGGTGTTGGAGGGGTGAAGCGAGGTGGTTGTGGGGGCGGTGGAGGGGGCGCTGGAGGCGGGGTGGGAGGAGTGGGTGGGAGGGGGTTGATGTGCTTGGGGCGTGAAGGGAGGGGTGGGGCGCTGCGAAGGGCTGGTGGAGATCTGGCGGGCGGATGGTGGGGTCTGTTCATTTGAATTGATTGGACTAATGAGAAGTTGAGGCCTTCCTAAAGACAAAGAGTTTGCCATTGTTGTTTCTGTATTTGCTCACTTCTGATTTCTATGCTGCAAGTCAGAGCTTGTGCGGAATGCCAATCCCGCTGGTCCCGCTTTTCCGATAAGGCTGTAATTCGATCCTTTCGCTGGCCAATATGAGCATTAAGTCTCCCGATATTTAGTGACTCTCCGAGTCTTCCCCCTCCTCTCCATGGCCCTCAGAGTCGTCCTCTTCGTAGATGTCGTACCTGTCAGCATACCACTCAGATGACGCGAAGTAAATGCCGCATCCGTTGCAGCGTGCCCTCGCATGTCCTTTCTTCGAGATAGTCACGCCGCCGGGCACGTATCCGCACCTTCCCGGACACCCCGGAGTCTGGAACACCGTTCTCCCCGTAGAGTCTGGCCCTTTAAAGTGTTCCAGCCACCTTGCGGCATCCACTGCGCACTGTCCATGCCAAAGAGCCCAAGCCCTCGCCGTGACATGCTGTATGAAGCTCGAGCTTTCCTTCGCTATGACGTCCCAAGTCTCCTTGTCCACGCGCTGGAATTTCTGAATGGCCCACTTAGTGAGCGCTAGACTGAGCCCCCCAAGCTCAGGGTATCTCAGGAATTTGAACTCGCATTCCCTGAGAGCGTTCCAGATATCCGGAAGTACTTCTGGCGCCGTTTCGAGTTTGTGCACCAAGCGAAACTTGGCGATCTTTGCCACATCTTCGACTAAGTAGGTCGTAGCAATGATGTACATGTCCAGATGGAAGAGGACGAGTTCTGGACCATTGAGGCCATATTCAGGATAGCGCTGCGTGTAAAAGTAGTAGATCATGGCGAGGACGGCCTGCGGGGGGTCGTTGAACATCTCTATGACGCCGGTGTGGCTTTCCTGTGCGCCAGAAATGTATGTCAGAGAAAAGGTCCTTCGTCTCTCGCTCGCTCGCCGGGTTGAGCGAGAATGGGAATACTTGGCACTCAGCGATCCTTACTTACCTTGTATCCAGCCTGTAGAGCGGTCTTGAAGAAGTCGCATCGTCCGCACACGATCGCTCGGTGGCAGTTGAGCTCAGTCCCGTCAGACAGACGGACCTTCATATCGCTGGAGGCATCAGAGTTCAGCATGCTGTTGCTCGTGTCAGCCAAGTCTCATAGAGGTTTTTAGCAGACATCCGGACACATATGATGAGCGAGGGTGATGACATTGACGTCGCCATGACGCCTTTATCTCCTTATGAACGCCGATGGAACTGATCCCTCAGACCTGTAGTACTTACTTTCTGAAAGCACTCTTCAATGAGTGGTACTGCTCATCCTGGTTCGGGCTGTTCATGATGCCCTAGACTGGGGCTGAAGATGAGGTGAAGGGAGAGGGTGAGGTCAAGAGTTGGTGTGAGGTGCGCAAAGGATAGGTCGTTGAAATAGTTGCGAAAAGAACAACTGCAGGTACAGATACACGCTGGCGCGTGAATGCAAGAAACGTCGCTTCCACATTCGTGCAAGCCCAGGGTCTGTGTGCCTTCCGTTTAGGGCGCCGTTTCTTCTAGGAACTGTGTCTACGCTCGCCTAGCTTCTCCCCGAGATCCTACACGCCACGCACACCCTCGACTTCACCGAGACTGCAGCTAAAAATCTGGATAGCTCGTGTCGCTGCGAGTGACCGCAAAAGGCTCCATGCAGCACACTCGGGACGGTCTTCGCTGCCCCGCTTTCAATACAAGGTTGCAGTGGCGTTCAGGCGGAGCGCCGGATGCCTGACTCTTCTGATTCTGATATTGTAGACCTGCAGACTTTTGTTTTGGTACTGTAAACTTCCTATGAATATTACCCTCTCCCCTTTTATATGTGAAGCCAGCAAATTCTGGTATATCCGCCACTGCCAAGGCGTCCCGTGATCCAGACAGATCAAAGGTGCTCAGACCGAATCCGTCGAAGCAGAAAGCATCCGTTTAAGCAAATGCCTCATCCCAGTTCCCCACTCAACCACCCATCTTCCAGATCACCGGTTTCGTCGATCCTTGAATCTCTTTAGTGCATTGAATGACCATCAGTGATCTGTCTCTTGAGCTCTACTCATCAGCTTCGTCTGCAGGATCCGTGACATTCTCCATCCACTTCTCCAATGAATATTTACCACAGCACCACTCGCATGATGGTCTAGCGGCGCCGGTCGTCGAGAAGTGTCTGTCTTGGATCCCGGCGCACTCGGGTTCTGGGCACCTGACAGTAACGTGGATCCCTTCTGGAGATTCGGGTCCTTCAAAATACTTTATCCAGAACAGAGCTTGGTCTGCGCACGATGACTTCCACTCTTTCCAGGCCAACTCCATGATAAGGCTTACAAGTTTTGGAGCCTTTTCAACCATTGCGTCCCGTGCATCGTTGTCCTCTATAAATAATCGTTCGTTGTCATAAGCCCAGCTCTGGAGTGAATCATATTTCGGGCACCATGATTCCACTACTATATCCCAGCCGTAATCATGGCTGATATCGAGTCGTTCAAAAGCGTTCGCAACATCTGGGAGCATCAAAGAGGCTGTGGCTGAGAACTTCATGAAGCTCTCTGCTATGGACTGTGCAGCAAGCTTTTTCAGCTCCTCGACCACGTATGTTTGAGCGATGATGAGCACGTCCAGGTGGAAAAGAATTTTGTCTGTAATGGTTTGACCGTCGTCAATTTCGTATCGTGCGGTATAAAGAAAGTCGATCAGGGCGCGAACAGCCTCGGGAGGATCATTGAACATGTTGATGACGCCGGTGTTGCTTTCCTAGGAAGCAGAAAAGGATGTTGGAAAAGCTATAAGTTACTCTGGCACAGTGCCGCCCAACTTGCTTTAGTAGAACATACCTCAAAACCAGATTCCAGAGCGTTCCGGAAGAAGTCGCATCGTGAGCACATAATCACCCGGTGACATACCACTTTGGTTCCGTCACTGAGGCATACTGTCATGTCGCCGTAGGCGCGCGCGTCTCGCACGCTGTTTTCCGCGTCAGCTAACCGTTATGGATTGGTGAACAGTGGGTGCCACAAGATCTGAGCAATGATCATTCTCTCACTGCCACGGTACCTACTCTTTGAGGTCAGCCACCAATGAATCGGTGGCCTTGGCAAATTTGTCCACTTCAGCGGTTTTGTACATCTTGTAAGCTGAGGCTGATTGAGGTCGTGCCTTGCGCGCAAAGCCTTAGCGATGAGCAAGGTGAGCGGTCGGACGCCGCGGTGGACGGGCAGCAGCGCGGACGCGAGCGTGCAGGTCTTCGGAGCAAGCCGCAGCTTGGTCAGGAAGCGCCTGATGCAATCCAAGCCTTGTCCGAGCGTGATGGATGAAAGACTTGGTGACGGCGCGGAGGAAAGCCGCACAGAGCGGAACTGGGTTTGAGGTCGAAGGTGAAATGGAGGAGTGTTAGACGAGATATTGTTACTGGCTGCCAAGAGCGAACCAAGCTAAGCCCGAATTGGACAGGCCATGACGGTGGTGAGTGAACAGCGGGAAGGTCCCGTCGGTTTCATGAGCTCCCAGCTGCCGGAAAACACGTGACCTGGTAACACACCACCACGCATGCTCGTCAGATACAGCAAGACAGAAGACACGGCGAAAAACAGGAAGACTACTAAGGAGATATGCTTGACGTAGAGCTCCTCATGCCTACGAGCAGAGCTGTTATGGTAATACGCTCGCCAGTCAGCATAGATCCCCAGTTAACACATCGGCCTTCCGAGCTGAATTCTTGTTCAAAAACACCACCAGCGTGCGGGCTTGAGCACCCTCGAGTGTTAGTCTCCACTGTTAGCAAACAATTACGCTCTTACATTCACGTCCTTTCTCTGCCTACTTAATCCATACCTTCGAAATGCCTTCCCTCTTCCCTCCTCACGCACAACACCACTTCAGTTCCGCTCCTTTGCACCCACCTCAGAAATGTCGAGGCCAAAGCCTTTGCTCCCCTTCTGGGGCAGCCTTCCCGAGACCGGCTGCGGCGGTTCGCCCTTCGAGCATCCGCTGCTCTACGGAGAAGAGTAAGTACCAGACCCCAACCCCCCTACCTACCCTTTCCAGAAAACCCTTTGCTAACTCCTCTCCAGCCTCTGGGAGACCGAAGCCTACACCGACTTCAAAGTCCGCCTCAGCACCGGCGAAGAGATCGGCTGCCACCGCAGCGTCGTCTGCGCGCAGTGCCCCTTCTTCCACAAGGCCCTGATCCCCGGCCGCTTCAAGGTACTTCAACCCCCCCTCCCCCCTCCCACCGCAACCCGCTAACCCCCCTCCAGGAAGGCCACACCCAAATCGTCTCCATGCCGCACGACCCCCCTCACGCCATCAAAGCGCTCCTCGAATACACCTACCGCGCGGGCTACTCCCTCGACGAAACCGCCCTCGACCTCCCCGCGCTCCTCCTCCAACACCTCGACGTCCTCCTCGCCGCCTCCCTCTACGACGTCCCCAAGCTGGGCGAGCTCGCGCAGATCTGGCTGCAGCGCACATTCAAGCACCACTTCCTTTCCGCCGCGCTGCCCGTCCTGCCCGAACTCCTCTCCGCCGTGGCGCCGCACCGGGACGTCGCGGGCTTCGAGTGGGCGCGCCGCTTCACGTACGCGCTGCAGTGGAATCTGGGCGCGCACATGGGCGCGCTGCTGGCGGAGGACGTGTGGGTTGGCATGTGGCGGCACGCGCGCGACTGGATGCGCGGACGGACGCGGTTCATGGTGTGCTGCTGGCGCGAGAGGCGCGGGGATGTGGCGCTGGCGGAGGCGTGGTTGACGCGGTTCTTGGGTGGTCCGCAGATGGCGGCGAAGGCGCTGTGTGTTGTGAAGTGTCCGAAGGAGAGGTGTGGAGCGGAGAATGGGCTGGTGTTTACGGAGAGGCTGCCTGGCGAGAATCGCTGCTGCGAGTGTGGGTGGACGGGCGAGATGGTGGCGGGTTGGATGCTGGCGGTGGAGGAGGATGGGGGCGTGGTGGGGCCTGAGATCTTGGCTTGGTTGGAGGCGCCGGAGGTGTGAAAAAGGAAAATTGGTTGATGTTCGGGGGGCGGGGCGGCGGGACAAGTATGACTACTGCTACTTACGGTTGAAGGCTTTGTTGGATGGCCTGTTAGAGAGCTCTGATGTAGCATCTCGAATTGATACGATGGGATTGGTTCATATTTCCCTGCGCTTTGCTTGTGTATGCATTTGATGGACTGTCGCCGATGGGTAGCTGAACATATTTTAGACGACTCAACCATGATGTAGGCGCGAGCAAGACACAATTCATTGCCGTAGACATCTTAAGCTGGCCTGCCTGATCTAGAAGGATAAGCAGTAAAGAATAAGAAAAAGGACAGGAGCGCTCGCTCGTAGACAATCACCTTAGGCCACCGCAGATAACCTACTAAGACGGACATTAATTCTTGAGCTCAGATTCAAAGGCTAGGGAAATTTAGATGCTTCTATCGCCTGCTGATCCGCTTCATATAACCTTTGCATCTTGGAGCGGCTTCTGTAGTACTCCCTACTAGCTTCGAGTTTCTGGTAACTAGCCTCAGCTGCTATTCTCCTCCAGCGGCGTCTCGTTTACGGTCAACCAATTATCGCTTTCTTCGACGAAGAGACATGACGGCTCTTCGCAATAGAGCGAACCTGCAACCAATAACCCTACCGCTCTGTCTTGAACAAGGCCGCATTGCGGACATTTCAACGTGCGGTACACCATGCCGACCGAATACTCGCCACCAAGGCTATCTAACCACCTTCCAGCAGAGGGTTTGCTCTCTACCCACCAGTCTTCCTGCCAGCATTCCCTTTGATCGTCCATAAAGTCGGGTGCCTCCTTGAGCAATGCGTCCCGCACGTCATCCTCGAGGAATCTCTCTTTATTATCTCTAGCACAGCTGTACAGTGCGTCATTGCTGTCTCTACCCCTCCGCAAATTCACAGTTGCCGCTATCTCCGGAATAACTGGGATGACTCCCTCCCACTTGTGGTGAATTAGCCTTGTGAGTCTGGCATCTGCACAACTCAAGAGGTAACTGTTCAGATAGATCTCCGAGAGCCACATGATGTCCAGGTGAAAGAGTGCCTCATCCGCAGCATCGAGGCCCTTAGGAACAGTATAGTCCTGTGTGTAAAGAAATTCGATCCAGGCTTTTACCGCCTCGGGCGGGTCGTTCGGTAGCTCGACGACTTCGGTAAAGCTCTCCTACAGCAACGCGTCAGTCCACGTTCGAGACTTGAGCTACAGTTTGCGGTCATTTGAGATATTAAACAACGCGCCTACCTTGAACCTTCCGGGATCAAGAGCTTTCTTGAAGAAGTCGGACTGGCTGCACAGGATATTGCGATCGTGCTGCAGCTCTGTACCATCGCTCAGTCGAATCGTTATGTTGTGGTGCCCTTTCTCATACAGGCTTTCCAAGCCGTGTTAGCGCTGGCCTCTTCATTTAATTCATTGTACACATACTTTCGCAGGAGCTTGCCTCGGACAGCTGCGAGTCTCGCTTCTTCATTTCTATCCATAATTTGGACCAAGGCGTGCGGGCTGTGGTCTTGAGAACTTGATTGGGAGTGCGATCGTAGCACAGTGTTCAGCGAAGCGGCCGAGCACCTAGCTTTGAGCAGGCCACGGTGAGGGTGAAGGAAGATGATGGGAGGAGGTTGGAAGGACAGGCTTGGGTGATCGCCTTTTGGAGGAAAATCTTCTGGCCGCATCTCCCACCGTCACGCGCACTAAATGCACCGAATTTTCCCAGTCAGGCAAGTGCACGGGACACGCAGCTACCTTATTTGTCCTGCGGCACCTGGTATGCAAGACTGTGCCCCGGTTCCCTGATGGTAATTCATCGAATTACTTGAAGCTATTGTCCAGACGTGTATGTAGAATTTTTAATTCGACATTCTCGTCCGGACGATAGCTTCAAGTACCCACATGTGCACCACTCATCAGACAGAAAAGGCAAACCAGCCCAGGAGAAATCTCACGTCAAAATCTCAGATGCGGAGTGTTGGGAACTTCGGATACCTTTGTCATTTGCCATTCTATTTCTAAGTATCCCCTTCGCCATCCCATGCTCCGATGACATTACCTCAAGCTTCCCAGCAATTAACCGCGGCTATTTTTCTTCTTCATCGCCTTCTTCTTTGCCTTCTTCTCCTTCTGCTGCTTCTTTGCCTTTCTCTTCTTCTTGTTCTTCCTCTGATTGTCCTTGGTGACGTCAAACCAGTCCTCTTTAGGCGCCCAGCCACTGCACTTACCCCAGCCGTAGTCGCGACATTTGATCTTCGACGGCTTCAGCAGCCCCAGTGCTACCTCCTGAACGAGTCCGCATGCCGGACACTTCATGTGGTGAATCACCATTCCGACAGCATTCTCGCCTCCGAGGCGATCGAGGAACATTCCAGACCCACGGCAGCTCTGCAGGTGCCAGCGGTACCCGGATCGCCACGTGAGACGTTTCATGAAGCCGGGGGCCTGTGCTTGCAGCTTGTTCCACACATCATCTTCGATGAACGCCTCCATATACTTCTTGGAACCCTTCAAAAGTGCCTCGTAGCTCCCCATCCAGCCGTTCAGCGCGTCCAGCAACTCGAAAACGACGAACATGTTATCTTTCATATGCGGCCAATTTTCGCGGATCAGACAGGCAAGCTTTCTGTCCGCCTTCTTGTGGAGCTCATCCAGCATGTAGACACCCGCGATGTCGAGCATGTCCAGGTGGTGGAATACTTCATCCGCGAAGTCGAGATCCGCGAACTCGAGATCCGAGGGTACAGTGTATGTGAACAAGTAGAAGAACTCGATCATGTCTCTAACGGCTCGCGGTGGGTCGTTCGGTAAGTTGATTACTCTTGTAAAGCTCTCCTACAGGGACTTGTTACTTGCAGCTCGACGCTAAGGGTATGATGTGGTGGGCTGGGATAGTAAGGTGCACTTACCTTGAAGGTTCCGGGCTTGAGAGCATTTCTGAAGAAGTCACATTGGCCCTCCAGAACTTCCTGATGGGCGCGCAGCTCGGTGCCATCACGTAATCGAACTGTCATATCGGTGGTGTCTAATCCATCCAATCCTTCCTCGTACAGTCTATTGACGCAGTCATTAGCGCGGACCCTTTTGGCACTAAGACTGTGGTAAACTCACTTCTTGTTGTTGATCTCGAGTTGCAAGCGCTTATTCTTCTTCTCACGCCTCTCTTTATCCAGTACTTTGGCAAGAACTAGGTTCATAGCTTCGGTGATGCCCAGTGGGCGCTAATATCGAGAGCTTCCCTGGGACTGCGATCGTCGTTCGGGGAGGTCCTCAGTGAAGCAAGGCACCCTTTGCCGAGCCGACTGAGGCAAGGTGGAAAGAAGATGTAAGGTGGAGGGTGGAAGAAGGACAGGCTCCGGTGGGTGACTTTTATAGGAAGAACCTCGGACCGCATCTGTCGCCATTAGTTGCGCCGGACAACCGCACCTGGCCCGTTCATCCCGCGACAGCTGCTATGGGGTGTTATGCCCGTGGGGTATCTGGATTGTGATATACTGCTCCCGGCCGCTTGGACCTCTACGGCTCTCAGAAGCGCGGCATGTGCATTGACAATGCCTGCTACGATGACGCCGCCGGCGACGAGTGCCGCACAGCGCCTGGCGTCACCTCTGCCCCACCCCCCAGCTTTCCCGTCCTAGCTGCGGTTTGGTCTGGCATGGTCTCGCTCACTGCGCCTACCCTCAGTGTCACCTGGAGGACTGGAGCCGCAACCACCCTCTGAAATATACCGTCCGGACAGTCTTGCATAATTGCGAAAACTACACTCACAATGAAATCAAGTCTGGGATCTTTCTTGAAATATTCTTAACATGTTATTAAATTCCCCTAAGCAGGACGGCCAACAAATATCCATGTTTGCAATCATCTGTTAGGCTAGGGCTATCAACGAGACGATTTCTCTGAGATGAATAAAGATGGGACACATACATTTGCTTCGTTGGCCATTCCACACATGAAACTGTATTACGATAGCTCCATCCAAAGCGGCTGCGCAATAATCCCTGAACATCTTTAAGCTAGAACATCGCCGTACCCCAAACAGAATACCAGACCGTCAAACACGCAAAACTGTTCAACGCCACCACCAACCTCAATTGAACTTGAACAATGCACCGGCAAAACGAACACGAACACAAATACAATAATCATGCATTCTATAATCCCTACCCATCGAACCCGCCATCGTTCTCTGCTAGAATTGTGTGTGTGTGTCTGTGTGTACTGTGATCATATCGGCCCACACCTCCCCACTAGCAAACGCCAAAGCAGAGAGAAACAAGCATAAGCAAATCATTCGAGAGAGAGAGGGAGAAAGAGCAGCGAAGTCCCTATCACTAATCCCGCCCCTCAAGCACCCTTTGTGCCTTTATCATTATCGTCATCACGCCACAACACCACCACTCCCCACCTCCTCCGGCGCCGTCACAATCCCCGACCCCGCCCTCCTCTCCCCCAAATTATGCAACCGCTCCCCAATCAAATACACCTCATCCTTAATCCTCTGCCTCCACCTCTCCGTCGCGCGGACAGTGCCCCACGCCATCCACGCGCTGAGGCCCACCGCCAACGTCAGCGGATAAACGAGCGTGTACACCATGGCCTTCGACTCCTCGGACGCGGCGACGAAGTACGTCGCATTAGCGACTCTCGCCGCCGCGAGCGGCACGAGCAGGGTGGCGGCGAAGAAGACGGCGACGGGCAGGACGAAAGCGCGGGAGGCGAGGCGAGCGTTGGGGCGGAGGTAGCCGTCGCGGACGACGGCCTGGAGGGCGCGCGAGATGAGCGAGCGCGGGTTCCACAGCAGGATGCGGGCGGCGATGCGCGCGTAGAGGAAGCCGAGGGTCCAGTCCTGGATGATGTGGATGACGTGCGTCTCGCCGGGGCCGAGGTAGGCGTGTAGCGGGATGAGGATGTAGAACTCGAGGAAGATGGCGAAGAGGACGGGCAGCACGAGGATGAGGGCGCCGTAGACGTAGACGACTGACGCGGCTTGCGCTGCGTACTGGCCCAGGATCGAGACGGTCGAGTACGTCGTGTTGAAGGGGTGGCGCACCGAGTCGGCGGCAAGGCTGAAGATGTTGCGTAGGTGGAAGATGCCGTAGGCGGCGGCGCCGAGGATGTAGACGCCGACTGAGAAAGCGTAGATGTCGTTGATGTGGGAGCCTTCGGGCATGAAGTTGGAAAAGAGACGGCGGCCGAAGAGAAGGGGTATCACAGTAACGCCAACGCCAGTGGCTGCAGCGAAGAGCCAGATAGCAACGACGAATAGACAAATGCGGAAGCGGAATAGTGGCGGGATGTACACCGTTTGGGTCAGACCAGAGTCCTTGCCGTGTATCGGGTCGTCCTCAGCTCTTCCATCTAGACGATTGTCGAAGACGTCGACATCGACGAACACAGACTGGCCTCTACGGATGCGGACCTGATCGGAAGCTGGTGCGCGAACGTACTTTCCATCGAAAAGGAAATACACCTCAGTGTCCCGGTCCTCTGCGAGCAACTGACGATCGGAGCCGATGACGGGCTCCTCAACGTTGCCCTTCTTTCGCTGAAGCCAGGCTGACCAAGTACGTCTTACGTGTCGACCGCGCTCATCTTTGTTCTTCTCGCCGAAGAGGAAGTCAGAAAGTCTGAGAACGCGTGCACACTTGCGGAACCACCACCGGTACATCTCGTGAAGACCATCACTGGGCTTGAACAATTTGATGACCAGAGGGGTTAGGAAATTGAAGAAGAGCAAGTCCAGCGGGAATTCCATCGACGGATCATTTGTCGCCCAGTGGATCGGAAGTACGCCATCAAATCCGTAGTACAGACTCCAAACCACTCCACCCAAGCAGCAGATGACCAGCGCACCATAGACAAATGCGCTAAAGGCAATCTTGCGCAATTGACCGGTGACGCTCCGCTCGAGGACGTCACGGACAGGGTGGAATGTTGGATCATCAGGATCCCGGATGAAGTAAAGAACACCGGTTCGCATAATCTTTCTGCACATGGAGACGAAAAGTGCGAAATGGAACATGTAGCAGGTGCCAACGAACCAGTGTACAAATCCTGCGGTCCAGGGAGAAGTCCGGGCGAACTCAATCCGAGAGAAAACTGTTGCTTGCTCAAATAGAGGCAGCAAAGCGCCGTCGAGGAGAATGCCACAGTAGAGAGGGAATGCAATCATCTCGATGCTGATGATTAAGATCACCTTGAGGACCCCACCAGCTTGCTGCAGGACTTCTGAGATAATACCCTCCACTCTTCGGCCATTCTGTGACGAGGTGAACGGAGTGCCCCTCTTCAAATAGAGAGCGCCAGCTATCGCAAAGAAAATATAACCTGCCAAGATCGCAATAATTCGATCACTAGGCGTCCAGTACTCGAAATTGGGATCCATGGCTGCTATGGTGCTGTTTCCAGTGTCAAGTCTCAAAGAGAGGCCATTCGTCGTTGAAATGGTAGGTAAGGATGCGCGGATACTGTTAATCACCGCAGCACCCAGTGAAATGCTCGAATCAATGAACCGACCGATAGCGGAGAATACGGAAAATGATTCCATGTTGGTAATCTTGCTGTGAGCCTCGGTGAAACCTATCCAGATCGAGTATGTCCATTCGCTGAAGCTCCGCTGTAGCGATCTAAGCGCAGCGTGGGAGCTAATGGACAGGTGGAGGTAGTCCGAGTTCATGCTCGTACCGGCAATTGAGAACAATTTCGATACGCGCTCGATAGCGGACTCAGCGACCGTACGTGTAGATGAAGCTGCCGAGTCGAAGGACTTGTGGGTACCAATGAAAGGCACCAGCAGCCGAAGGACGAAAATCGACCAGTAAACGGCCGCTGCCCCGAGGAACAGCATTGAGTCTACAATGAGATCTGCCGAGGCCGAGAGCATGCGAAGAGGTAGCTTGAGGAATAGCCAAACCGGTCGGCCGAGTGAGAGGAGAACAACCTTGCCCCAAAGATAAGGGATCCAGACGGCCACGGCAACAGTTGCGGATATCAAAACAGCACTGAAGAGCGCGTTCTGGAATAATCCGACGAGAGGTCCTTGCATGCCGATGAGTTCCATAATACCCTCGAGATCCTCCGCATCCTCCACTGCGTCTTGATCCATGACGTCGATACCTGCTTGTGCTGCAGCTGCAGCAACTTCAGGGTCACGGGCCGCATCAACGTCGTCAAAACCGTCGCCAAGAATTGCGTCGCGTTGGACAAAAGGGGCTTCGTCCGCCAAGTTTTGAACCACATGTTCCTCATTTGCACCGGGGGCTCCATCTTCGTCTGTCATAGCAATATCGCCCCATAACCAGTGGTATGTGCGTTCCCAGAGGCCTGCATCTGCAGGGGGTTGGTTGGCACGAGGCTGCGTCTCCGCAACGTGGACATTTTCTTGACTCGGGGTACGATCGGGTACGATAGTTTGCTCGGTCGGTGCCGGGGCTAGAGACGCTAATGACTGTGCCGTATGATCCGATGCGCGAGCTCCTGCAGTACTGGAGCCTTCGCTACTGTCGCTTTGAGAGTCAAGTTGATTGGAGGCGGTTGGCTCCGTGGTTTCCGGGGCGGAGTGATCTTTGCTCTCAACATCCGACTCGTTGATTTGTTGCCAGCTTCCTTCGCTCTTGTTGCTCCGGCGTTCTCCTTCAGCATCTCCGACCTGCTCTTCGGGCTCTCCTGGTAATGAGGGGAGGTTCCGCGTCGCTTCTTCTAGATCACGCTGTATCTCGGCGGCCAGGAATGACTGTCCTCGTTCAGGCATGGTTGGCCTCTGCTGACTGGAGCCTTCCATGGGACCCATCATTTCGTCGTCATCCTCGGGCGCGTGAAGGATGATATCGCAATCGGTAGAGCGCTTGCTTGCACTGAAGTCCATGTTGAAACCGTCCGGCTCGAAGAGCGTTGGTCTGACAATACCAATTTGAGATGGGGGAACGATTATTTCCTCAAGTTCCTTTGCCCAATCGCGCAGCTGGATCCACTTCTCAAAAGCCGTTTCCTGTGGACCTTCTTTGACCCTGTCACTAAGCAGTTCGATCCAAAGAAACAATTCTTTTCTAAGTATCTTTCTTCCCAGTTCGTCTTCCCGGGCAAGAAGATCCGCAACTTTCTCGAATTGAGAGCGCACCAGTGCTTCGGCAATTCCCGTTTCAGGGAAGCGGTCGGCGAGCTTTCGTACAATTTCTGGCGGCTCGGTGCTGGATCCGGCAGTGCTATCTTCGGCGGTGATGTCGAGCTCGGCAAGTCGCTCCAGCGAATCATCCGAAATGTCGCTAAAGCGATCATCCTCACCAGTGCTATCATCTGCATCTTGCTCGTGCGGCAGCTCTTCTTCTTCAACGGGATCATGTTCTTCATCTTGATGTGCTTGCTGCGGGCGCGGTGCGGGGTTATTGAGGGCCTGCATAGCAGCCACATTTATGACGGGCTGCTGCTGTACCACCCACTCGCGGATGAGGAAGATCAGAATGAAAGCAATGACGACCAGGACAGTGATTATCTGACCCTCGATAATGTCGAGAATCAACCGGTTGATCGACGGGTGAGAAGTGATGGATCTGAGGAAAGAGACATCCGATAGGAGTGTCGCTTGCCTGATTGAGATAGTGTGTGAAATAGTGGCATTATCCGTTGAGTTCGTAAAGGAAGCATTGAAGAAATCAGGAAAAGGTCCAAGGCCTAAAAGAAATTTTTTGATGAGGACGTAAGCAGTCGGCTCGCCAGCGCTCATGTTCAGGGTCTGCGAGAAAGGCGCCAGAGCGAGCGAAAGGCCAGTGAGGTTTGCAGAGGACGTCGCGTTTGCGCCTGCCGCAATTGTGGGGGCGGAGCCGGTAGATGCGGCGAAACGACGGTGGTAGTTGGATACACGGTGCAAATCGCCAGCAAAGCCTCCATCGCCACACCAGAACAGCGCACGCCATATTACTCGCATGCACCACGGCAGGCACAGTAGCCAGACAGAGCCCACCAGCAGGCCGCGGCACCACGTCATCAGATGTTTTAGTACGTGGATGACAGCCCTGCGGACAAAGACTGTGGTCGGCAGGCTGCTGGGCATTTGCGGGTGGTAGAGCTTGGTGAAGCGGAAGGGCGTCTTGCAGAGCTCACAGTGCTTCTTCTGCGAGTGCGATAGCCATTCCATCAAACAGTCCTGATGGACGAATTTGATGCTTCCGCTACACTTGCATGGGTAGAAGAGAGGCTCTTCTTTGGTCCCTTCGCCGCGGCATATCCTGCAAGTATCCGGGTCATCTGCCGTCTTCTCGGAGGCGGCGGAATCAGGATCGAACTGAGGATCGTTCATGACATCGGGAGCGGTGGACGGTAGTGGGGGCGGCGCGGCTGCGGGCGCGCCGTCTTCGGAGGCCATGATGCGAGACGCGGTCGAGAACGAAGTCGAAGGGTCGCAAGCAACGAACGTCGGCTAGGCGGCGGTTGAGAGGGCCGGGGAAAGAAATCGGTTGGGCGTGGCGCCGCGGAAGGATGATGTTTCTAGGGAATCATCTCAGTGTCGCAAGAGGATGCGGGCGAATCTGTGGGAAACGGGCGGTCTCTTTTGGAAGGGGCGTGTGAGAGCGTGTGGAAGAGAGCCGCGACAGGTAGAAAGTCCGCGGCGTAGGTGCGTTGTTTGCGGGGAGTAGCGTCCAACAAGGAGCTTGGATGGACAACGGAATGGAGGGACCAACCCATGCGCTTCGCCATCGGCGCCCCGGGGTTACTCGGCTTACATAAGCCCGGTGAGCCACATAGCCCCCTGGCTTTGACTATCCGTCCAACATCTCACACAAGTCCATACGGACGGACAAAGCCCTTTATGGGAAGTGGCTGCTGCAGTTATCCGGCAGGAAACGGGTGGCACTTTGCGGGCGGTCCAACCATCGAGGGCGCTCTCTGCAGCTGTCCTCGTTCTGTGATGAACTGCTGGACCCCGCAAAGGCAGCCCCGGTGCTTCTTTTTTAGTCTGGAGAACCACATGCGTCGCAGTTCGCGTTTGATCTCCGAGGCATGGGCATGAGCCGGCGCGCATTCTTGCAGGCTGAGGTCACTAGGCCGCGATAAGAGCCCCTTGAAGCGCAGTGCACCCTGCAGGTCGCGATCTGGCTTGATCGTGAGCTGATCTGCGAGCTGCGCACTTGCAAGCCTATGACGTTGCTGTCGTCGCCTGGCTTGGCCAACAATCGCAATCGCAGCACAGCTTGATTCCCTGCCAAAGCGCGCGACGGGCTGCATCCAGCAGCCACACTCTGAGACACCACGCCTTTGCTTTCCCTCTCATCCCCACGTCGAGTCTGTGGCCGCATTGAGCGTTCCCACCCTGCAGCATTGCCTGCCGTCGCGTGCAGCATTTCTGAAGCATCCGCTCCCCCAGCACGACCAGCACGGAAGCACGGACACCGGCGTCGATCAACGCGCCTCCACCCGCGTCGACATGGCCGCCTCCACCAACGGCCACGTCAAAAGGCCGTCCAAGAGCCCCAGCGACTCGACCGACCCAAAGGACATGAACGGAACTGTCGCTCGCCAGCCAAAGCCAAAGCAGCCGCCGGCCAGGCGCCGCGGTTTCGCGCCATGGCTCCTCAGCAACGCCGTCCGGTGAGTGAACCACCGCGTCTCGCGAGATTTTCGACTGACCCCGCTGCTTAGCGTGTCGGTGTGGTATGTTATTGTTACCATGCTCTTCCGCTGCCCAAAGTCCCTCGACGACCTCTCCGACGACTCCCCCAAGCTGTGCAAGCCGTACTTGACCGTGCAATCACATGCCGCCCCATACGTTGAGCCGTACTACACCACCTACCTTGCTCCTCACGTCGAGAAGGCCCAGCCGTACATCGACCGCTTCAATGACCAGATTTACACGCCCTCGGCCGAGTTCGTCAAGAACACATACCAGACCTATGGCGCTCCTCGCGTTGCGCAGACTCAGGAATTTGCTCTGGAAGAGTGGGAGAAGACGCTGAAGCCGCGCCTCCAGCTGGCTCAGGGCCAGGCAAAGGCCCAGTACGATGCTGCCCTTGCTCCGCACGTTGACAAGCTCTCTGCCGCTGCCTCCCCGTACTACGACCAAGCATCCTCAATCGTTGGTGATACGTACAACAGCAAGGTTGTCCCAGCCTACGAAGTCGTGCTCCCTCACGCGCAGAACGCCTACGAACAAGGCCGCCACTATGCGGTGGACGTTGGTTACCCGTACGCTCGCTGGGGTGCGTCTTCGCTCGGAAACTTTCTGTTTCGCCAAGTCTGGCCGCAACTGAGGATCCTCTACGGTGACAATGTCGAGCCGCAGCTCATGAGGATCAAGGAAAGGCTGGGCCGCTACAGGGATGGCAAGAAGCTGGAAGCTGCCGTCGAATCCGTGGACAGCGCTGCTTCATCGTCTGCAGCGGCATCTAGCTCTGTATCTTCCTCGGTTGCGGCCTCCGCTGAAGCCTACAAGTCCGCCAGTACCACTGCGAGCAGCTTGAGTGAAGCTGAGTCCAAGGCTGCCAAACACGAAGAAGTGCAGGAGAAGGTCACCAAGGATCTCAGGACCTGGCAAGAAAAGTTCGCAAAGGCTGCGGATAAGGGTGCTGAGGATCTCGAGGAGCGCGTTAAGGAAATCACAGATCATCAGATTGAGAGCCAGGCTCACGGCGTTGGCCAGGCTTTCCTGATTCAGCTCGAAGAGACCGCCGAATCTAAGCTCAAGGACCTCAAGTCGCATATCAAGAGCGCTGTTGAAGCACTTGCTGAGGACGCCAATGAAGATGACATCGAGGCTGCTTATGGTGGTCTCATGGGCGAAGTGCGTGCTGCTGGTCAGGCTATCAAGGAGAAGGCTCAGGCCATTCGCTCGTGGAAGCAGAGTTACGATCGGGAAACCATTCACCTAGTTACTTCGGCCACCGAGTCTACGCTTGAAGTTATCGACCATATCAGAGACCTCGGCCTCCAAGAAATTGGCATGCGCTGGGCCTGGATGGAGGGTGTCACCTACAAGGATTGGTCCAAGTACCACTCGTTGAAGAAGACATTCGACGAATGGCGCAAGGAGGTCCAGGGTGTTGCTTACGAGCACGCTGGTTTCAAGTCTGCCAGAGAAGAGGGCGCCAAGATCGAGGAGACTGGTATGGCCGTTGCTGAGGAGGCCGCGAAAGAGTTGGTCCGCTTGAAAGATGTCGCACGCTTCAAACTCTACACTCACGACAGCTCTGACGACTTTGACTCGACCGTCATTCCTCCCGAAGCGATTGCAGCAGCCCGCAAGGTCAAGGAGGCAATCAAGGATGTCATCAGTGATGCCAGCGAGGCCGTTGCAGGAACTTCCCAAGGTACTGTGGAGTCTGTGGCATCTGTTGCCAGCGAGCAAGTAGAGGATGCTAGCTCGAAGATCAGCGAAAAGATCATTGGCACTGAGCCCGGAGTTGCGGAACAGGCTGCGACCAAGGCTTCAGAAGCGATTCTGGGAACCCAAGATGCCACAGACAGCATTTCCTCCGTTGCTAGCTCCAAGGTTTCCGAGGCTAGTTCAAGCGTTGGAGAAGCAGCACAGAGCGTAGTCTCGGCCGCCAAGTTCAAGAAGGACCAGGCCAGTCAAGCTGTTCTTGGATCTCCGGCCCCTCCCCATGAGTCTCTCGCATCCAAAGCGAGCGAGGCTATCATCGGATCCGAGACTCCTGTTCACGAATCGATTGCCTCTCAGGCCAGTGAGGCGGTCGTTGGTTCCGAGACTCCTGCCTACGAATCGTTGGCTTCCAAGGCTAGCGAAGCTGTTGTCGGCAGCTCCACTCCTGCCGCTGAATCCGTGGTCTCTGAAGCATCCTCAAGCGTCGAGTCTCTGGCTTCTGAAGCATCTTCAAGTGTCGAATCAGCTTCTTCTGCTGTGTCTGAGGCTGGCGCAGATGCTACAGAGTCTGTCAAGAAGGTCTGGGGCGGCGCCATGGCTCAGGTGATTGTTGAGGCAAAGCAGATTATTTTTGAGGATGAGATCGATGATTCCGACGATGACACCTACTCGGAGAAGATCCAGAGTATGGTCAGCGAGGCTGGCGACCGCGCTGCTGAGCTCACCCAGGCAATCAGCGAGGCGATTCTTAAGCCTACATCAACCCAGGGCTCCGTTGAGTCTGCCACCTCCCTGGCCAGCGAGCAGTATGCGAAGGCCATGGCCGCTGCCTCCAGCGTCCTTTACGGTCCTGAGCAAGGTTCTGCTGAGAGTATTGCCAGCGTTGCCTCGGACAAGTACGCTCAGGCAGTAACTGCAGCATCCTACGCCATCTATGGCACCCCGGCCCCGGTCATCGAATCTCTTCGTGCCCAAGCAAGCGCTCAGTATGATTCTGCGTTCAAGCTTGCCAAGGAGCAGTACGAAGAAGCCAAGGCTGCTGTTTCGGCAAAGATCTCGGGAACTCCAAAGCCTGCTCACGAGGAAGCTCTCTCCTCGATTAATGACGCGTACTCTTCTTCTATTGCCGCTGCTAGTGCTAAGCTGCAGGATGCCCTCAAGTACACTGATTCAGTCAAAAGCTACGCTGCGGGTCCAACCCAGGGTGCGTTGGAGTCCGTCTCATCCATTGCCTCCTCTAGGCTTCAAGAGGGCTTGAACTCAGCCTCTGCACAGTAAGTCACGCGCTTCAATATAACTTTAAAATAAGATTTCTGACTTGAATCTAGATTCTCGAGTGCTAAGATTGCTGTTGGAGTTCAGCCAACTCCCGTTCACCAGCAGTACATTGCAGAGGCTCAAAGACGCTACTACGAAGGCATTGGTCTCGCCCATGCCCGCTATTCCGAGTTCCTTGACGCAGCGTCAGCGGCAGTCTACGGAACCCCTACGCCTGCATATCAGAGCTACCTGAATGTTGCGCAGAGCCAGTACACAGCAGCTGTTGCCGCCGCTTCAAGCCACCTCCAAGATGTCCTCTCTTCCGCTAGTTCCGTAGCTGGTCAGACCACCAAGCCGCCGGCACAGAGCATTCTGGATTCCGCATCCTCCCAATACGATGCCGTTGTATCTGCTGCTGCTGCCTCTTTGTCTGCTGCTTCAGCTCAGGCAAGCAGTGCTATTTACGGAACCTCGACGGGAGCGTTCGAATCTGCCGCTTCAGCTGTCTCGGAAAAGGCTGAGTCCGCAGCCTCTGCAGCAAGCTCTGGTATTGTGGGCTCGGAGACTCCTTGGACTGAGTCTGTTGCCTCGCAGGCCGCAGAGAACTGGGAATCCTTAGTGTCCAAGGCTAGCGAACAGGTGTACGGCGCGCCGACACCTTGGGCCGAGTCTGTATACTCACAAGCTGGTGCTTATGGAGCGCAGGCTACTGAGGCTGCTGCTGTCCAGTATGCGGCCATTCAATCTCTTGTGTCTGAGCTCGTTGTCGGCAAGGAGCCTGACTTCACCGAGAGCGTGATGAGCCGCTTCAGCTCTGCGTACTACACCGGCTACCCAGCGGTGGCATCGTCCGCCTCGTCTTACGCGAACGAGGCATACCAGTCCGCTTCCTCTGTGGTCTCATCCGTCTTCACCCCTCCCGCTGCCCTGGAGGATATCATCGGATCCGCGAGCGACCAGATCAACGCCGCCGTCGACGCCGTCAGTATCCAGCTCTACGGCACCGAGAAGAACGGCTACGAGAAGGCCGCCGAGGCTGCCAGCAGCGCGTACAGCTCCGCGTCGTCCAAGGCCAGCGAAGCCATCTACGGCACGCAGCCGGGCTACGCCGAGGCCGCGCAGAGCTCCCTGGCTGACGTCGCGTCATCGGCCCAGAACGCCATCTCGGTCGCTATCTACGGCACGCCAACGGGCGCTGTCGACGGCGCTACGGCTGCTGCTGCAAGCGTTTACTCGTCCGTCTCGGCTGCTGTGTCTAGCGCTGCTGAAGAGAACCTGGCTGCTGCTGGCGACCGCGCCGCAGCTGTCAGTTCGGCCGTCGGAGACGGCTACGCTGCTGCGGCGAGCAGGGTCAGCGAGGCCGTGTATGGCCCGCAGCAAGGCGCGCTCGAGAGCGCCACCAGCCGCCTGCAGGAGGTCGTTGAGAGCGCGCGCGCACGGCTGAGGGATTATGCGGTCGTTGCGGGCGATGGGGCGAATGAGAAGCTCGAGCAGGCGAAGAGCGCTGTCGATGAGATGGCGAGCAGCCTCTCGGAGAAGACGGCGCAGGCGACGGCGAAGGCGAAGGATGAGTTGTAGGTGGTGGCTTCATGCTGCTACGCAGTCTCAGCACAGATCGGGGTTTTGGTGAGAAATCCCGCGCTTCTACGACACAGACGTCCTCTCTTGGGAGTTGAAAGAACTTCCGGGGCGTCGAGAGTAGGGCGATGAGACGGAGTGATGAAGCTGGTGGATGAAGAGCAAAAAATTGGGTTGGGGGTGGAAGGGGGTTGGGGTGGTGTGGCGGCGGCGACATTGATTCGGGCAGAGGTTCGTCCTTCGTACTGTTTTCTTTTCGGGAGCGATTCGGTGGAAGAAGGGAGATGATGTTATGAGGCACGCAAGATACTTTTTTTCACATTATGCGCTTAAACTACACACGCAAGACACATACCAGCACCTACGCAGCTACTCCAGTTTCTTTATTCATTTTCCTTATAGTACCACTGATCCCCTGTTTCTCGACACCCTTTCAGTCAACACTTGTGCCCTGTCTCTGTTCTTGTCTATGCCCTGGATGCTTTGTTACATTCTACGCGGCTTGCACCTTTCCTTCCTCTTGTTTCTTTGCTTGGTTTGTCTCGTCAAAAAGGGCTCGACGGCTGCGAGGAGATAATGTCTTTCACAATACGGACCGCGTATGTGTCTATTTTGAGGAACAGGAACTGGCTTACCCAAGCATAATCGGGTTTAACTGAGAAGCTCATTTGACAGGGTTGGTGCGAAGGGCTTCTCATGTAGCTGAGAGAATTAATATTCCTTTCAAAGCAGGTGCATTCGTGAAATATTTCCCATGGCGTCGTGAGCTCCGAGACCTCACAGCTGCCGGTGGCCTTGAAGCCGATGACGCGGAAATAGGCGTCTGAAGGATGGAACTGGATGCACACTTGGTGTGGGCCCCTGCGTGCGTGCGTGCGTGCGCCGTGCAAGATTCCTTTGGTAGCGGGCGCCTAAAGGACCCTTCTTTTTTTCCCACTCACTCACTCACGAACTCCGCTGCCCGTCGTCCGGAGACGCAGGGCGCGTCCGGCGGCGAGGTGGGGCGGGATCATTGCCGCCGGCGGTAGGAACAGCTTCTTTCTATTCTAAACGGCAAGTTTATAGACAAATACGAGGCCGGGTGGCGGACGAAATAGAGTAATAGTCTACGGCAGCTATAACTCGGCTAACGCGGCTAGCGTACAGGAAGGGAAGACTTGCAGAATGCACTTGCAAAACATGAAACACGCCTTCTTCTGGTGCGGAACCGACGCCCGCACACGCAAGGCAAGAACAAACCCGCTAGCTAGCGGAGACGACCATCGCTTCACACACACATCCTTCTCCCGCGTTCGTGGGAACACGACGACTAATCAGAGCAGATCACCAGGGGCGGAGTAAAAAAGCCATAGCGCTCGTCACCGCACATCACCGCACCACCACACACCCCTACCGGAGATGCCGCCGGCCCATCGAGCCAAATCTCCGACGTTTGGCGTGGAAATAATTGGGAAAGATACGCCTTTCAGAAACAACGCCAGTCACGGCTTTTCCTGTGTCCTGTTCTCTCCCTCTTGTTTCTTTGCCTTGCCCTATGCACTAACTAAGGTGCTCTGCATTTGCTTTTTTCGGAGTAGGCTACTTCGGCTGCGGTTCCGAGCCGGTGCGCCCTGGCTGATGCTGCTTGCTACTTTCAATTCCTTCCGCCGGCTCCCGGGCGTCTAAAAAAGCGGAGGGTTCGTTGGGCATCGAAAGGTAGACTTCGCTTCTTGTCTTAGGTACTAGTACCAGTTCGACAAGGGTGGTTTGTAGGAAAAAAAAAAAAACAAAGTCCAAATGACGCTATAAGCGTAGCGAGAAGAGGGACAGAGCTTCTAGAGCTCTCATCAATCGTGGTTCCCACATGGCTATTTAGCCGCCCGCCGGGACCTATTCCGACTAGCGGCTGACTCGTGCCCCAATCTTTCGATTGTTCACGGCGGCGGCGGCGGAGGAAAGGGCAAAGAAAGAAGGGAGAACGTGCTTGGATAAGTTACGTTTGAGAGGAGATGCTAGTGCATGTACTAACTGGCGGCGAGGTCCGTCTGTTTCCGGCACGGTTTCTGCTCCGACAGGGCAAATGATGGGGATTCCAGACGTCCTGATCGTCTCTTTACCATGGGGCCCAGAACCGCAAAGCCCCATAAGGCAAGCAGCTGTTTTGTGTTGTTGTTTGGGCCGGGCCGAGCACTTTGCTCCCATCCGCTCCTCCATTCCCATCCATCCGGGAAGCGCTCGTCTCGTAGATACTACTACTGCTGTTCCCCACCAAGGTGCCCAACGCTACTGCGGCACGATCGATCCTGCAGCCCATGCTGCTGCTGCTCTTTGTCTTGCTTTGCTGCGCGCAGGCGCAGCGGGCGGCATTCGGGGGGTCCGGGGTTGGAAGCCTAAGCGGGAATACGCGAACATGTGGTCTCTTCTCTCATCTCGTTCGGCAGATCCGAACGGCGAACTTGGGCCAAGGCATTTCCGTACGCTTAACCGCTCGGTCTGGATGCGTTAGGGCTATCCGTTTTACTTTTTTTTGTTTTTTTGACTTGCAAGATTTCACTTTTCCCTACAGGAGATGCCCAGGACTCGGTGATATGAAATATGGGGCTAAGCTTCGTGATTGGTCAACTCTTTTTTTTTGCACCATCCCCCCGTTGGCGTGTGGGGTGGAATTGGGAAAAATAGGGTGAGCTGGGGCTGGACTGGGCTGGGGGAGGAGGAGCAACGGTCGGGATGCGGGCCGCGGCCCTGTTCAACAGTTGGTCATAGTTGAGTTCGAAGGAGATGATGGTCAATTCGAAATCCCCGCCGCCACGTTCGCCTTGTCTTTGTCTTGTCCGCCGGGGGGTCTGAGTAGCGAGCTAGAGAGCAAACGGTTTGCGGGTCAGCGGGCCCATGCGAGCCAAGCTTTACTGTAGGTTACGGAGGGGGTGGGAAATGGGCTGAGGGACGATCACAGACGCTACGTTCCAAGATGAGAGAGAGATAGAGAGACGGAGGATTATTCCTATCCCGCGGCCCTTTGCCATGCGCTACGAAGCACTGTCATGCGAGACACGCAGGCTGTGATCAACTCTATGCTTTGTCGTCCCACTGGCACCGCCGTTGCCAGCCACATGAAGAAGGTGCTTTGGCGCCGGGCGGTTCTTCTTGGGCAGTAAGTAAAAGGCATTAGTCAGTTGTCCTCAGGCACGGCACAAGGCCACCAAAGTTTGACAGACACAACGTCGCAGGGCGTCAACCAACCTCGAATATTCGCACGGCCCTGAGCCTGCTGCTAGAGCGGTGCATCATGCAGGAGAGAGATGCCCAACGGGCAAAGAGACTTCGCGTTGGATCTCGATAATGACTTACATCTCTCACAGCGGCCGTCGCCGCCGCCACCACCGCCCGCCACTGCTGCTGCTGTCACTCTTCCTCCTGTTCCCTTCCCCCCACAGAAAAACCCCCCGGTTTGAAATGACGTGATTAGCCCGCGGAAACCCCATGATCTGATCCTGCCTGCCGCTCTCCTTTTAGGAAAGGCCAAGCGCTTCCGCGCCTCTCTATCGCATGAGGGGAGCACAGCAGCCCGTGGGGGAGAAGATCGGTCTCACAAAGGAACCACTCTCTCACCCTTGCCGTGTCCGGTTTTTTGCTCCCTCCAGCCAAGGCCAGCTGATGCGTATGACGATTGCGGCGGCGGATGGATGACGGCACGGTACAGGAGAGTCACACTTTAGCCTAGCAGGCAGGCAGCGCCACCCCTTGACTTGCTGGGCCATCACCTGCAGCGCCGGTTAGGTGGGCCCCGCCCGGCATCATCCCAGTTGCACCCGCATTTCAGGCGGACCGCAAAAAAAAGTTCCAGGCCCGTGAGAGAATTGCTGCGCGAGAAAGGAGAGAGGTTGGTGGGGCAGGGGGGATGGGTTAGGCACGCGTCCCGAAGGCGACGACGACTACCACAACAACGACGACCGGTCGACGAGTGACGAGGCTGGAAGGGGGACAGCCTAGCCAATTCGCGCAGAACGTACCTTTCTCTTGCTCTGCTGTCCTCTCTTCTCCACATTCCCGTCTCCACATACGACCCTGAGGTGTTTCAGCTTTCTTATCATATGCCTCTTTTGTTGGATGCTTTGTGTCCAGCTCATTGCGTGGTGCCTGTCCCCTGTGGCAATCAGTGACAGAATTCAGCCATCACTGCTCCAAAGGCTTACTGCATGCGCGACCGTTTTTCCCATCCACAGCTGCTTTCAGTGCCCGTTGCAGAACCGGTAGCTTCCCGCGACCGATTTCGTTCTTTCCCCCCCATCAGATAAGAATTCGATCCGAGCAGCATTGGGACGTGGGCTGTGATCCTTCCTGCAGTGATGACTCGACGCCGCACATGTGCGGCGTCTCCTGACGAGGGGGGAACCGGACAGCAGAGAAAGAAAAGGAAATAAAAAAAATTCTCAAATGTCTCTCATGCAAGCTGCAAATCTGGAACCTGCATGGGGATGTATTGCTGACCGGCCGGAGACGTACAGTAGCAACGGGTATGTGCACAGCCAAAGCGGCTGACTGCGGAAAAGAGAGGAGGGGAGGAAAGCCACTGAGGTTCGTTGTTTTCAACATGTGCTATTTCGGGGAGTGCTGAAGAGAGAGGGAGAGATTTGGGATAGATCCGTCCCGCCCTATTGATCGATCGCAAAGCGCCTCTCTATTCTCATGCAGCATGGGTATGTAGGTCTAAATTTTCCTATTAGGCTGCGCTGCGCCTCGCCGTTCCATACAGTCAACCTCCTAGAACTGTCGCGTGACTAGTCGGCCGCGCAAAGAGGAGCTTCGTCAGATGCTATTCTTTTCCCCTTGAAGCCACGATAGAGTATGGCACAGATTCGTGCAGCCAGTAGCTCGCTGCGGGCAATAAGAGGCGTGGAAGAGATCAAGAGAGAGCACGCGTATGGTTCACATGCATGTGTGCACCTACGAACATCCTGGATGAGGTCGGTTAGCTGAAGACCTCGAGAGCAGCTGGCAGGTCAGCTGAAGTTCTTCGCCTTGAAGCTTTTTTGTTTACGATTTTATCACACGTCTCTTCAGCCTAGCGCTAACAGCGGCGCCTCGTCGTGACCGGTCATTTTGTCGCGATACGAGACGAACCCCACCTTGCTGTTCGGACTTTGGATGCACTAGTTGTCTTCCAGTGCCTTTCCGCTCCTGTGCCTCTCTTCCCTCCTATTGTCTGCGTATGCGCTATGCGTACGGCTCAAGTTGGTGGCGGCTGTGTATACGTGTTGGATGTCTGTGTGCCGCGCGTGCGTGTGTGCGTGCGTACATGCGCGGTGCAGCCGCACAGGACAGAGCGAGAGAGAAAGAGAGCAAAGCAAGTGTGTGCTTGTTGCGGACGGGGGGCCGCGGGAGCAGGGCGGGCTTGCATGGAATAGGCTGCAGTGTAGCCGTTACACAACAAACTAGATGTACGAGGGCTGGTCGCATTCAGGTCGCCGCGGAGGACGCCGTCGACGCCCGCACGAATATCGAAAAACAATAACGAGCGGCTGATCAGGTGAAAAGGGGCAGGAGGGGGCAAGGCAAATCAGGGGGAAAGGTGTGGCGACCTGCGAAGAAGTGAACAGGCGAACGATGGGAGCGTGATTATTTCTGGACTGCTAACTCGTGTCCGGACCGCGCAGTTGGAAAGTCAGAATGGGGGCCATTGACGATTAGCAGCCGGAGGTGAGAGTAATAGATGGAAATTTCTGGGCTGGCGTCAAAGTGCCCGTCAGTTTGGTACCGTCACCTCCTACCGTGAGACTGGTCGTTGAAGCTTTAGTCGTCGTCAACACGAGCTGACCAGTCTATAGGGAGAAAACCAAAACAAACACAGCCGACCAGCATCAGCAGACAAGCCGAGAGGAACGATGTCCGTCCCTGGCCCCCACATCCGCGGGTCGCTTCGCTGCATGAGAGGTGACAAGGGAGGGGTAAGTGGAGCCAACTGGCGAGAGCAAGAGGCGAACAGCTACGGCATTGGCGTGGTCGGTAGGCTGTGCGTAAGCGCACGCGGATAAGTAAGGCCCAGAGACTCGGTTCGGCCGCGTTGGCAAGGGAGTTGGGCGGCGAAAGTAGCTAGCCCAGCTATCGAAGCATGCTGAGGGCTAGCAGATCTTGCTGAAAAATGCTGATCTGATGAAGAAGTGATTTCAGAAGGAAGGCCCAGCCACCAGTCTACATTGAATTAGCAATCCACAAGGCCGCTTCCGTCCGTACGGGATCCGGAGCGGCAGTTCGGGGGTCAACCTCGGCTGGTCCGCGATTATGCCGTCTCGCAAGCTAACAGTTGCTGCTTGTGATGATGACGGCGAAATTATTGTCTCTGATGACCGACTCTTTTCGATTTCTGATGCTTCCCGCTAGCATCCCTTCTCACATCAGACCAGTCCAGATCCAGATCAGATGGGCCCGGGGCCGAGTAAGGGAGGCAGCTCGCGGAGCATTGCAGCAGCAAGACAGACGGACGTCTATTGACAGTCACAAGGCCGCAGCGGCCGGATCTTCGGCCAGTTACGTCCGCCAAGTGTATGCTCCCCCACACGGAGAGATATACCGGCTCCCCCTTGCCCTTGTACCGTACGCGTTCCTAGAGCCTGTACCACTCCTGAAGCGGCTCCTGGCATGACGCATGATTCTAGAAGACGGGTGGAAGAGGTTCGGCTGGTTGAGAGGTGGGATATGACGCTAGAATCGGGCAGTTTTCGTGCGACCGGAGTCTACAATTGGGCAGGCTGGCAGCTGGAGGCAGCGGGCTCAGGGTACGTGGGTGTATGCACAGGTGTCTTAGCGAGCTGCACAAGGCTGGGATGGGACGGTAGCCGGACGGGAGGAGCACGGATGGGATGCAGGGCAAGAGGAGGCCTGGCTGCTGGCGGTCGCTTTGGGACAGCAGCGGCTGCAGCAGTTGCCTGATGACTCGATGAAGGATTGGTCGTCGAAGCAGCGTACAAGCGCGGCAGCGGGAAGTGGGTATCTGGAGGGTGCTGCTGTGCTACGTGAACAAGCAACTGCGGACCGGTTCGCGAGATCCTGACGAGTGAGATGGTGGGGGCACGGGATGCGGCGTCGCGGAGGTGCGCTGTGGTGTTGTGCAACGCCCAAGATCCGCGGCGCCCCATGCGGAGAAAAGCGCGTGGGCGAATGGGCGTTCTCGCGCCTGGAGCCAAAACCCGGATGCAGCGCGAGGGTGATGCGGATGTGACGCTGGTTTTCTTCAATAATCCGGACGCGATGCAGCGCGCCTGAGACGGGGCGCATGAGCGAAAGAATCGGGCGATGCTCCAGGAATTATTGCGATGTCCTCGCGGCGCCAGATGAGGCAGCAAGGCCGGCCGCCAGCGCGCCGGACAGAGGCTCTCCCGAGCGGCGACAAGTGGATAAGCTCGTGGAGAGCTGCTGTTCAGCAGGCCATGTATAGCGCGGCGGCGCGCTGTGAGTGGTGGAGGCGGGGCGCGCAGGAAACGGCATGGCGCCGATCAGGCCCCCCGCGTTTTGCTGGGATGCAGTCGGAAATGCGAGCCACGTCAGCTTGCGCGTTTGAAGGGGCGGCGCAGAAGCACGCTGCCACAGCCGACTGAGCAGACGGCGCCGCTCGCCCTGCCCGCGGCCGATGAGATGAAGATGTGCCAGCGGAGCAGCCGGCCTAGCGCGGCGAGGATCGGAAGCTTGCATGCTCTTGGTTTTCCGGCCAGGCTGGTGACGATCGTGGTGGTGATTGCGGAGCCTGGGCCTGGCCCGGCCTCACCGCGGCTCTCGAACAGCAGCACCCTCTCGCCATGTTTCACGGCCGTGTCGCATAAGGCAGAAACGCCCCGCCGCCTGTCAATCTGCGTCACAATGCCACCGCGAGCCTGGCCTTGCATTGAGAGAGGCTCGAAGGGACACGGCTCAGAGCCCAGCAGCCCGGGCGCCCTGGACTGTGCTTTCCCCGCCAAGCTCCAGCGCGTAATCAACCGCGACCTCCTCTCCACTTGCTCCTTCATCAACCTCTCGCCTGACATCAATGACGGAATACCGATCCCACATGCACGCATCAGCCCATGCGCGCGACCAAGCCAGAGCCAAGCCCCGCCATCGACCTGTCAGAAACGGCCCTTCGAGGGCTCATCCCGGCCACGCCCGGGAATGAGCGGCACAGCCTGGGGGCCCCGGCCGTCACCCATGCACACGAGCAGGGGGCGCACCATCCGCTCCGCTCGAGATTGGAGGCAGCGCGCGCGCAGCCCAGCAAATCAACGCGCCCGGACGGGCTGCTGGCGCTTATGCACCAGCGTTGCCTGCGCGAGCTCATGAGCGCTCGCCGTAGCCGAGAGAGCGCGGCCTTGGGCGAGAGGGAGAGAACGCCTCGGATCGGCGGCATAATCTTCACCGGCACGCGCGCGCGGGCGTGGCGACCGGGAGCGCAGCCATCAGCGGCGCCGCCCACGCTGCGCGCGGCCGATGCAGGTGCGGCTGTGGGAAGCGCACCCTCAAGGAATCTCGGGAAGCATGGTGAAGGCCTGAGAAAATCACGGGCTGGGGGCCCTGAGGCCTGGCCACTGCCCGTGGTTCGTGACACGCGTTGACAGCAACCTTAATTTTGGCTTTGGGCCAGCGCGTTTCTGCTAGCAGGCCTGCCTGGTCCATCTGCCCGCGCCGAAGCCAAACAGACAGCATAACTGGGCATAACTCGACGCCGACGATCGCAGACCGGAGAAAACCGCCATGACGGTCCAAACAAGAAATGTGCGGGTGCATGACAGCACGAATGCCTGCGGCAACCACGGTTGCAGCTGGCAGAGGCGTGGCCTATCGTTATCGCTGCCGGCCCATGCAAAATACGCGAGCGGCGCCGGCATGGTTCAGCCCACCATCACACGGCTAGCCCGGCCGTTGGACGAGGGTGTCGCGCGGGAGGCATGGGTGTCGCCGGAGCGCATCCCAAGCTCCAATCTGCACAGCGGCCGCCCTCGTGGCTGCTGCCCGGGGTAGCTCTGTAGCATCGCACCTCAACCTCACCCCAACCTCGTCCTCCTCCTCCTCCGCAACCACCCCCCTCCCCATATCCGCACCGCAGCAACGGCCAGCGCGGTGAGCCCCGAATGCGGACCCGGCGCCAGAGCTCTAGCCCACGCGTGATGCTGAAGAAAAAAGAGCACGACGGATCCACCGCGCCGCTCTAGTGCGCGCGCGTCACGGGGCCGAGCTTCGTACCTCGTAGCCCGAGTGCAGCGGCGCCCTCGCTGCTGCAGCTCGCCGCCTGCGAAAATCTTGGAGGAACGCGGCGATGCAGAGGCCCGCAGATCGCCTCCGCGAGATGCCGGGCGGCTGCGTGCAAATGCGACTGCCACTGTCGCAGGTCTGGCAATGCGAAGGTCGAACACGCGACTTTTTTGGCTGCCCACCGCCAAATAGGCTCGTCGCGTCCGTGCCAGAGACACGCAGGCCGGATGAAGATTGGAGCGCGAGCGCGCCCGGGCGCGGATCCGCCGTGTGCGCGAGGTACGGGTACCGTCCGCTTGTGCATGCCTGGTGATGCATCCTGACGTCTTGCGGCTGCGAGGCTCGAAGGAAGGGTCCAGACGAGCCGGACTTCTGGCCGAAGCAGAAGAATTGACCCGGTCGGCACCGGGCCTAATTTTTTTGTGGGATTTGGGAAAAAGCATCTGGACAGCATTGGCTAAAGGCGGAAGGCGGCCGTGTCTATCATGGCCTGATCCAACACCAAGCCCGGGAGTAGCACCCGCAACGGTCGAGTACGCAACACTGACTCCGCGTGCGATCTGATTGCCGTCTGGAGAGTGCCGAGAAGCGTGATTTTGATGTATAGGAAAGCGTGTTAATCGGCCTCGCTAGCTGGAAAAAGCCAAGTAGCGCCAACTCTGCAATCTTTATGCCTCGTAAAAGGTGAGACCACGCGCCGGGCTGCGCGAAGTATATCGCCAGTTTACCTTCGCGTGCCTGTATATCCAATTTCCCCCCGGCCCGCGCGCGCGGCAGCAGCTGGCTTAACTCGGGATTTACACGTCTGCCGGCGCATCCGCTTGGCGGCTTGGGGAATTCCAGCCCAAGGCACCAGCGCGCATGAATTGCGTGCAGGCTTCACCCCGGGGCCCTTTGGGCGTCGACTCAGCACCGCAGTGCGCGCTTGACGAACCTGAATCAGCGGCCTCGCGATGCGCTGTCGTGCGTGAGCTGTCAAGAGGAGGCGGCGGCGGCAGGCCCTACCTACTGTGCAATACGTCCTCGATCGGCGGCGCGGGCAGCGAGCGTCTGGCGAGAACACAGGCGGCCGGGGGCGCGCGGCAGATCGCGCCCTTCGCTGGCAGGGTCCTGGACTCGACACGGCGCGGAAAAACGGCGAGCGTCGTCGGCCGTCAACGGCGGGCCCTGGAGGCCCTGCCCCGCTCGTGGCAGGTCGGCCTGCTGGTGAGGTGTGGCTGGGCTCGCAGGCCCCCCCACACAGCGTTGGCGGGATGATGCTGGCGATCGCCCCGTCGCCCATGTCGCTGCTCGCTCGCCTGCCGTGCTCTGTGCGCGTCGATGGATGGGCGGATCTGGCGAGGGATCTCATCTCAGGCGGGCGCTGGGCATGCGGCAGGGCCTGGCTGGCACGGGCGCGCGCGCGCGCAGGCCGGCAGCGGCGACCGAGGCCGGGAGAGGGTGGATGCGCTGTGGAGAGGCCCTTGGGCAGCTCCTCCTCCGCTGCGGCTGTCGAGTCGCGCTCACGGTTTCATGCACCGGGCTAGCGGGCAGCGCTAGGGGTGGCGCTGGTTCGGCATTAGTAAGGCGGGCCTCTTCTGGCTGCCCGCGCGATCCTCTCGCGCGGCTGCAGGCATCGGACCAGGAGCAGCCCTCACCCACACACCAGTCCGGCAAGTGACCCGGCGCACGCGACGCCCACGCTCTGCGGCCGTTGCACACAGCCGCGGCGACGGGCAGCCCGATCGGGCAGGCCCTCCGCGCACGCAGGGCTGCGGCCAGTGAGGACACGCGTGGCGTGCGGCGGCGGCCTTAGGGCGTTTTGAGTTTATTTCAGTGCTGGCTCCACCGCGCGGCCAGCCAGTCGCGGCGCGCTGAAATTACGCAGCTGGCCCGGGCCCGGTCGCTGCCGCACGGACGCCGTTGCTAGCCCGCACCCATCGCCCAACGCAGTCACCACTGACTCCAGCGGCCGAGCAGCGCTGGTAATAATAACAATGTCGCATGCGCTGCAGCGAGATACGGCGCCGTGTGCTCCGGGGTATAAGGAAGAGCCGGCGCCTGTGGCGGACGATCTGGTGAGTGCCTCCCTGCCCGCCGCCCGTCACCGTCCCCAGCCCGCCCAGCTGTCCCTCGCTCGCGCCCGTTTGGCTTCGGCGTCTCTGCTCTGCGCTCTTGCTTGCATGCATCCGCCCTCTCCTGCGCCTGCGCTGCACACCTAGCGGGCGAGTCATCTCCTGCCCTTACCCCAGCTCCCGCGTGTCCTAGGCTACATGGTACGCCCCTTCTCGCCAAGCTCCCCCCATAGCTCCCCTCCCATGCGTCTTTTTCCGCAGCCTCATCCATGCTTGCTGCCGCCGGCGTCTCGTCTGCGCCCGGTCCACAAGCGTTTCATCCTATCTGATCCTCGTCCTCCACCGCGCCTCTCTTAAGCTGCCCTGCCTGTCGCCGTGATCCGCGGACCCTGTCCTCGCAGCAAGAGCAGATCACCACCACTGCCGTCGGCTCTCTCATAATCCTCGTCGAGCCCCGGCCTCTGCCCGCGATCGCCTTGCGCCGCGGTTCAAGACAGAGCAGACAGCAGCTTTCCCTTCAAGTCTTCCCTTCAGGGCGCCTGCACCACTCACTACTCGAGCCCGCCTTCGGTACTGCCCATTCCCCATTCGCGCCGCCTCTTTCCTTTATTTATTTTTTTCCCCGTCGTCGCCGCCGAGCAGCCACACCCAATTCACGTCGTGCACACCCGTTGCGCCGATGCACCACCAACGCTAACACCGGCCGCGCCTTCCAGCATCATCCCCACCCCGCTACGCAGGGCCTTCCACCGCCGCAACCTCACCTCCAACATCCACGCCCCGGCGTGCTTCAGCAACACCAACAACACCATCCCAATTCGCCGCAACAACCGCAACACCCGCCTCAGCAGCCCACGACTCAGGGTCCTTACGCCTCGCCACACCCGCCCCCACCGCAGCATCAGTCGCCGTACGTCAGCAACGTACAGATTCCTCCCGGCCAGAACCCGCAGGAGGTCCCCTACTACGCGACTCACCCGAGTCCGTACAGCACGAACAGTACGTCCGGCAGTTACACGTCTTCAGGTAAGCAACCTGCGCGCGCGATTTGCCACAGCACCCCCGCTTTCCGGCCACTTGATCGCCCGAGTCGTGCCGAAAGCTGCGTCAGGCCGCGCGCCCAATATCAATCGCCCGCGGACGCCCGCGACGCGTCTGCCCAGAAGCAACAGCTACTGACGCGAGTCCCAGAGAATTCAGAACTCTCAATGGCCACCGCAACCATGAACAGGCAATTTCCGCCAATCTACCACACGCCGCAGTCCAATTCCCCGGCGTCGATCCAGTCGCCGCAGCATGATCAGCATGGCCGGCCGCTGTACGGCCAGTCCGCCGCGCAGGTGCCGCAGAACATGTACTATCCGCCTTACCAGATGCCGCAGCAGTCACCATACGCGCCGCAGCAACACCAGGCACCTCTCCAGACCAGCATGCCCCTGATGTCCCACCAGCAACCGCAGCCGATGCAGCACCCTCCGGCGCACCCGCACACCCCCGGACTGCCCGGCAGCCCGAGAACGAAGCTCAACCAGACGCCGCTGCAAAGACCACCCTCGAATCTGGGTGCGCCGCAGCAAACCCCGACTGGACCTCCCGGCAGCGCTGGCAGCATCCACTCGACCCCGGGCGGCGGCAGCACGAGCGTAAACCCCAACGCGGCCCCCGGCCCGATTCCCGCCACAACCCCGCTGGTCGTCCGGCAAGATCAAAATGGCGTGCAGTGGATTGCCTTCGAATATTCGAGAGACCGCGTGAAGATGGAGTATACCATTCGTTGCGACGTCGAGTCGGTGAACGTCGACGAGCTTCCCCAAGAATTCAAGACGGAGAACTGCGTTTACCCGCGTGCGTGCTGCCACAAGGATCAGTACAAGGGAAACCGCCTACATTACGAGACAGAGTGCAACACAGTAGGCTGGGCGCTTGCCCAGCTTAACCCATGCTTGCGCGGCAAGCGTGGTTTGATCCAGCGTGCGGTTGACAGCTGGAGAAACAGCAACCAAGACCCGCGTCTGCGGAGTAGGAGAGTGAGGCGGATGGCCAAGATCAACAACAGGAAAGCTGTACAGGCGCAGCATGGAGGCCACATGGCAGGGCCCGGCGCCCCGGCCCCTGGTGTCCCTAACACTGCTGGCATTGCTGGGGCTCCAGGTGCCAGGCCACCGAATATGGGAATGGGCGGTCCGCAGTTGCACCACCACCATGAACACCCTGCAGGTGGTGCTCAGGGCGGACCTGATGACGTTAGCGGTATGTTTCCACAGATGTGACGAGCGCGATTTGAAATTGCGCCTTTTTGAAACGGACTTTTGCAATGATAATCATATCCTGTCGTTTTGTATTGCATTTGTATCGCATGTACATTACTCCTTGATGTAACTTTCCCCCGCATCGCACTGTCGTTTGTACTCGTTTGTACCCATTGTCATGCACAACACCCATACCCTGGCGCAGATCATCGATCGTCGAGCAAGGTTACGGCAGCTAATCTCTTATCGCGGTGTAGCCGGAAATGAGTACAATGAGACCGCCCACACGCACCACCACCAGGCTCCCAGCGGCCAGGCAAGTGCAGCAAATGGCGACGTCAGGCCAGCCAATAATTTCTATCCTAACTATCCTGCGAACCAGCCCACCAACGCTGCCGCTGTACCACCCCTGGAGCATCACATGGACCACGTCTCTTCCCGCCCTCCGCAGCAGCATGCAGCCGCAGCCACGACCAAGCAGCAGGAAGACGAGGAGCGCAACCTCGAGCTCTTCGGCGATCTCCCCGAGGCCAAACGACGCAAGTTCATTCTCGTCGATGACGCCCAGAGGGGCACCCGCGTGCGCGTCCGCGTCATGTTGGACCAGGTCAACATGGAGGAAATGCCCGATTCTTACCGCAAAAACAACTCTGTGTATCCCCGCTCGTATTTCCCCACCCAGATGCAGTCACCCCCTGCGTCCCCGCGTGGCACTCGGTTTTTCGACGACCCGGATGAGGAGAAGGAGGGCAGCAACGGCGCTATGCCTGTGACGGGCAGGACTCTGGTTCCTGTGCCGATGATGGACGGGTCGGAGGCCAAGGTCCCGCGCCCGCGGATGACCAGATCGAAGAGGAACAAGGAAGTCACTCTCAACGACCTCGGCTACCGCATGACGTGGAGCCAGAGCAGGGTTTTCGCGGGGAGGACGCTTTTCCTGCAAAGATCTCGTAAGTTTACGCCCGTGGACAGCGGAATCCGGCGTTGCTGAACGATTACTTACAAATCCCGCAGTCGATGCCTACCGCAACAAGATGCGGAGCACCATGGTTGCAGCAGGCCAAGAAGTCGCGCCGCATTTCGAGACGCGCGTGGGCAAGAGGCGGTGGCTGGAGCGGAGCAAGCGTGCGAAGCGCGACGCCTCGCCTTAAATACCTGCCATCCCCGGTCCAATTTCACGATGATCCGCGCAACCTCGAACAGCAGCGGTATCTGCACGACTCGATGAACCCGGCGTGGGACGGAAGACCTTCCGAATTGGGCCCATACCCTCCGCTGTCAAGAATTAAGCGAACGGGCCGGGAAAATTGGGATCCCCTTCCCTACGGCTAATCCACTCCCACGCGCCAGGGACAGGGGGCGTCCTCCACCTGCATGGCCTGACCGCTGCAGCGTTTGAGGCGTCGGGTATGTTCCGATTTGTGCTACTTTCCGTTTCCTTCCACCTCAATACTGCATCGCCCTATCCAGAGCACCTGCTATCCTACCTTAGCTGGCCTATCCTGGTTATCGATGCGGCCCGGTATGCATGGTCGGCAAACATGCTGCTCGCCACTATTGCTCGAGTAACGGTTCTTTCCTCTTTCGGTCCAGTCGCGGCAGCGTCTCAAGCACACCTTCCTGGAACGGGCTTGTCTTGCCTCCCGTCTGTAAACTTGTTTGCTTATTGCCTTCTACTTTTCATTACAGCCGGCGTAAATGGGGGCGGCTGTGCGACGAAAGCTCACTGTTTCATATCTGTTGATGTTGTCTCTTTCATACACGATCGGTCAAAGACATTCTGCAATGCGTAATGTGGATGAGTAAAGCCTGGGATATGGGTGGTTCGTTTCTGATTTTTCTTGCTTTTCTTTGAGTCTTTTCTCTAAGCGTTCGGAGGGGATGGAGTATGCTTTTCGATTCGATCAAAGGGTCAGACGGAGACTCTACACGAGGCTTTTCCTAGACTCTCGACAAAAAGCGCCACGAGCCCCGTCTCGTACGTGCAATACACACGAAGAGAAGACCGGGGAGGGTTTCAGGTGTTTGCTTGCATTATTTTCAGCCGCAGGCATCCGAACCGATGCTCTCTTCGTTTTTACCTCTTGCTGCTATTACTTCTAGCTTTTTTGTTATCGAGGCGCAACGGGACGGGACGGCAAAAGAAATGATGCAAAAAAGCCACAGCGACTGGAAATTTAAATTTGTCTGCTATCGCTTTCATACACAATGTCTATTCTGCAATCCCCTCTCATGGCAATTTGAGCGCTTTTGCTTGCTGTATTCCCTTGACTTGTATGGAGAGAATCCGAAGGGCAGGAACCCTTTCGTTCTCACGGTCATCACGCAAGCGTCGGCAGATCAGTTAGTCCTTCACTAGAGCAAGCGTCCTAGTTTTTTGTTGCTCGTGAATGGGGGTACCTAGATTAATGAACGGGCAAACAAACTTGCGTGTGTCAGCTGCTATGCGTGCGGTCTTTCCGGGCATCCGCGATATCCGCAGAGCGTATTGGGCGGAGCGGAGTCCGAGGCGCGTGAGCGGGAAGCATAGTTCCCCCTTAGTGTGTTGGTGATGGTTCGCTTCTGCTTGCTTACTCTCCGCCGTCCGCGCCTTCGTCTTCTTCCTTGCTTTTTGGGTTTCGAAGGAAGCGTCGGACTACTGTGCTTCCCGAACCTAAAAACACATCAATCATCCTGACTAACGGAGCGGCCGCGCGGGCGCCGCGCGCGCGTTTCATCAGACGACGATCGTAGCAATAGAGAGCGGTGAATCGGAGGGTGGGGAATGCGATCGCGAGCCCGTTTGTCTGGTTGCCTGATGCGGTAAAAGATGCATGTGGTTTGGGGGGCTGTGGAATGAAAGGTTGAAAGTATAAAAATTGGGAAGCTGATGGGGCGCGGGCGGCGGCGCACGTTCATCTTTGATCGGCGAAGCCGTGGGAACTAGACCACGTCTATTTTTCTGGATTTCTCTCAGACAGACAGACCGGCCGGCTAAGGAATCCTGCTTGCGCTCTAAGGGTTCCTTCTCGGATCCCTTTCCCACGTGTTTTCTTGCTCGCCTTCCCGCCGCCAGCAGGCTTTGTCGCGTGGGCTTCCTTCCATCCTTCGACACTTGACGTCGTTAGGGGCGGTCCGTTCGGCGGATCGTTCTGCAAATGGGATAAATCACCATGCCCTCTCCCCCCCACCCATTACGACGGGGAGGCACTACTAATGCATCTACTTTCCAATAGCTTCTTCCTTCCCACTTCCCTCCTGCCTTTCTGGCTGAAACCCGAAATCTTTTTCGTGTGTCTAGACTTTTTGTTCTTTCATGCCCGTTCGTCGAAAACTTGCCTCGGCGAGAGTGTCGTTTTCACATGGGAAGCTTTTTTGTTTTCGAACTAGCGCTCCTGTTCGTCTCGTGCCGTTAGTAGCGTGTTAAAGTAGTAGTACGTAGGTCGGCCGGCGGCCGGGGGGGTCGTCATGCAAAAGACCGGGAGGCGCGGGGAAGGGCGCGGAAGGGGCCGAGCCCAGACGCCGGCGCTTCAGTTCGCTGCGGCCGACGTTTTATTTCCAGGTCTGCGTCATCTCGTCGAATGGATGGCGGGGTGGTTAGGGTTTTGGGGGGATTGGGGCGGGAGCGTGGCGGTTGATCTGGCGATGTCGTGATGATAAGCGAGCTGAGGCGGAAGAGCTCAGCTAGAAGATTGAGAAACATGTGATGATAGACATTTTTGTTGAGACGAGGCTTTGCCTTAGTGATTAGTCCTAATGTTGAGAAGTGTAATGCGCGTAGTTGCTTGCTCTGCTCCCTCTTGCTTATGTCAAGCTGGGATTACGTGGTATTGTATTTGGTAGTGACAATGTTCAAACTTGACCCCTACGCTGTGCACCACGGCACCGTGCGGGCGTTTTGAGAAGAAAGTTGTATTGGAATTAACTGTAAATGAGTTTTTATTGATTGTAAAACACGTTTGCCTCATGTCCATGACAGACAGAACTGCTCGTTCGCCTTCAATCTGGCCAGTGGCGTGTATACCTAGGACAAGAAATAAAACAAGACGCAGAACGTCTACCGCTTCAACTAAGCAATTCAGAGAGGATCGATTGCATGGTGTGTCATGGTATCGTGGATGGAACAGAGGAAAAGCAAGGTACACCATATCTCTGTCGGTCTGTGTTGACACGCAACAAGGAGGTGAGAGATGTGTTGACTGCGTACATGCCTGCACGAGAGACTGATCCTCACGATGATGCCAGATATGGCGACTCCTACGCATGTTTGGTGCTTCAGCCTTGTAGCATAACTGCCCTAATTTCTCCAAGTGTCTATGACGTGCTCTCTTGATCGCGGTCTCGATCCCTTGGCCAGATGCCACCTCACGTCACGTAGACGCACCGCTATTAGAAAAAAGCGGCTTTTCTTCCTCGTGTCGAGGTAGCAAAGCAGACGATCTCTTCACCGACACAGCAGACAAGGGGCGAGGAGGGTGGCTCAGTGAACGTCTTGACCACCGACCTAGAAGTCGTCGATTGTCACCGGTCTGTAACAGATCTGTTTCTTCTTGGACTATCATTCCCTTCACCCGAAGTGGGCCGAAGCGAGGGTGTTCGGTTAACAATTTTACCATTGCTTTTTTCCTGCTACTTTTTTTATCTGGCGTTAACTGCGGGATCGAGATTTTAATTGCTCATGCTGCATTGCGTGCACGCACGGATTAATGGTTGGTCGTAAGTCCGGTGATGCGGGCAAGAAAAGAAGCTGCTGATAGGACGTGCATAAGAGGGACAGCATAAAGGATGACGCGGTCTTGGGGAAGGTGTTGGGCGCAGCAGTATCAGGTAGTGTTTTGATTATCTCTGATACTAACCACTTTCTACCGAGCATATTCCGCCAGTCAGGGCGTCTAATATTTTTTTTCCGGCCTCTCCATCTGCCAAGCGTGAATAAGAGTAGACCGTTTGCTGATCAGCTTCCTTCTCGATCCCAACATCTCGAGCTAGGCTCCACTACGATTGGTCACATTCAATCCTTTGCCTCTTTCCGGGTGTCCCACATTTCAACGAGGGATCACTGGCTGGGTCAGAAGGGTCCAGACAAGAGTCTGTGGGGAACTGCTGGGGCGGCTGTGTGAGACTCGGCGGCAGCAGCAGCAGTGAGCTGCGAGTGTGCTTTGCCAGGCGAGCAGGTTTGTCAGAACAGGCAGACAAGTCACGCGTGGGTTGCCTTTCGGGGTGAGGGGCCCGGGTCGTGAGCAGTGCGTATCTCGGGATGGGCTTTGGCTGCCCCTGATACACATGATGACCGCCGCTGGTTCATTCTAGCTGGACCTGGTGCCTTTTCCGAATTACGAACCTACGTACACGGAACCCGCATATTTTGTCATGCAGGCAGAGACATGCAGCAAGCATGACGGATCCGTTGCCTGTTTGTTCCTACAGGGCAGGTTCGCGCGGTGATGCTGCTATTTTTTTTTTTTTTTTGAGCGGCTGTCTCCGTGCGTGTACGAGCGAGCTTTGTGTGTCTGAGATCTGCTTGAGCTGTGTGGTCTACATTACGCAATGCACGTTGGGTGCAGGTGCCAATAGGGAGGAGTTTGGGGTAACGGCATAAGCAGGGACGGATAAGGGTCCAGGCAGATAGGCAGCTGGCCAACCGGGGGGGGCTATAGGAAGGGCTTGGTACAGCAGCTTAATGCATGCGCGTTCTCGCGTCTCGCGTCGCGCAGCGCAAGCGGCGGCGCGCGGCTTGGCTGACCAAGTGCAAATCCGCATCCGATGAGCTGGACAGACAAGGCAAGCGGCACGCGGGAGGCTGGGACGGGGCGTTCAATCCGGGCTTTGCGCTCAGGTCGTGCGTCAATCCATCATGCATCGACTCGTCGACTGCGGGCCGGTCGGTTCCCACGGCAGGCGTCTCACAAGTGGCAGATGACAGGTCTTTGACAGTCAGTTCCTGGATTCAGGTTCACCGGTCAGTGTGGGCGTTCCCGCTGGGTGGGGAGAGGCTGCAGTGGAAAGACCCGTTGCTTGGCGGTGGGTGGGTGTCCTCTGCGTGAGCCACACGCGCGGTCCGAAACGCAGACGGCCGAGTCGCGTCGGGGATGACGAGTCGCTTCTCGTGTGGAGATGGCGAGTGCGTGGGCAGCGAAAGACGGGCGGTCATGTGGAGATGGCGGGTGCCTGGCTGTGAGCGAAGCAGCCCCGAGAATGCCCGGTGGGGCGAGAATGCTGCTGCCCGTGTGTGCCTTAGGCTCGCTTGTTTTGGGTGTCGAGTGCGAGACATCCAGACGAGCGCTTCGCTCAGGTCTCGGAGAGGCAGAAGGACGCAGCGGCGGTATGCTTCCGACCGAGCGCCGCTAGCGCTGGCCGCTGACCGCACCTGACACGCGTGATGCGTGAATTGAGGCGTGCCGTGGTGGTAGGCCGACTGTTGCCGGCAGCTGTATGCCGAAAGCGGCGAGCGCAACGCGGTGTTGAGTCTTCCCGGCGCTGGATCCTGGACGTCTGAGTCTGCGACGCTCAGTCCAGCAACTGTGCGTTTGACGAGACGCACCCCGCGTTGTAGAGAAGAGGCTGGTCTGGGCGCGCACGGCCATCGTGAAACCTCATTCTTGGACGAGTGTTGGCGCAACGGGCTTACGTACCTTGGGTGGATCTGAACGCCGAGCGAAGCGCACGATAAGACATAAGTATATTGCCGGGCGCCCGCTTAACTATACTTCGAGTTCCTTCTTCGCTTTTTCCGCCATGCTCTTCAAACTTGCTTGTAGCCGCTCCTATGACGAGCGAAGCTCCACCTGCGCGCACGGTCGCAGGCCTCACGGACCGCTGCTTTCAGATGGCTGACGTCGTTACAGTTCGGAGACCGAGCGAAAGCAAGAAAAACACACGACGGCGTCGCCTGAAGCCCCATTAACAGCAGGCGTTATTTCGCTTTGCTTCGTATCCTTGTTTAGCGGTGGCGGTGGCCGTGATGTCGCATCACTTCGTATTGTGGCTGGAAGGGGAAGGTAGGGATTTGCGCATTCCTGTGCAACCGCTCGCTCTCTGCGCACGCCAACACCGCCAACGCCCTCTTCGCGAGCTTGTTGATGTCTCGAGCCGCGCTGACGAGCGAGGGCGCGTCTTGCGGCGCTCTGACGGCCGGGATCTGCGCAATCGATAAGCCAGGTGACGGTGATTTGCGGGGGATTTTCTATTCTTGAATCCCGTGGGCGGACGTTGCCAGGGCAGGCGGCGCAAACAGAACCTTGTTTCACCCAGCCAGCTACCAGCCTCTTCGTTAATCGCCTCTTCAAGTCTGCACTGCGCGTCCAGTGCGCCTCCGATCGCTGCTGCCGTCTTCTGCGCCGGCTTGAGCTGAGAGAGTTGCATTATCAGCCCTGCCGTTGCGGCTGTGTCGATTACCCACCAAGCTTTGGAACCCGGCCGCCAGCCAAGGCATCCCGCAGCCGCGGAACGCGTGAAACGCGAGAATGCCCTCTCAACCTCCTTTTCACAGAAGCTTCTCCTTCGACAACGACGACGACCAGGGCCATTTTTCCTCTCCTCCTTCATACGCCACCTATGCTTCGCCGCATCCCGGCCAAGCTCAGCCAAGTCCCGACCCGTTGACGCCGCCGCCCCCGCCTCAGCACCGCAATTTCGACAACTTCGCTCCGGCTGCGACCGGTGCCTACGACCATTCCGCCCGGCAGTCGATCGCGACCTCCGACATGGATACAGGTGAGTCGCCCGCCGCCGCCCGCGCGCCCGGTGGCCTCAATCACCCCGATCCGCTTGCGCGCGCCCTGCGCTCAGGCTGACAAGGGCCGCTTTGGGACCGTTTCGGAGCCGGTCGGTAACCGTCTTCCAGGAAACCAACATCAGCCGTACTCCCCATACTCGCCCTTCGCCAACACCAGCCCCTCCCAAAGTCACGCGATGAATCCCGCAGCCTACAGCTCGCAAGAGCCGCTGGCCACCAACGACTCCCGCCCGTCTCTCAACAGCCATTCCAACCACTCGGCCCACGACGGCTACTCTTCCTTCTCTGATGACCCGTACAACTACCACTCCAGATCCGCGCCCTTCGCCGCCATTGATCCCAATGATATCGAGGATGATGGCGATGACGGAATCCCCGCCCCGGAACCAAAGCGCAACACTCTCTTTGGCAAGAAGGGTGCCGTTGCCGGCGTCGGCGCTGCTGGCGTTGGCGGAGCTGCAGCTATGACCAGTCTTAACCGTGATGGCAATGGAAACTATGGCCCGGTACCCGGCGGCAGCACCGAGTACACTCACGACAACCGTGGCCTGGAGAAGGGCGGTATCGCCGGTACCGCGGCCAACAAGAACGGCAAGAAACGCCTGTGGACCATCGTTCTGGTCGCCATCATCGTGGTCGCAGTGATTGTAGGCGTCGTCGTAGGCGGTGTTCTCGGCAGCAGATCCGGCTCGCCCGACGACAGTTCGAGTCCCGGAGCTTCCGCCGCGGACGACCAGTCGAAGAACGGAGATCTCGACAAGAACTCGGACGAGATCAAGAAGTTGATGAATAATCCCGATCTGCATCTCGTTTTCCCGGGCATGGACTACACGCCTCTGAACGCGCAGTACCCCGACTGCCTGACAAACCCGCCCAGCCAAAACAACGTGACTCGTGACGTAGCCGTTCTCAGCCAACTTACTCCTGCGATCCGCTTGTATGGAACTGATTGCAACCAGGTGAGCACTGTCTTTGAAAAAACGAAGCGAGGGGTGAGTTTTTAGCTGACGCAGGTCTTGTCTCAGACCGAGATGGTGCTACATGCCATCGACCGCCTTGGCCTCACGGACACCAAAGTGTGGCTCGGCGTCTGGCTGGGCAACAACGACACGACCAATGACAGGCAGATCGCACAGTTCTGGCAGATCCTCGACAAACACAAGGCCGATCCTTTCGCCGGCGTCATCGTCGGCAACGAGGTGCTGTACCGCAAGGACCTGAGCTCGACGGAACTAGCCAAGATCCTCGGAGATGTCAAGAAGAATCTGACTGACCACAACTGGGATCTGCCGCTCGCCACGTCGGATCTCGGCGATAACTGGACCTCGGACTTGGCCGAGGAGGTCGACGTCGTCATGGCTAACATCCATCCCTTCTTTGCTGGCGTTGAGGCTTCGGAGGCCGCGAGCTGGACCTGGAGCTTCTGGCAGAACCATGATGTGGCCGTCACGAAGAATTTGCAAGGCAAGACCCATGTCATCAGTGAGACCGGCTGGCCATCTGGCGGCGGTAACGACTGTGGAGAGTCGACATGCACGAGTGATACCCAGGGCAGTGTTGCTGGTGTTGACGAGATGAACATTTTCTTGGACGATTGGGTTTGCTCGGCGTTGAAGAACGGCACCGAGTACTTCTGGTAAGGCCCGCTGCTCGATTTTGGAGCTAAGTGAGTGTTTTGTACTGACTTTGTGCGCTTTGCAGGTTCGAACTTTTCGACGAGCCTTGGAAGATCATGTACAACACCAAGAACGAGAACTGGGAGGACAAGTGGGGTCTGATGACCGTCGACCGCGAGCTCAAGACGGGCGTCAAGATTCCCGACTGCGGCGGACAGAAGGCTACGCTTTCCTCGAAGAGATAACATGCGCATCGAAAACCTCTTGAAGCTGACAGTGTGAGGAAAGAGGCTTATTTCGATGTTTTTCCCTTTTTTTGTTCATTGTAATTCTTTGACCGGGTAATAGGCGTTTTTGGCGGCTTTGGTCATGGGTAAACGTTGCTGGACAGGGTTTACGGAAGGGACTGGTTCATATTACCACATTCCTTGACGGTGGGAGGCAGCTGGGACATTAGAGCCCAGCAAAGGGCATTGGTCCCGGGAGAAGGAGAGAGAGGAACTCCATCATTGTCCACAGAAATGGCGGACTTGTCGAGCACATTCGGAGGAGCTTCGATCTATGGTGTCGATGCTCTCTTTGTTCGATATACAGCTATTCTTCTGGGCGGTGAATGGACTGGAAATCTCTTGAAGTTTATTTTCCTTGTTTGGAAAAAAAGCGGAACGAGGGTCGATGAGTTAGCTGAGTGAGTAGGCTCGGGCAAGGACGGAGAGAGGGAGATGTGTGTTTGATACGTAATGAGCTCGTTGAGCGCGCATGAAGTTTATGAGAGCGGAGGCGGGGATGATGGAAGGGGTAGTGGTGGTGGGTTTGTTTGGATATGCATTGCTTGCGGGGGTTCTGTAGATATGTGCGCGTCGTGAATGCATAAATGGAGACGTAGAGATCATTTTTGTCCCGATTGGACTGAGCGGTATCGTGTATAGGCTACGGATGAGGGGCTGGGGAAGTCAATGTTCAATGAACGAAGAATGGGGCGTTTTTCACGTTGCGGAGGGTGGGTAAGGCTGGAATCCTGTACGGAAAGTCGTAGAAGTTATCAAGGTAGCTTGACGCAAAATCAAGGTCGTGCTTCTTTGGTATGCACAAACAGCAAGAGGAGCAAACAACATAAGAGTAAAGGGATTAATTATGAGTCTGGCCATGTCCAACTTCAATGCTCTCTCCCTCGACTAAAGGTCCACTATTCTCCACATATGCACATCACTGTGCCTGCTAGAGTTTGCAGAGCGTATTTGACTAATGGGTCACTCTTCATATTCATCAGGGTAAAGTTAGTTTCAGTACTGGTTGCAAAGCGAGTTGCTGATAATGTCGGGGTTGCAGATTGTATGGACCTATCGTCGATGCTGCCAGATCACCCATCCCACCAGCTATCTAAGTACTACTCTGAGCATCCAGCCACTTGTCACAAGGTATGAGATGCTGGCACCCCTGGCAGTACACCCTTCCTATTCCCACCAAGCTCAGCGTCTTCTCCGCAACAAGACTGCATCTCGGGCACTTGACAGTGCGATCCACCAGACCAACAGCATGTCCACTGCCGATGCGGTCAAGCCATCTTCCTGCCTGCGGACTGCCGAACGTCATCCATTGCATTTCGCAACTTCTCATGATTCTTAGGACAAAGTTGGGTGCATCCGCTACCAGACTGGCCCATAAAGCTTCTCCAAAGATGGCGACGGGACTGAAACGAACTTTCTCGAAGAGTATCTGACCCCATTTCGTGTGGATGAATGGATCGTGCTCGCTCACTATCTCTGCCAGATGCGGAATACCCGTGATAACATCCTCAAAATGGTTTTCCAACAACAACTCGACAGCTTGGTTCGCCATGTCCCGTAGTTTGGGGACTTGGTAGATTTTTGCGACCACTGAAACATCTGCATGGAATATGACATCTCCTGCGTCGCTAAATGTACCACTGCAGTAGTTGAAGGTGTACAAAAACTCGATCAAGGCTCTGATTGCCTTCGGATGGTCGTTCAGCATCTCAATGACTCCAGTGTAGCTTTCCTACAATAACGCGTATTAGCTACCACTTCAAAGTTAAGGATGCGGCTGAAAGCCTGCAGAGATGTAGTATTTCACCTTGAACCGCCCGGGCTTGAACGCATTCTCGAAGAAGCTGCACTGGCTGCAAAGAATGCTTCGATGACACTGCAGCTCGGTTCCATCACGAAGCTTGATAGTCATGTCGCTGTACTCCCCCGACTTGTACAAACTATGTAAATGAAATGTCAGTTGGTGGGTCTCAGGCTCGTTCAGTTTTTGGTTCAGCGTACTCCGCTATCTTTCCCAAGAGTTGGTTCTTGAGATCGCCAATACTCTCGCTTTCATTCTCCGCCATATCCCGGGAGGTACCGTACAGGATCCAGGCAGAATTGGCCTCTCCAAAAATGTCGGGATGGCGATAGGGTACGGTTTTCAGATGAAGCTGGTGAAGTGCATTCAATGGTGAATCAAGTTCAGGTGAGGTGGTTGGAGCAGGATTGGATTTGGGCGAAGGAGCTATATAAGTGCACGCCAGAAGCCAGTGATTGCAGGTTCCACCTTCAGGTCATCTGCCTGTAGCATCAAGCCTGGCGGGCCCTTTGCTCATTCACCATCACGACAGCTTGCCCCGTTTAGGCTTAGCTCGGCTTGCTCTTGCCGGCAAGCACGAATATCTTGCCCGCCGCCTCTCCACTCCACTATCTTCACCTAAGTCACCTCATCTCGATTTCAACTCCAAGTCCACGCCTGACCGCTGTCGCCGAGCCACCCGTGCATCGCGCTCGGGTTGCTCCGAGAGGTCGCCACGATGCCTCGTCGGAGTGTCGGGTGCGGTTTTCGTTCTTCGTTCGCGAAAACCGACGAAGCGCAAAATGAACTGCTGGATCACCTGAAGAAGTAAGTGGCAAAGCGGTCTCATCTGCTCATTTGTTCGTGACTCACGCCTTTTACGCAGTGCATGCTTCTCGGATAAGTTTAGCGACATGAAGGTCCGCCTCAGCAACGGCGAGGAAATCAACTGCCACCGCATTATAGTATGCGCCCAATGTGACTTCTTTAACAATGCTCTAAAAGAAGGCCGCTTTCAGGTGCGTAACAGCTTCTATTGCTCACACGTCGCTTTTCATTACTGATAGCTCTCTTACCACGCCGTGCAGGAGGGCCAAACGGGAATAATTGACATGCCTAACGATCCTCCACACGCCGTCACAGCGCTCCTGGAGTTCTTCTACAAAGGCGGCTATACTTTAGACGCGGATCTCGATATCTGCGACAATCTGCTGTTTCATATCGACGTAATGAACGTGGCTGCCGTCTACAGGGTGGAACTATTGGAGGATATCGGAGCTGGCCGGATCTACTCATGCCTCAATAACAGCTGGGAGGACGTCATCCCCATTATCCCGGAGATTTTCAGCATGTTCGAGCAGCTTTACAGCCCGGATCGGTCAGCGTGGAGTCCCCATATGCTCAACGCGCTTTTTGACGGCGCTATCGACCACGCAGATCTGCTCCTGGAGACGGAGACATGGGAAAGTCTCTGGAAGCATACACCAAAGTTCATGGAAGGAATGACCCGCAGAGTGGAAGAGAGGTGGTTTCATCAGTCACGGAACATGCGCACGGCGAAAGGATGGCTCACGAAGGCTCTGGGCGCTGAGGCTCTACGAGTAGTGAAATGTCCCAATCGGAACTGTGCGGTTACGCTCAGGGGCGTGGTCCTCTCCAGACTGTCTGCATGGAGATGCGACCGCTGTCAGTCTGAATTAAGGCTCGTTTGACGGGCTCTCGGCAGATCGAGACACAGCTACGACCAGTGCTCGGCGTATCAATCTTCTCAGATTCAAGTACATCAAAGGCTGCGAAACTGTACAAAGATGGATAACGGGCCAAGGCAAAATTAGGGTTCAGGGAGACATGTGACTTGCCTAGACAACATTCAGAGGCCATTTCTAGAGAAATCGGGCATCTAAATGATGACTCCAAATACTCTTTCCCATTGTGATCATCAGTCGGTGTAAATGGTTGCACTGTGCTTCGAGACTGTTTGTTCGTCTGGTTCCCGCAAGGCGCCTATAAAATAAATCTGCAGAGCGGATACGCGTGTAACTGTCGGAGAACCTCGTGGGAACAACCCATTTTATTGAGTTGTAGCTGATCACATAAAATTTGTCTTCAATGCCATACGGAGCATGCTGCACTCATTTGTAGGTGGTTGAAGACAGTGCACTAACAGAAACGACTCCACCGCCCACACCAGTGAGGTATCAATCTCTGGCGAGGAATTTTTGAGAGATTAAATTCTTTTGCCCACGCTGTGATGACTTGTGTCATGTTTAGTCTGGTGTTGTAATTGGTCGGCCCGATGTTGTCGTATCTCGTGCGAGCTTCTTGCGGCACAGGTTAGTGGCACAGGTTGGCGGCACAAGTTGGAGGCACAGGCTAGAGGCACAGGTGAAGGCACAGGTGAGGGCACAGCTCAGAGCCGAATCCAAGAGGCTTATTTGAGCTGCTACGGAGGTGTATTACGCCACAATTTCTCAGTATCCCATTTACATTGGCAAGGTTCTGGGGACGACTGGGTACCGATGCCACATTGGGTGCATTCTGAGAAGTCTCATGCCTAACCAGTCTACCAATCGGCATGGGCTCCATAGGAATTCAGACAAAAGATACCGACGAAAGCGCTTATTGATTGGACATGACAAGAGACTTGTAAGATGTTGTAGCGTATGCAACTTCAATAGTACGACTGAAGACGTAGGCACGCACTCGTTGGTCGCAGTATCTGACATCTGAGCATCGATATCAGCGGCTACACGTTCAAGATAATTGGACTGTAAGAGATAGCAGAGACAGGACTGAATGCATATAAGCTGTCGGTGTTTGCTCGTATGGTTACGATACTCAACACCGCTGCTTGACAAGAACAAAATCATCGAACCTCCCCATTATTTTACTACTCCGAATACCAAATTACCAATGCCGTCGAACAAGGACCGTCTCTACGTCGCACTTTACGCTCGCGGGGGCGAGCCAAAGATGCCAAAGAAAGAGGATAAGTGAGTAATGACAATCAGACCACGACGAGCTGATAATGACTGTTGCGGCGACTAGGTACCATTGGGCTCTTTTAGTTGGACCAAAGGACGAGGTGGAGAATGACAGAGGCATACGTTGTCATGTGAAGGAAACAATGGTCGATGGCAAGTCGTCCTGGTATTTCGAGGAGCGCGATGTACCAGTTGCACCGACGGCCATGCTCCTCGTTCGTGTCTTGATTGCCAAAGTCGGGAACAAGGAAAAGCTGCTGGATATCTTGCGGAACACGCCTGTAAAGGAAGGAGATGCGGGATGGAATTGCGTGAAGTGGGTCAAAGAAGCGTTGGAGAAGCTCGCGGCCGACAAGAAGGCTTTGGGCACTGGCACGGTGGAATGGAAGAAGGTGCGCGATAGGGCGATGAAGTATTGCAAGGAAAAGAAGGACGACCATCGCTTTGATGGAAAGGCACCGGAGGGAAAGTTTGATATGAACAAGGCGCCAACGTACGATATGCTCCAGGACAAGGAGACAATCATTTAGATAGACGTTGGCAGTCACTAGAAGCTACTCTCGCTTAGAAATCACCCCAATATTTTTGACGTATCTTCTCCATGGCCAGCTCCTTCGGCATGGGGTCTAAGAACTTGTCGATTTCGTCTCTCCAGAAGCTGTTTCTTGGGTTCACATAGCAAGCCGTTGTGTATTCCCAGTAAGATGGAAGCCAGCCGGCAGTCTCCCAGTCGATGATTCCGACAACGTCGTCCCCTGAAGCGAGAATGTTAAAGCTGCTAAGGTCTCCATGGGTGAAAGAAGGTGGTGGCCACGGGCCGTCTTGCTGCTCGATGAGCTGATTGACCTCTGGATCAACGTCTGGATGGGTCTTCATGCCTCCGCGTAGATACTTGTGGAAGTCTTGCACGGTTTCAAATGGTCCGAAGCGCGAAGAAGTTCCTGGCAAGCGGCAGTCGTACAAAGAACCGCCGTCAACATTACTTATGCCTGGACCCGGTGGAGATAAGGTTCGCAGTTGCTGCAGTAATGACTTCAATTTGGAAAGGATCTTGGCTTTTGACTCTTCGCTCCGGTGAATCCAACCTTGGGCGAGGTAGGTCCCGTGGATTCTTTCCATGACGATGTATGTCCAGCCGCGGTGTGTGAAAGAACAATAAATCTTGGGCACTGGAATGGAAGTGTTCTGGGCGACGAAACGAATTGCCGAAGCCTCGGCAAGATGTACGTGTGGTCCGTACTTGACGCAAATATTGTCGGTTAACATGAGGACGATGCCACTGCGGGGTCGGATGCGCTTGAGGAGCGCAATGGAGGCAAGGACAGTATACCGGCGTAGCCAGGTGTTGTTGATAGAAGGTGACTCCATGTTACAAGCGCTATGGAGAGGTTTTCGTGCTGGCTGTGTAGGGTGCGATGTGGTGATAATGACAGTGGGCGGCGCGTGTGGGAAGTTTAAGTAACAAGGAGTTTGCTGACTAAGTGGCACAGTCCCAGCGCACTGACTCAAGAGCATCACTTCACCAAAAATAAACATCTTCACGTTTCCCCAACCGACGCCGCATTAATCAGCGAATAATGCTTTCGCAGAGGATCGATCCGTGGGAATCTAACGAGGCTCGACGCCCCGAAAAAGGCCGAGTCGCCCAGTCAAAGGCGAGATTTCTACGAAGAGCAGCTGTGACAGGTGAATATGCAATAACAAGATAGAGGACTGAAGAAAGAGTTGAATGGTACTATCGTAAGATCACTCAGGTGCTTGTGATTTGGAATTGTGCTTTAGGGTGTCCGGGAAACACTGAGGTGGACGCAGTGAGCGAGACCGTGCCTTGGACAATGACCCGCGCTTGGAGTGGAAACCCCAGAGCCAAAGTACAGCCTCGCATACCAAAGTTCGCAGGAGAAAGAAGGAAGGTGCGACCTTCCTGCGCACTTTCCTGATTCGGCTCAGCTAAGGGCGAAAGGCGGAATCACATGGAAGGTCACTTAGTGCGCTGCCATGTAAAAACCCACTGCCCAAGCCGATCCTCTTCCGGGTACCCTACCTCTTCTTTACTTGACACCACTCACGTTGAGCGCCTGAAGTCAGCCTCCACCATAAAACGCCCCAACCATGGATATAGGCAAATACCGCGCCGAGTTCCTGGAGCACATAGCGGAGTATGTTTACCAAAGCACAAGTGAGGAGGCTCCTGCTAAAATTTGCATATCAAGCCTACACAACAAGATCCACGAGCCGAACTCATACAGCGATATGAAAATACGACTCAGTGACGGCACTGAGCTGTTTTGCCATCGCAATATCGTTTGCGGCCAATGCGCCTTCTTCGGAGATGCGCTCAAGCCTGGAAGATTCAAGGTGAGGCTGCAGCTTGTTTATAAAACGAAAAAAATAATGGCGAATGTCGGACTCATGCTGATGACCACGCGTGTAGGAGGGTCTCACTGGAACAGTCGAGCTACCGGCCGATCCCCCGCTCGCTATCGAGGCTCTGATCGAGTTTCTATACAAGATGGATTACTCGACGCCTCCGAATCTCGCTCACGCAGATCAAGCTCTCTTTCATCTGGACGTCTACCGCATCGCAGATGTTTACCAAATTCCTAGACTTCGTTCACGGGCAGACTTCGAACTCTACTTGCTAATGCTGAACGATTCGGCAGCTGTCATCCCGGTTATCCCGGACTTGTCAAAGGGGCTAGCGGAATTCGATTCGAACCAACAAGCGGAATGTCATAAGAAGCTATACGAAAAGGGTGTCGTCAAGTCGTACATGCTCCTCGCCGATGATATCTGGGCCGGATTGCTCAAGGAGGCGCCAGTATTTATGAATCGGATAACGGACCGTCTTGAGGATCTATGGACTTTCAACCACAGCATGCGCGCTGGACAATGGCTGGATCGTCTCGGTGGTGAGCACGCAGTTGGCGCGGTGACCGGAAGGGTGAAATGCCCAGTTTGCGGCGGCGTTCAGATGAAAGTGTTTGGGACAGTAAGAGAAGAGTTCTACCATTGCACGGCCGACGCGCACTGCAACTTCAGAGCGGCGGGAAAGGTATGGTCAGCGGCACTTCAGGTACCGCTGTGCGGCTGGGCTGGTGCGCGAATGCTGAGGAGGTGAACGGGTGATGTATTGAGCTACCCGAGAGAAAGCATTAAATACCCCCCTTGACGATCGTTCCTGCCAACACCGCGATGAAGGGAGATAGCAAGTTAGTGGCTGGGAGATTCGACCTTATGGAAGCATCAGATACTACAGAGGCAGTGTGACTATGGGCCGGCATGCATGGGTAGAAAACCTTCCTGCGAACATGCTTTCAAATCCGAGGTAGAAGAATGAAATGCCTTTTGAGTAGAATTGATGTATACATGCATCTCGTTACATGGGTAGTTAAAGCTACCATCCGGAAGTAGATGTATATTTAATTATTCCACATCTACGCCCGGATGGTAGCTTCAGATACCTACGTAAGAAGATTATTAAACTCAACATCTGCGTCAGGACGTTAGCTTCAACTGCCCGGGTATGAAGATTGTTAAAATCAACATCTGAGTCCGGACGTTCACTTCAACTATCCACGTAAGAAGAGTTTTTATATAGGGGTTCCTTCATTTTTTACATGTTCTCGTTTGACGCTCATTCTCTGCGTTATTTTCTTTTGTTTTCTCCCCGCTATCTACTCCTCGGAGTTCCAGTCAGGCGCCGTTGCTCTCGAGAATAATTGCGTACGATCATTTATTTTCTACGAGGCGCGTACACAGTTGCCGTTTGAAGTTCTGATCAAAATTGTGAATGAAATGACGTGACTGCCCAGTCGTTCTGGCAACCGTGAGCTGTGGTGTTATGCCAGACGTCAGTGTTAACGTACACAATGGGCCTATATAAACCCTCTCCCTGTCACTGCAACTCGATCTCCAACCATCCCCAAACATCTACACTCTCTTCTTGCAACACTGGCCACTCAAGTCTAACCACCATGAGCCGCAAAATTACCATCATCGACCGCGACGGCAACGGCTACCTGCTTCCATACGCGCTCTTCCGCCAGCACAAGACGATCAACTTCACCCTCCTGGACCCGGAGCCCGCCTCCACCGTAAGCCAGCTCACGCGGGCTAACCCGCCCTCCACCCCCTCCGCACACCCCCAACTAACCTCCCTCCCAGCGCACCAGCCTCATCTTCAAGCTCCCCAACGACCCCACCGCCGTCGCCGCCATGATCACCTTCATCCACACCTCCACGCTGCCCATCCCGGCCCCCATCGCCGCCCGCCAGGACACCCTTTCCTTCCTCGCGCACGTGCTCATCCTGGGCGAGGAGTACTTCTCCGAGCTCGCCCACACCGCCTACGTCGCCATCGAGACGCACCTGGGCGTCGGCCGCGCCGCGCCGCACGACCTGGTCGGCGCGATCGAGGTCATCTACGGCGACTACTTCGGACTCAGCAGCGACACGGGCGTCAAGGACCTGCTTGTGCGCTGGACTGCGCAGAGGTTCGATGGGGAGGTGGTTGGCAGCGCAAGGTATGAGGGCCTGTTCTTGCCGTTGGCGTTGGATGCGTTTAGGACGGATTTGAGGAAGGAGTTGAAGGGGTTGGGAAGGGTGGTTGTGGATGCGGATTTGGATAGTTGGGGTGGGGAGAGTGCGTTGGATGATTAGGGGGTTGATGGGGGTGTCGTGTGGGGGATGTTGAAGGGGCTTGTGGATTGTTATGGGTGCCCGGCGGCATGGGGAAAAGACTGGTCAGATGGTCTCTGATTTCTGGACAATAGTGGAAGGAGTCTTGGCCTTGGGCTACTAGTTGGACATTAACATTGAGTCTGTAGCTGACATGAAAATTGAAAATACTGTGATTAGAAGGTACAGTCGATACTCGCTACAGCGATCGGCGCCGTCACACCGCTTCAATCGTAATAACCGATCGGGTGACTAAGCCAAAATCTCGCCGGGTAGGGCAAAAGTTGCCCCTGGGCCCGGACTTTTCGGGGTCTGGCCGCCTCAGGCCCTCCGATTTCAGGCAAAAACGGGCCCCGGTTAGAACGATTTGGGTGGGGAGACCGTAAAGATTACGGTATAACCGGGCAATCGTTAATTCCCTAAGAAAAACCGGCGGGATGGGGGTTACGATCGTAATACCCAGGTAATCGTTATAACGTGTGATCGCTCTAGCGAGTATCGACTGTACGTATATTTTGTTTACGCGATTTACGCGATGTCGGCGTGAATCAGATATTCTCGGGTATCTACAATATCCCATTGGCTGCATGCCTTGACAACGCCAGGCTTTGACACATGTCAGAGTGGAGCGCGCTAACCGAAGATGCAAGGCAGCAGACTTGTTGTTGTGGGGACTCAGAAAGAAAAAAGAACCCCATCATGATTCCAACCTTTCACAAACACCTTCCCAACCTGTCAGCCCGTTTGTATCGTGCCATCGTCAACGAGCAGACCCGTATCGGAATGGTCTCCTATTCGGTAGGTTGCATCGACTGAAAGCCATTTGCATCGCTAACTGTGACCATTGTAAGGGTGCTTTTTTAGCGAAATTATGAAATGGCGAAACCAGAAGCGTATACGGTCGGCTGGATCTGCGCCATCTCTACGGAAGCCGTTGCAGCTACCCTGTTTCTGGACGAAGAGCATCCACCACTCGCTGCGACGAACAAGAACGACAACAACACCTACCAGTTAGGCAGAATCGGTCCGCACAATGTCGCCATTGCCGTCTTACCGGAAGGCGAGTACGGAACCGTGTCAGCGGCAGCCGTAGCAAGAGACATGCTGCATACTTTTGAGAACATCAGGGTGGGGCTCATGGTCGGCATCGGCGGTGGTGCACCAACCAGGAAAGATGATATCCGACTTGGTGACATCGTGGTCAGCTCTCCTGGCAACGGTTACCCAGGCGTGTTCCAATACGACTACGGGAAAGCAATCCAAAACCGAGACTTTCAGACTACAGGACAATTGGACCAACCCCCAACTGCTGTTCGGACTGCGGTCCAGGCCTTGAAGACAACACACGAAATTCATGGTCATCGTTTCAATGAGACAATTGGAAGCATTCTCGAGAAGATTCGCCCGAAGGTCAGAAAGAAATATTCACGGCCAACTGCAGAGGATCGACTGTACCAGCCTGGCTACGTTCACCGAGCTGACCCTGAGGCCCACGCCCACTGTGTGGATGCCTGTGGTGAGGATCCAACGAATCTGGTTCAACGTAGAGAAAGGGATGAGGATGATGATAATCCTGCTATTCATCACGGACTGATCGCGTCTGCTAACACATTAATGAAGGACGCTGAAACTCGTAATTACCTCTCTGAGAGGCATAGGGTCCTGTGCTTCGAGATGGAAGCTGCTGGTTTGATGAATCACTTTCCCTGTCTCGTTATCCGTGGGATTTGCGACTACTCGGACACGCACAAAAACAAGGAATGGCAAGGATTTGCAGCAATGACAGCCGCTGCCTATGCCAAGGATCTTCTGTTGAAGATATCTCCGACCAATATTGAGAATGAAAGCAGACTGAAGGATCTCATTGAACCCCGTTAGTACATAGATATTGTGGAATTAAAATGATTGTGTGCTGATTTCCACCAGTTGCAAACGATATCAGAGATACTCGACGCGAAGTTCAAGAAGTGTCTTCGTCCCTGAAAACTGCTGATGCAAAACGCAAGTTTGATGAGCTTTACACATGGCTCTCTCCTCCCATTGCTTCCGAAAATCATAATCGAGCAGTATCAACGCGCCAGGAAGGCTCTGGTCTCTGGTTCATACAGGGTCGAGAATTCCAGGAGTGGAAGAGTACCCAACAATCCTTTCTCTGGCTGCATGGCATTCCTGGCTGTGGCAAGACAGTCTTATGTTCCAGCGCCATCGAAGACGTCCAAAAAAGCGAATCCAACTCTATATCGGTCTTATACTTCTACTTCGATTTCAGTAACCACAGAAAGACATCACCAGAGGACATGATCAAATCCTTAATGAGCCAGCTCTATCACCAGCGAGCAGACAGCCGGAAGCCATTGGACGAGCTTTGGGACCGCTGTCGACCTGGCGCCACCAAAGAACCTCGCCAACCAAATTTTGAAGAATTATGCTCGAGTTTGTGGAAAATGCTTGAGCTTATTGGTGGCGCTTATATACTGCTTGATGCCCTTGATGAATGTCGGGAAGAGTTGAGGCCAAATCTACTCTCTTGGCTGGAAAGCATCCGAGAATTGCCCATCAACTTTCTTGTCACAAGTCGCGCTGAGCATGATATCAGTTCTGCCTTACACGGTTCACGCCATCAAGGCCAAGTTGTGGATGTCAAAAGCACATTGGTGACCGAGGATATCCGCGCATACATTCGTTGGAGGATCAAGCCTGAGAAAAGAAAGGAAAATCTCTCTAGAGCTCATGGTTTTGAAAGATGGCGAGGGAACATCGCTGTTCAAGACGAAATCGAGACAAAACTTATGGAAAAAGCGAACGGAATGTGAGTATCAGATTCCTACTTATTAACTAAACACAGGCTGACTAGCCACAGGTTCCGGTGGGTCAAGTGTCAGCTGGACACTCTAGAGCAGTGCTTGCATTACCTAGCCTTGAAGGAGGCTTTGAACTCTCTACCGCAGGATTTGCATGATACGTACTCTCGTATTCTTGACAATCTAGACCCTTTGAAAAAACCGTGGACGATCCGGATACTCCAGTTTTTGGCCCACTCTGAGCGACCTCTAACGCTTGATGAGATGGTAGATGCCCTGGCTGTAGACCCTTATGCAGAAGAACAAGATCTGCTGAAAAACAGGATGCCTTTCCCGGACGAGATAGTAGGATACGCCTCTACTCTAGTGACTCTAGTAGTGAAAGAGACGGAAGATGGGACTATGAAAGAGCTCCAGCTTGCTCATTTCTCCGTGAAAGAGTACCTGACATCAGAAAATGCTCACGAAACGCATTTTCAAGAGGCTCATGCTAAATCAGACATGACAAATGTCTGCCTTGGCTATTTGTTGCACTTGAACCACCCCATGTCGGTGGAATATCTCAGGAGAACCTTTCCATTTGCGCAATTCTGTGCCAGATACTGGACGGAATATGCTGCCGTGGCCGAAACGAGAGATGAAACCGGGGGAAAAATACGAAAGCTTGTGAATGAATTTCTTACCTGTAAGGGAAGCTCTTTCACCAATTGCTATCGTCTCTACGACCCAGACTTCCCCTGGACATCTGACCTCTACGACTCTCGAGAAGAACCAGCTCATGCTTTGTATTATACATCACTTGGAGGCCTCTCAATTTCTACAAAAGCTCTTCTCGACAGGAAAGCTAATGTCAATGAGCAAGGGGGAAATCATGGCAGCGCTCTCCAGGCGGCATCGGCTAAAGGTCATCTGGAGATCGTTCAACGACTGCTAGACAGCGGAGCTAATGTCAACAAGCAAGGGGGATCTCATGGCAGCGCTCTCCAGGCGGCATCGGCTAAAGGTCATCTGGAGATCGTTCAACGACTGCTAGACAGCGGAGCTAATGTCAATAAACAAGGGGGATATCATGGCAGCGCTCTCATCGCAGCTTCGGGGAATGGTCATGGGGAGATCGTTCAACAACTGTTGGGCAGCGGAGCTGATGTCAATAAACAAGTGGGATATTATGGCAGTGTTCTCATCGCAGCTTCGAAAAGCGGCCATAAGGAGACTGTTAAGTTGCTTCTAGAGCATGGAGCTGATATCAACGCAAAATCTGAGCGGGCCTTCGGGGAATCCCGTAATTCTCTCGGGTGGGCATTACACGAAGGCCACGAGGAAATCGTTAGGTTACTTCTGGACCATGGAGCTGACGTCAATGCCAATACGTACGAGGAAGGATTTGAGAGTGCTCTCCAGGAGGCATCGTATATGGGCCACGAGAAAGTCGTCAGATTGCTTTTGGACCGTGGTGCTAATATCGACTCGTGGAAAGACGCAAAAACCCCCTTAATGCGTGCTGCGGAGAGGGGCCACGGGGATGTTGTTGAGCTTCTAATTGCTAAAGGAGCCAACATACATTTACGTTCTGAGGTATACGGTAATGCCCTCCACATTGCTTCTATGAAGGGGCACGCAAGTATTGTCGAAGTCTTACTCCGTCACAAAGTTAACCCTAATATGCCAGGAACATGGTACAACAGTGCACTGCAGGCTGCACTATGTCTGGGACGTGTACAGGTCGCCATTTTGCTATTCAAAAAAGGCATCAAACTTGATGGAAAAGAATATCGAACCGGGTGGCCGTTCCAATCTGCTTTCACAAGAGCATACGCAGAAGCCGTTCACATGTTGGTGGAAAACATTGCTAACCCTGGTGATGGTGGTCCATACTCGAGAGAAGATATTTTCAATACTATCAGTGTGGGGTTCCAGACTGTATCTAACTTAATTGACAGAGATTTTCAGTTGATTATTTCTTGGGCATGGCCTAATGAGTGTGCAAGAGACACGCTCATTGCATGTATAGATGGGAATATTGATGTGTAAATACGACTTTCATTTAAGTAGTGTGTTCTTATGTTAGGATTGGAGGAGCGTCTTTTACTTTTCTTGATCTAGGGTGTATATTCGTGTTATTATTTTGAGCAACTAGTGATCCTTATTTATGTATATGTATACCTTGGATTAATCCTACGCTGCTCCATCTCACCATAGACACCACACCAAACCCACCACTCCCACCAATCAACCCCCACCCCATTACGCCCCCAGCCCCCCCTCCTCCTCCCCAAACGGCTCAAACCTCCCCAACACCCTCATCGCCTCCGCCGCCTCTCTCCTCACCACCTCCTCATGCTTCTCACTCCGCGGCCTAATAACACACTCAAACGCTCTCGGCCTAATATTAAACCCATCCGTATACGCCAACGAATCATACATTGCCCCCTCCTTCCCCTCCACCACAAACCCCCACACCACCCGCGCCAGCGCCACAAACACACTATTCTCCGCCAACCCCGCCCCGGGACACACCCTCCTCCCCCACCCAAAACTCGAATGCCCCGCGCGCGCCGGATGCCGCTTCGCCCCCACCAATTCCCTCGGCCGCAACGCCTCATCCTCATGAAACCGCAGCGGCTCGAAGCGGTGCGGGTCGGGATAGTACTCCTCGTTCAAGTTAATCGCCCACGAGTTCCCCAGCACCGTCGTCCCCGCGGGGATGAAGTAGTCGCCGTACACGTCGTCCGCGGTGCTGGCATGCGGCGTGCCGCCGAGAACCGCGACGGGGCGCCAGCGGAGGACTTCTTTGACGCAGGCGCGTAGGTAGGGCAGGTGCGGTTCGTCGGCGAACGTCGGCAAGCGGTCGGCGCCGACGACGGCGTCGAGTTCGCGTTGGGCCGCGCGGAGGGTGGAAGGGTGGGTGAGGAAGGCGAGGAGGGCGGTGCAGAGGGTCGAGGCGGTGGTGTCGGAGCCGGCGCCGAAGAGGGAGGCGGGGAGGAAGGAGAAGTCGCGGTCGGAGAGCGTCGTGCCCGCTTCGCCGCGCGCGCGGAGGTCGAGGAGGAGCTTGCAGAGGGAATCGGGGACGGAGTCGGGTTTGCCGCTGGCGGCGGCCCGGGACATGTCGCGGCGCACGACGTCGACGAGGGCCATGTTGGCGGCGGCCTCGCGGGCGCCGTGGCGTTTGATGTCGGCCTTCCACGGCGCGAGGATGTCGGGGACGTACTTGAGGGCTGGGATCGTCTCGACGAGGTAGCGGCCGGGCACGTTGAGGGACGCGCTGTACTGCATGAACTCGAAGCGCTGGCGGATGACGGCGGCGTGCAGGCTGTCGATGCGGTGGCCGTACGCGACGCAGAAGACGACGGATGACGTGAAGCGCTCGATCAGCTTCTCGAACGCGGCGGGGGCGTCAAGGAGCTGCGCGCAGAGGCGGGCGGCCTCGGCTTCTTGCACGGGTTTGTAGAGCTGCAGCGCCTTAGGCGTCAGGGCTTGGTGCAGGAGCTTGCGGCGCGCGGTCCAGGCTTTGCCGTAGGGTTGCACGAGGATGCTGCTGTTGTTCCAGAGGAGCTCGCCCATGGCGACCATGCGCGGCCGGGAGGAGTACTTGTTGCTGCGTTTTTCGAGCAGCTCGGCGGCGATTTGTGGGTCGGAGATGACCACGGTGGGACGGCGTCCGATCCAGAGGGTGAAGATGGGGCCGTAGGTTTGCGCCCAGGCGGCGAATTGGTGCCACGGTTGCGATTTGGGGAGCTGGTGTTTGTTTCCGATGAAGGGCAGAGGTGGGGGGCCGGGCGGCATGCGTCGCCATAGTGTGATGTCGTAGAGTATGGTGAAGATGGGTGTCAAGATGATTAAGAAAATGAGAGAGGGCCAAAAGTAGGAAGAGCTGAAAATCGCTGGGACGAAAGCATTGAGCGCCATTTTGTCATGCTGAGGGGATCGAAATCTTTCTAAAATTGACTGCAGCTGGGGAAAATGAAGAAGAGAAAGAGGAGACGCGCTGAATTGTAGGTACAAGACTTGAGGTCGTTCGGCAGTTATACTTACCCCACCATCCCAGTCCATATCCGACGCCGCTGTCTGTGCGGGGCTTGTCCGACCATGAAGCATTTACCTAACAGGGAAAAGCGTCAGATGCGGCTGCACCCGCTAGCAAACCACTATGCACTCTTTGTAAGTAGAAAAGCTCCGTGTAACGACCACAATCCGCAGCCATTTGGATACTTATCGGGAATTGCTAGAAAATAATTATGCGCTCAGTTCTCGAAGCTTTTCAGGATAATTAAGCCTCTAGGCTGACGAATCAGCGCGCGTGCCTTCGTTTTTTGCTTTGGACCCATAAATCAAACAAAACGCTCGGCTCGGGCCGCATTCGCTTGTTCGAAATTCTTTTTGTTTTCTTCGCAATCGAATACAGCACTTAACGAATCTTACTACCGGCGACGTGAATGTGTGTATGTTCGCTATCGGCTAACCTTCCAGACAAGGGTTTCTTTCCTTTAAGCTAGACGCTCCACTTACCTAGCTCCGATAGGGTGTACGGGGGGCTGAAAGGTTTCGTAGGTTGTCCAACCAACTCCGTTCCTGCAATAAGCGTCACATGCCAATTGTGTGGCTGCATGCATGCCAGCTGTCAAATACGGGCCTCGACCCACGTATTATTCTTTCTCTTCCACATCCATTTTCTTGCTTGCTGGATTGAACACGAGTTATCATCTCGCACATCAACTTCTTTCTATGCTTATTTGACATCCTCGTTGACTCAGAGTAACTGCGCATTCGTCCAGCCTATAATGTCCCAAGATTTAGAGAGCCACGTTCAGGATGGCATTTTTTCTGATGCGGAATCCCACGTGCAGACCACTCGACGGAACGAGAAATTCTTCTGCAAAAGGTGTCAAGATACATTCGCAACCATTTCCGACCGATCACCCAATAACCCGAACGGGGTACATATGGGATTTGTATATCACCACTCTATGATCAAATCAGCGGAGTCTGGGTGTATACTTTGCGCTCAGTTGTGCATCTCGCTTTACGACATACCGTATAACAGGATGGACTACCGCTGGCACTGGGACGTGAACTCGGAGGGTAAAGAGTTCTTGGGTTTTGAGCTTTATCGTTCCCCTGTACATGGTGGATCTGGATCCATGCCGGGATTCGCGCTCATGCGATCTTCCGGTAAGATTTCTTGTACCAAAATGCTGGATGGGAGCGTTTGAATAATTTGTAATAACCAGTAGACGTTCAAGAAAAGTACGATACCCAGGATTTATATCAAAATATGCTCGGAGGTCTACCTGAAACAACAGACAACGAAGCCACGTGGAGGGTCATCCAGCGATGGTTGTCGGAATGCTTATCTACACATGATGATTGCAATTGCAACCCTCATTCGTTTGAGAAACCCACACGGCTGATCGATGTCGAAATTCTCATGAATCTAGAGCCCGCAGAGGATCGTGTGCTTTTGGTGGAGCCAAGAGCAGACATTCCTACAGGAAACTATGCGACGCTCTCGCATTGTTGGGGTGGCGAAGTGCCCTGCCTACTGAAAAGTTCCGAGACATGCGAGCGGCTCAGCAGTGGATGGGCAGTTAAGGAGCTCCCGAAGACATTCCGCGAGGCAGTCATCACAGCAAGGAAACTCAGCATCAGATACCTATGGATCGACTCGCTATGTATCCAACAGGACTGCGATGAGGATTGGAAAAGAGAGTCCCAAACCATGGATACGGTTTACAGCAAGTCCTACCTCAACATAGCCGCGACGGGAGCAAAAAACTCTTCGGTTGGGCTTTTTCTTGAGCGTAAAGTGAAGTGTGTCCAGCCCTTTGAAGCAGACATACGGCAGCACGGTGAGACTGGTGGGGAAGATACTTTCACTCCATATCTACTCTTCCGACAGGACTTGTGGAAGACCTATGTCAACGAAAGTCTCCTTGGAAGAAGGGGCTGGGTTACACAAGAGCGGGAACTGTCCCCAAGGCAACTCAATTTCACTGAAGCTGGGGTCTTTTGGGAATGTCGATGTCTCAGGGACACAGAGTTCCCTTTTGACTGGCCTCAATGGTCTGGCCGTGGGAGCGATACTCGCAGGTATAAATCTTTTATTCGGCGGATAGAAGCTTTCGAAAAGAAAGGTTCTTTAATGTCCGATAGCGATCGATCGGCAGAGTTAACCCATATCTACAACGAGTGGAACAACACAATTCACGGTTATTCCCCATCGGATTTCACAAAGGAGACGGATCGTCCCATAGCGATAGCTGGTCTAGCTAAAAGGATGCAGTCAGTCGTCAAGGATACCTATCTCGCAGGTCTTTGGAAGAGCCGACTGCTCTATCAACTGCTCTGGGAGGTTGACTGGGGCCTGGTAACAGCGTCTTCTCATCCTGGTAGACCCGCACAAATACCGGTACCGACCTGGACCTGGTTATCAACGAGATCGCCGATCGCATTGTTTGGCTCTCCCCACAATTATTCCACTTCTCTTGGGGACTTTTATCCTGTGGCCGAAGTAGTGAGCGATGAGCCGAGCCATGTTGAAATGGACCTCACCGGCGAACTTTCAGGTGGGTATATACGTCTTCGTGCTCCATACTGGCCAGCTTCGATAGATATGGCGAAAGCCTTGCTGGGAGGTATCCCTCATGTCTTATCAGAAATACATGGAGCACCAGGCAACAGTGCGGCTCGTGTGTGCCCAGATGAAATGACTGATCCTCAAACTGGTACGCAACAATTCATCGCAGTAGTTATGATGGTCTATCCAAAATCGTGTGCCGCCACTGGCCTTCTTCTAAGACAGACACATGAAGAGCAGGAAAAATACGAAAGATTTGGAGTTTTCAGATATGTTTGTGGCAGGAAGTCGGAGTCATTCAAATCGTGGGCTAATGAATTGCAAAGAATGACGGCGGAGAAAAAGCTTCACGAAATCAAAGAGTTCGTCATCTATTGATGGGATCTATTCTGATGGTTGATGAATCACATAGGGTATGGGAGAAATTTACACTGATGTACGTAGTTTTAATTGATCTGTGTGGCAAAATCATAAAATTCACTCAGGTCTATGTGTACGGAGGCACGGTAAAGTTTCAGCCATTGTCAGATAATTAAGCCCATGTGGTGCGGAATCGACCAGTCCAGTTGAATTGTCAGATGTCAGACTTCCTTTACGCAAGATCCCTTCACATGTACCTAAAATCTCTAACCCTCTCCCAATTACACTAGTAACGCTCTCACAACTGCAAACGCAGGAGCATTTACCGAAATGACCCACTCGTTCCCGGAATGCCCCACAGCATGCTTGTAGTGACCAAAAAGTGACATCAAGTGCCGGCGGAGCGCACAGTCGACGTTGAAGACAGAAAATATCGTACCAAAGATGGTAGAATGAGGCGAGCATGGCAGTCTGATTATTGTCGATGATGTTCTTGAACGAGAAGCTAGACAAAGCTAGTGGAGCTTGGACCCTGGGAGTGCGTTAGGGAATTTGTGGAGTTGCGGGGTGGTGCAGGGGTGTGGAGTTGGTTTGCGGGGAGGGGGAGTCCAAGCTTGCCTGGGCCTATCAACCACTCAGCACTTACCGCTCCGGAACGATCCATCCGACGCCAGCCAACGGGGCAGCAGACCCTGTTGCTGTGACGCTACCAGGCAACCCCCTGGTCCAGACGCCATCAAACCCCAGCCACGCAGCCATCGGCAATTCCGCACCGGCAAGGACACACCCACTTCCAACACCCGCGTGGTCACCATGCGGGGCCCCGCATTGTGCCTCGACGCGTGTCGCGACCTCTTTTATGTCTAAATAATATTTACTTTGTGAATCACTGACTCGTCGCTCCTGACTGCAAGCATCTCTCATTCTCTCCTCTCGCGGTTCCTTCCATCCAAGCAACCAAAGTAATTTTCCCAAAAAAAAAAAAGAAAAAACAGATCAAAACAATGTCCACCCCCACCCCCCAAACCCACCCCAAAACAACCGTCCTAATAATCGGCGCCGGCTTCGCCGGCCTCACCGCGGCCATCGAATGCGTCCGGCACGGCCACGCCGTCACGCTGCTCGACTCCTTCACTTCCCTCAAGCCCCTCGGCGACATCATCTCGTTCGGCCACAACGCCGGACGCGTCTTCCGGCGGTGGCCGGGCGTGGAGGCGGCGCTGGACCCGCTGTGCCACCGGTCGAAGGAACTCGTGTTTAACCGGTGGGACGGCGAGCACGTGCTGACGCAAGTCTGGGAGGAGGAGGAACTGGAGAGGGGCGGTGGGAAGAAGTTTAATGGGCAGAGGGGCGAGATTCATGGCGTGGTGTGGGAGTATGCGGTGAGTGTGGGGGTGGAGATTAGGTTGGGGGAGAGGGTGGTGGAGTATTTTGAGGAGGAGGGGGAGGCGGGGGTGGTTGTTGAGGTTGCTGCCGCAGCGGGGGAGGAGGAGGACGGCGGGCAGCAGGAGGGCGAGAAGAAGAAGGAGAAGGAGAGGAAGCGCTACACAGCCGACGCGGTGCTGGCGGCCGACGGCGTGCGCTCGACGGCGCGCACCATCGTCCTGGGCCAGGAAGACAAGCCCAAGAGCTCCGGCTACGCCATCTGGCGCGCGTGGTTCCCGTCCGACGACCTGGCCAAGAACCCTCTAACCAAACACCTCGTCGAGAACGGCGACACGCACACAGGCTGGCTCGGTACGCCCCATTCTCCCCCTTCTCCCCTCCTCCCCACTAACCCACCCACCCCAGGCCCAGACATCCACTTCCTCGCCGCCTCCCTCAAATCCGGCACCTTCTTCAGCTGGGTCTGCACGCACCCCGACACGTCCGACATCACCGAATCGTGGTCCTTCCCCGGCTCCGTCGCCGACGCGCTTTCCTGCCTGTCCACCTGGCACCCAACCGTCCGCGCCATCGTGGCCGCCACACCACCCGACCGCCTCGTCGACTGGAAGCTCGTGTACCGCGACCCGCTGCGCACGTGGGTGTCGCCGGGAGGCCGCATCGCGCTGCTGGGCGACGCGGCGCACCCGTTTCTGCCGACGTCGATTCAGGGCGCGAGTCAGGCGGTTGAGGATGGGGTGACGGTGGCGGTGTGTTTGGAGATGGCGGCTGCGAAGAGGAGGGGGGAGAAGAAGGGGGGGTATGTCAGGGAGGCGCTGCGGGCGTACGAAAGGATACGGTACGAGCGCGTGCGGAGGGCGCAGAAGACGGGCGAGACGACGAGGGATCGCTGGCACAAGGCGGATTTTGATAAGGTGTTGAGGGAGCCCGAGGCCGTCAGGTTGCCGCGGGAGGAGTGGTTGTTGGGGCATGATGCCGAGGCGCATGCGTATGCGGTGTATGAGGAGACGGTGGAGCAGTTGCGGAGGGAGGAGGGGAAGAAGGGCGGGCCGGATGTTAGGTCTTTGTTGTAGATAGATGTCGTGTTGGTGAGGACGTGAAGAGAAAGAGATTCTATGAAATCGCCTGCAGCATCTTCGAGGACCGTTGATGCTACAAGCATCAAGACAACTGAGAAACGGTACACGGAGGCTTTCTGCTTGCGCTATCACCTTCTCCAACCGATGTAGCCTGCGAGGAAGGCTGAACACTTCCTCAATCGTGCAGCGTACTGCCACAGACCGCGGACCACCACCATCCGGCAGAATGGAAGCGACGACAGGCAAGCCATCTTCTCAAGCCACTGGCATTCTCCGCGTGAGGTGAAAAGAAGAAGCACCAAGAAAGGCAAAAAAAAAGTAAGCTTCTTCGTCTTCCCTGTCTACCGCATCTCAACTGTCCCAAAAGTATTGCCATCAAGCCTATCCCGTCCATCCCCTTTTCTCGGGTATCTACAACCGTACATGACTTTTCCTAGAAGGGACACGAGGACGACTTCAACAATAGAATTTGGACTCTATTGGTAACAAGGCCTTCGCACACGCAGTGCTCAGTTGTGTCGTTACTCCCCACGTTCCCCAACCTTCTGCCCGAGGAGTCCGTTTACACTAAGACAGCCCCGTCAAATCTCTAAGGTCGTCCCATACATCACTGTTCAAGCAGTCTTTTATTACCTAGTATAGATGTACGATGCCTTAGAAATAACATAAATTTCGATGCACTAAGAAAAGAATAGCACGCAAGAATATTTTCTTTTAGCCTCTTACGTGGCGCTTCTTAACTACGCTATACGAGTATATTCTACTTCTTTTCTTATTCTAATGTCTCTTAATCCTATAGAGGCTGTGCCGTAATAGTGCGTTGTTACTACCGGCTATCTATCTAGTGTCAGTGCGTTTTCCGGAGTAAGCCGATATATCGGATCGCTATAAATCGGCTACACCGTAAATATGAGTCAAACTTCCGTGCTCGGAACTGGGAAGACATGTTCCTTCCCGCCTTAATGCCCCCGCTAAGAATACCCGGGACCAACTTCTTTCCGTTTCCGCCCGTACAGTACGTCCCATTTAAGTGAGGCATTAGGAACCAGCCATATAAACGCGCTCACCCTGCTGGCCTCCTTAGAGCATAGCAATTCTGAAAACTTCTCTTGCTCTTCTTTCCGAACCCTGTTCCGACACGTTCAAGATTTTCTTTGACCATCAACCGAATCCGTTAGAGAAATAGCCAATACCCGGCGATATACTCGGAGCCATGTCCACGCCACAATATCCTAACCTTACAGTCCACATACTAGGCCTAGAAGTGCCACCAGCTCTCCTAGTACGGACTAGCATCCTTAGCTTGTTCGTGCTGGCTGTCTATGGCTTCTACAAGTGGCTACTCCCCAAGCCAATCCCCGGCATCCCACACAACCCAGAAGCCGCCCGCAGGCTGCTCGGCGACATCCCATCCATGAGTGCCGAAATGACCCGAAGCGGAGACCTGAACCAGTGGTTACTGCAGCAAACCCGCAAGCTGAAAGCCCCGCTCATCCAAGTGTTCATCCGGCCACTGGGCAAGCCGTTCCTCGTCCTGAGCGACTACCAGGAGGCGCAGGACATCCTCCTGCACCGCGCGCGCGAGTTCGACCGCACTGATTTCGTCGACGACGTCATGTCGGGCGTCATCCCACACCACCACTTCCCCATGAAGACCGGCCCGGGTTGGAAGGCCCACCGCAAGCTCCTGCAGGACCTCATGACGCCGGATTTCCTGCGCAACGTGGCGGCGCCCGCGATTTGGGACTGCACGGTGGACCTGGTGGATCTGTGGGCGGAGAAGATGAAGGCTTCCCGAGGCCGCCCGTTTTCCGTGTTGATGGACTTCCACCACACCGCGCTCGACGCCGTTCTCCTCTCCGGCTTCGGCAAGGAGTTCCCGCACAGCGCGACGCGGCCGCAGTTGGAACTGCTCAGGAAGCTCGGACGAGATGGCCTCGAGCGTGTGGGTGACGACGACGCCGGCGCCGAGACGGCCTTTGAGTTTCCGGAGGCGGAGATCAACGAGGGAATCAAGGCGGTGATGGACCTGGCTGATTACGTCGGAGAGCTCAAGAAGTCTCCCGTTCCAAGGCTGCAGCGGTGGATTGCCTTCAAGAAGCCAAGTTTTGTGCGGGCGGCGCGGGTGAAGCGCGAGCTCATCTTCTCTGAGCTGGAGAAAGCTGTGAAGAAGGCGGAGCAGCACGGTTCCGCTAGCGACGCCTCTTGGGTCAATTCGGCCGTCGATCACATGGTGGACCGGGAGAGGCGGTTCGCGGAAAAGGAGCAGAGGCAACCCCAGTACTTCACGCCCGTTATGCGAGATGAGGCAAGTCGAGCATTTTTATGCGAAATTCGAGCACCACAGGCTGACAAGTTCGACAGGTTGATGGCTTTATGATTGCTGGACACGACACGACCAGCACGACCCTCAGCTGGGGCGTCAAGATGCTGGCGGACCATCCTGATGTACAGGGTCGGTTACGCAGTGCGCTCCTCGATGCCTTCCCTGACGCGCGGAACCAAGGGCGACTGCCAACCCATTCCGAAATCGTGAATTCAGCGATCCCGTACCTGGATGCGACGATTGAGGAAATCCTTCGTTGCAGCACCACGTCGTATATCGTCGATCGCCAGGCTGTTCAGGACACTGTCTTGCTTGGCCATCACATTCCAAAGGGCACCTTGGTATGGATGATGACCACTGGAGCAAGCTTTTTTGAACCCTCATTCGACATCGACCACAAGGTCCGCAGCCCCACATCCCAAGACATGGCAGCAAAGGGGCGTGTCCGCTCCTGGAGCGACAACGATAGGGCCGCTTTTATTCCAGAACGGTGGCTTGTCTCAGGTGGCGATCAAAGCCAGGTCTTCGATGCGTCAGCGGGACCGACAATGCCTTTCGGGGCAGGCTTGCGAGGCTGCTTCGGGCGTCGGCTAGGCTATCTCGAAATGCGTATCATCCTGACCATGCTTATTTGGAAATTCGAATTCCTCCAGTGCCCTAAGGAGCTGTCTGGGTACGAAGCCTTTGAGGGGGTTGCCCACAAGCCAAGAAAATGCTTCGTGAAGCTCTCTCCAGTGGCTGCATGATGAAGAATTGTTGGCTTCATGTTACGGCATAACCTCCACGGGGATAAGAGGAAGCAGGATAAGGAAGAAAGTGGGGTGCACCCGCGCGGCGTGAAAAGGACCCACGGGAGTCAAGTGGCTCACGTGACGCTAAGAGGGTGTTCTGCCTACTCCCTCGCCAAGAACACAGCAGTGAGAGCAACATACCAGATTGTCAACTTTCCTACATGTATATAAACCACACTCCTTAGATAGCTTTAACCTTCGTGGTCAACTTTAACAATAGAATTTAGACTCTATTCGTAACACGGCCTTCGCACGTAGTACTCAGTTGTATCGTTACTTACTTCGTTCCCCAACCCTCTTCTTATACCTACTTAAGAAAACCCCTTTCAACAGATCACCACCCTCTTTAGTATTTAGATCTTTAGAGGCAGAGGCCCGCCGTTACACTTCATTCTCCAATTTCTAGAGTTTATACTCTGTGTCGAACTTCCGACTCTTACACTACCGCTTTCTCTATTGGCGGTACTATTTCTTTTTCCTGTGTAGCCAGAGGTATATAAAAGTAGAGATTGGGTCTTACCAAGTTAAATTCACTTATTTCAGCAGCATGTATCTATAGCGCTCCGTATTTTGCCGCAGGGAATGGATTTTTAAATACGCGATTAGTTCAAATATCCATCATTTATTGGAGACTAAGATTTTTCCAAAGCGTTTTGGCCTACAACAACCGGAGAAAATACCCTTAGCACATCCCCGCCACAGCTGCTCCGACGAATTCTAAGAGCGGCGATTACCAAAGCAAATTGTCCGACCGTAGCACTTTAGGCTGCTTTGCCAACCAGCTCTTAACCAGATCAAAAACCCAGCCACCCATTTTGGTTGTCACCAAGTGGCGTCATCAGGAACGGAGCATCGAAAAGGTGACCAAATATTGCAGGGCCTATTTCCTCGGGGGCACACAGCGTGCCCGGACCAGTTCCGAGAGCGTTTGTGCCCAAGGCAGGGTCAACATGGGGCGTCGTAAATTGGCTGCTCCTGAGGTCTGTCTCGGTGCAGCGGAGTAGTCTCCTAAGACACACGGCACATTGAGAAAGTACGTGTGCATCATCGGGACCGGCTTCTTCCAATGCATCTGCAAGTTGCCACAGAAGATCCATCGACCCGTTGACAGCGCTCAGGGGGAGATGCTGGACTCTGAGAAGCGCCATCCCGGCACTTGTGACGTTGGTCATGACGTTCAGAGGAGCATGGCGCAGTGAGCCCTCCCGATACAGTTCGAGTGTTATTTCGAGGGTATGCTTGCAGTCCTGTACCATGCTGTCAATGATCTGAAGGTCTTGCCGGCTCTTGTCGACTTGTATGGAGTCTTGCAGGCTGATGGTCGGGAATTTCTCCCCGCTCTCGCAGTTGCGCGTATGGCATGCTAGAATGCGACATCGGCGAACATAGGCCTGAAGAGCAACAGCTCGGAGCCAAGCCTGTGAGGAATGTGCGACGAGATCAAGGTATTTCGAAAAAATAGAAGAGCGGGGAACACTCTCATAACGCGTTCTCCAAGATGCGAAGAGACTCGAAATGTCATCGATGATGAACGGGTAGCGTTCGGAAGAGATGATGTCGGCCGTTGTTGCTGGAGACGGATACAGATTGTTGTCGATCAGTCGCGCGAGTCGACACAACTCAAACCAGCTCTCCAGCAAAGCGGCGGAAGGGTTGCCTTCTACTGGCCTTGACAGATCGGTAGGGAGCGTGAGCAGAGATTTCCTGCCAAGATCGACACATTTGCCGAACACAAGGTACACAAGAAAGTGACGAACGCGCGCACCGCGTGCCACATCAAGGCCATCTTGTCGATCATTCTCGGTCGATTGGCTGATGGTTTGATGTAAGCCGATCTCGTCTGCCAAATTGGTTGCAGTGCTGAGTAGCCTCCAAGACGTTAGGTTTAGCGATCTCAATGATTCGTGGCACCGGCGCGCTTCGGTTTCTATGTTGCTTGTCGCCGCAGCGGGGCCAAAAGCGTATGCCTCAAGTGGATATCCGCCGGACATTTCACTCGGGAAGGGGACCACGTCAAGAGGCCGCGGGTGCCATTCAGCCAGGAGCAGGATGCTCTCGATGACACCTAAGACTGTAGACTTGCGGTTGCATGGGAGCTTGGAAGACCAGACGAAACTTTGGATGTCAGATTGGACATGTCGGTACATCACCGCGTGCATTTCAACTGCCCTTGAAGAAGACGCAGATGCACGATACCAGGTGTACCTCGCTGCAGTTGTCAAGATTGTGGCGCAGAGCAGCGTCTCCTCGGTGAGAAGCTCTCCCCAGTGCATAGACGAGCTGTACTTGTGATCGACAATCGGGAAGAAGGGGCACATCCATTGGAAAAAGTAGCCGATAAGGTAGTCCGCCTCACGTGGGGAAAGGCAGCCGTCCGAACAAAGAGGGAAAAGCTTCCACGCGGACAGCTTATAGGCTGGTTCTGCTGAAGGTTCGGTCTCTTCGTGCTCATGCCGCTGGTGGACGACTGGAGAGCTGTAAACTGCGCCGAAACTAGTGCCACCCGCTTCATTCTCTTCTGGCTGCACTGGCGGGTGCTCTTTCTCAGCTGAAGTTGTGGCTACGCTCCCCCCGCTGCCATTTGTTGGATAGGTAGGTGGTCTCGCCGTGCGAGCCCCGATTTTTCTCGCCGGACCAAAGACGCAATTAAGCCTCACCCGACGGCACCTGCTACACGGAGGATGAGGCGTTTCCGAGTCGCCGAGATGACACTTGATCTTTTGCTTCTTGCATTCAAGGCATGCCTGGTAGTTCCGCCTCATCGGCATTCTTGCCACTCTGGACCGGCTTGACTCGGTAGGACCTGTCATTATCGGGGTACGCTCTCGGATAGAGAAGATGTGGCGTTGTGAAGTTTTGATGCTGTGAAAAGGGTGGGGGTCCGATAAACCGGCTACCGGCAATGCTCCTCCGCAGTAGGCTCGAGTTAGCATAGGTGGCCTCGCCCCACTTAAATCGAGCACTAAGACTTCATGCTGGACAGTGTTCCTTTCACGCTGAGTGTCGGACCCGCGACATTAAAACTGCATCGTTCTATCGTCCGCGAGGTTTTCCACTTCGATTTAAAAGCGGAGGAATCGGATATAATAGCCAGCTTAACAACGCTATAAGCCAGTTACGAAGCCGTGCCTAGAGCGGAAGTACTGACAAGCTGCACATATGTGCCCCAGATTAGCGCAAAGACACTGCTACTATACGTCGGCTATCCGGGTGCCGGATTACCCGCGAAAACCCGGGTCCGCCGGATCTATTCCGTCCCGTTTTAAACCCCCGCAAGACTCTTACCGTCCACCCGAACAGCACTAGAGGGCATTCCGCTGCTGCTCTCTCCCCTCGGCGCTGAGGAAAGATGGAATATCCTCGTAGAGGGGGCAATCGTAATTTATAAAACCTCTACTAAGCTTTTTATTCTATAAATTCTTCTACCTACCTTTTTTTTCTTCTTTTCCTCTTTCTCTTCTATATAACTACTATCTTCTACTCTCTTTACACGACGCGCGCATCATCGCTCGGCGGACCCGATTATAAAAGCCCTCTTTATCTATCTATACCATCTTCTTACCTATTAACTCTTCGATTACCACGCTATAGTCGACACCCCGTCTTACCTCTTAACGCGTTCTTTACTCTTTCTACCTTATATGCCCGCCGCAGCCAATATATTCTTTATCGAGAAGCTTATCCAGTAGATTATTAATAATAAGCGCAACTATAAGAAACTAGACACGATATAGAACTACTTCGAGAGGGTTTACCTCAGCCTACCCGCTATCCTAAAGGGCCTCGTATATAATAATTACTTGGGTCTCGTCGCCTTTCTCGTGTAGTTAGCTCTCGTGACCCACTTCGGCTAGTTAAAGATGGACAAGCTTCTTACTAGTAATAATAGTTTCTCCTTAGCCTACCAGCTCGTACTACCCGCGTTTCTCTCTATGCTCGGGCCGCAGTTTGATCCCTAACCGCTCAGGTAGGAAATCGAGTGTATCCTCGAAATTAGCGGTAGTATTACCTAGACCAGCGCCGCCATCGTCTAGGCATGCGCGAGCGTTAGTTTCTACTAAACCAGTTTCCACCTCACTCCTATTACATTCTATCCTGGCCGTAACAACGTCGACGATGACTCGAGCAAGAAATCGGCCTTACATTGTCTGGCCGTGCTTGACAACCCGTACGCAGACCTGAGGGGCCACCAGCCATCCGACGGCGCAATCGACCCCGACCTAAAGCGCTTCTTCGATTTCGCAACGACCGAGCGGGGCCCAAGCTTCCCGGTGACCGAAAGCTATAAGAAGTGCAAGGTGGGCGCGCACCGCTTAGCAGCATCAATATTATTACCGAATACCCTCCCTTCCATCTCTCGCTCGGTCCATCGTTCAGTCCTGCCAAACTCGACAAGGACGGTATTATCAAGTTCACTATCCGCCAGGATGGATCCGATCAACGCCTCAGATGGGTATGACGTCTCCTATCGCTTCAGGGCCGCCCCACTCGCACCCACTTTCTTACCCCACGAGCGCCACCCCCGACTCGTCTCTCCCTTCCCCGCACGACACTAACGAACAGCACCCGTCGTGCCGCGCGAGGACTTGGCACCTATGCTGCTTAACGTCACACGGGAAGGGCCTGGCCTTGCTGCTCTCGGACGGGAAGTGATGGGCGAGCTGGTGAAACGGCACTTGCTGCAGGGGCTCAATTGCCGGGACGAGGGCGGCACTTATACTTTGCGGCTAGCGCACGAGCTGGGAGAAAAATAGACAGCGTGCTTTTATAGTCCCCGTATGGGTGTCTCTAATCCTCAACAAGAGACGTGTGGCAGGTTGTCTGGATCTTCGCGTTCGTCTCTTTAACGAATTTCGACAGCTCTCGCGATACGAAACACGGCGGCAACGGCTGTGATTTGACGGAACCGATTTGCCCATCATGCCTTTCGGAATACTGGAAGACCATAAGATGGAGGTGGTGCCGGGGACGGGTTCGTACATGTGATGTTGAAGAGCTGTGTGGCGACTGAGTGCTGACGGATGCGCAGCGTTGATGAACGACCAGTCGGACTTGCCACCCGAGCTCCAGGATATACCAGCAGACCACCTGAAACATGGAAAAGGGAAGAATTCACACATCCTGCTTGTACCGCAGCCGTCAGACTCGCCGAATGATCCGTTAAATTGGCCGCTTTGGAAGAAAGATGGTCAGTGTCCCGTCGTTGTTCGGTAAATGAGCAAGCACTAATGGTTGCGATAGTGATCTTGCTCATCGTCGGCTTTGCTGCAGGTGTTGTTGGCGCATATGGTCCAATGCTGGGCCCGGGCTTCGTTCCCATTTCGCAGCAGCTCGGAATATCCGTGAACACGCTCTCCCAATCGACAGCATGGCTCATCTTGACCCTGGGCCTCTGCGTATTCCTCATCAATCCGGTTGCGAAAGCATACGGGAAACGACCAGTTTACATCGGAGCCATCATAATTCTTTTCATTGTCAGCATCTGGGGAGCGGTTGCAGACAACTACAGCTCTTTCCTTGGAAGCCGTATCATTGGCGGAATCGGTAAGTTGAGAACCGTTCTCCACTCTCAAGTCTCTACTGACATTTTGAAGGGATGGCGCCGTACGAAGTCCTGGTTCAAGCCACCATATCCGACATCTACTTCGTCCACGAGCGCGCCACCCGCCTGGCCGTCTGGAACCTGTTCCTGCTCTGCGGCATTGCCGGCGCTTCTTTCATCTCCGGGTACATCATCGAAGACCTTGGCTACAAGTGGACGTTCGGCATCTGCGCGATCCTCTTCGGCATCAGCATGTTTGCGATCATCTTCTTCGTCCCCGAGACGTCGTACGTCCGCGAAGGCATCCCGAGCAACCTCGTGGGCGAAAAGGGAAGCGACGGAGAGTCGGGCTACGTCAAGGAAGGACGAGCGGTGCACATCGAACACGTGCTTCACGCGGGCGCGGACGAGCCGAAGTTGACCTACTGGCAATCGATGAGGCCGTGGACGGGGAAAAAGTACTCGAAGGCTCCGATGTGGAAGATCATGGCACGGCCGTTCGTCATGTTCTTCTACCCGGCGGTTCTATGGGGCTTTCTCATCTACGGAACCACCCTCACGTAAGTGATTGTCCTTCTCCAAGATCCAATTCCCCACTCACAAGTACGGTAACAGCTGGATCGTCGTATTCTCGGTCGTCAACGGCGTCATCTTCGTCGAGCCGCCGTACAACTTCACCGTCGCGCAGACCGGTCTAACGGGCCTCTCGCCGTTCGTTCTGACCATCATCTCCGAAGTCATCTCCGGTCCGCTCAACGACTGGATCTGCATCAAGCTCACGAAGAAGAACCACGGAGTGTACGAGCCGGAGTTTCGGCTGGTCCTGATGATTGTGACGGTGATCCTGGGGACGGTTGGGTTCTTCGGGTTCGGGCTGACGGTGCACAACGTAACGCACTGGATGGGGCCGGTCATGACTTACGGGCTCGCCAACGCAGCGCTGGCATTCGCAGCCGTCTCGGTGTTCGGCTACGTCATTGGTACGACCTTCCTATTCGGGTAACTAGCTGGCGAGAGGGGAGAAGCGATGCTAACTTGGGATTTGTGTGCAGACTCGTACCCGAACCTCGCGGAGGAGGCATTCGTGGCCATCAATGCTCGCAATCTGTTGACATTCGGGCTGACGTATTTTGTGAACGACTGGCTGGCAAAGGATGGACCGCTGAAGGTGTTCAACACGCTGGGGGCAGCGTTCTTGGCGGTCTGCGCGCTGACGATCCCGCTGTGGGTCTTTGGAAAGAAGATCAGGAGCTTCATTGCGCGGCAGGACTGGCTGGTGAGGTTTATGTCGGATCTGGAGTAGACGAGCGAAGGCGACGCGATGGCGGGGAAGGTAGCAACACGAAACCATGAGCCCTAACGTGCATCATTTTCGGCTAAAGTATGAGGCGATCCTGAGTTGGCGGGGAGTAATGGGCTGATGCAGATTGGCTGGCGGAAGAAGCGGGGAGATGCCGAGTTCTTGGGACCGCCGACAATCCGAGAGGCCACTTGTCGACCCCTCAACTGATGCGAAATCTCGATTGCGCTCAGCTGGGTGCGGCAATGAGTCAACAGCTCTTTGGATTGTTTGATTGTGGTGTCATGGTGTTGAGCTCGGAGGCGCGTCTTGGCCGGGTTTTGGCCGCGCGCCCCGACATCTCCCGCCCCTCTCACCTTCTCTGCCTCCCTCTCCTATGCCCACGCAGATCCTGCCGGCGCCGCATTCCGCCCGGGCGTGCATTGCGACATGCAGCCTCGTGGCCAGCTAATCGAACGTGTTTTCGACGATCACACCGTGTCGGAAGCCGCCGGGGGGCGTGGCAGGGTTGGATTGCAGGCGACCGACGCAGCCATGACCTGATTCCGCCTGGAAGATTCCTCGACCCCAGATTCTCCGCCCGGCGCAAGGTGCAGACAGAAAACGTAGCGGGCTAGGCCGAAGCAGGCAATCTGGAGTCGGGGGTGGCCAGTCGGTGCGCGCCGAAAGGAGCTGATTCGGTCGGCCGACGCGAGGACGTGTGGTGTGAGCATCACCAGCCCGCATGCTCACCACCGCCAATCCTCCCCCAAACCATTCCCCGCGCCCAATGACCGTCCGCCCGCTTCTCAGCTGACATCAGGTACACCCAACGATCAGCCCTCGTTTGCACTCGCTTTAAATATGCCAGCCCACACTGCCAACGAGCTCCCCTGTCGCCATTCAAGGATTTGAGCCTCTTCGCCTCATAACCCCGCCTGTACATACAACCCCTCTCTCCTCCTCTTCCTGTTTATATTTTAAGGCCTCGCCTTTAATCTCCCCCTCTCCCCTCTTCGCGCCTCTCCACTCTGGGAAAATCAGCCCGCACTCTGCTCTACCTACTCTACGCAAACCCCGCTCTTAAACCTACCATAATGTTTGCTGCCAACCGCGCAACCACCACCATGCTCCGCGCACGGCCCGCCGTCGACCTGCTGGTCAAGGCCCGGCCCGCCACCCGCATGTTCCACCAAACACCCAAGATGCGCTCCATGCCCAAAAACCCTCACTCCGGTACTACAACCTCCACCATTCCCTCCTCCAACCGCCACGAAACTAACCAATTACCCAGCCCACACCGTCTCGCAACGCATCCGCCAAGGCATCAAGGCCATCCCCGTCGAGATCTATCCGTTGGGTAAGCGCGCCCAACTCCCCTCCTCGTCCTCCTCCTTCTCCACCGCTGCGAACACCTATCGCAACCATCACGCCCGCCACGTTCGGCCGACGACCGTTTCGGAAGCGATTTCGCGAGAGCAAGAGATAGCTGAGTATGTTGAATGTGCCACAGTCGCCGTCATCGCCTGCGGTCTCAGCTTCGGCGTCTACTCGTTCATCCGGCCCGCCCGCGAGGACCCTACGCTTCGCCTGCACCGGAGGGGTCCGGAGCATTGAAGAAGGGGAAAAAGAAAAAGGAAGGATGGTTTGTGGTTGGGATGGTGGGCGTTTTTTTGTTTTTTGTGTGCGTGGAAGGACGGGTTGTGATACCACTGGTGTACTAGTACGATGAAAGTGCTGGATATTGCGAGTTATTTTTGATTGATTGATTGATTGATACAACTGCGTGTTTGAGATTTTACCCTGTTTGTGTTTTCGTGACAGACGTTTGCTGCGATTCTTGCTTCAGTTGAAGCGAATGACGACGTAAGTTGAGCGCAAATGTGCTCTGAAAAGCTCCAGTCACTTCATTCGATTCCCACGCATGTGTTCAGTATCCTAGATTGCTGACTGCCTATCCAGACCCAAAGCCGTCGTCCATCCAGGAAAAAGAAAAAGAAGTCGTCCAGTCAGGAAAATGAAAAGAAAAGTGTGTGTCTACCCGATCACGAGCACGAAGAAGAGGACCCCAATCAGACGCTGTGCGCATCAGCCGTGCCCTGAACAGCCACGAGCTGCTCCAAGAGGCTGTCCCTCTCTTTAGCCAAAGCGGCACAGAGGTCGCGGCCAAAGCTGTTCAAGATCTCGCCCTGGTCCTCGCCGGCGCCATCCTCGTCTCCGCCGCCCTCGCCCTGGGCCTCCTCACCATCGCTGTCACTGACACTGCTGCCCTCATCACTGCCCTCCTCGTCATCCTCCAGGAACAGGGCATCTGTGTGCTTCGCCGCAATACGCACGACAATCTTCCTCATCTCATCTCCCTCCCGCGTACTCTCATAGACCGCCTTCACAACGCGGTGGAACACCATCGACGCAAGGGGCCACAGCTCGACCAAGTCATGCTCGAGGCGCTCGCACGCCATCTGGCCGAGCGTCTGGACCTTGTGCGCGGGGACGTTCATCGAGAAGCAGAGGCTGTCGTTGATGTGCTTGTTGCTGTTGGCGTTCTTGTTGGCGCGACGGACGGCAGCCGTGTCGCCGACGCGGTACTTGTCGGCCAGCGCGTGCACGTTGACGTGGAAGAGCAGCATGGCCGCGACGTCGCCGAAGAAGACGGGCGACGGGCCGTAGGCGCCCGTGTACATGTACTGGATCATGGCGCGCACGGCGGCGGGGTCGTCGGTGGGGAGGTGGATGAGGTTGGTGTGGCTCTCCTGCGCGCGAGGACGGGGTCAGATCTTCGGCGGGGACGGGGGAGGAGGGGGAGGAAGGGCGAACCTTGAAGGTGTTTTCCTTGAGGGCGTTCTTGAAGAAGTCGCTCTGGGTGCAGACGACGAGCTTGTGGGCTTTGTAGATGTGGCCCTTGCTGTCCTTGATCTTCATGTCGCTGTACTGGCTCGACTGCATGGAGCTGAGGATCCTGTTTCAGTTTAGATGATTCTACGGAGCGGGCTGCGCGGTGCGGGGACGCGCCTGTTGAAGCTGGCCAAGAGGCCCGTGGGGATGACCTGAAGGTCGGACATGTCGTCGAAGTCGCGCGACATCTGGCGGGATGCTTCGCGTGCTGTGCGGAACGTTGGAGGGTGGGAGTAGGAGTAGTGACGAAGTTGGAAGAGTGGTGTCGAGCTTGGACAAGCGGGTAGTGTGTGGATGTAGCTGGGGTTCTTTCCGCGGATGCTCACCTGCGCACGTGATGCGGACGCGCATCGAATGGCCTGGACGCGCCAAGAAAGGCTGGCCCTACGGATTCTTTCCTGCGCTCACAAGCTACGAGTCTTGAGTCTAACGGATGGTTAATGCTATCGTCGAGCTGCAAATGTCGAATCAACAATTATGCATTCACGTCTGAACGATGTCTTTCATAGCACAGCTCACGTATTTTAGAGATTGCTGAAGCTAACTAATGAACCCTGGAATACATCATGAATGAAAACTCTCACCAGAGGTTGTCTTTGTTGCTTCTCAAAGAATTTTATCCGCCTTCGCTCCCTTAACGGATGGTTGATTCAATGGTACCGGCTAGGGCTAACAGAATGGCCGGTTTCGAATGCCAGTGTCTTAATTCAAACGCAATGGGGAGTTGGCCGGGCCCGCCTCCTCCTCGACACTGGTATTGGTGATCCTCCTCCTATTCTTGCACAGGCCGCCGGCTTGCACTGTCAACAGGTCTTCCGCGAATTCCGGCAATGCCTGAATCAGCGGGATGAAGTTTCTGTCCTTCAAGAGCTCGATGATGTTGTTCTTGGCCAGATGTGTGACCAGCAGCTTCAGCGGTTTGCCCCTGTATGAAAGCTTGTCGTACGCAGCGTGTGCAATGCGCGGGAAGTTCGAAAGAACTCGCATCAGTGAGACATCCGAGATGTTGACCATCTGTCCCTTGAGCATGTCGAATACGTAATGGCAAAGCGGGTCGATCTGGTACTCGTCTCCCAGCGCCCAGAGGTTGATAGCGAAGACAATATAGTCCGTCGCGTTCTTGCAGCTGCTGGGGAATCGGAAGTAATGATAGTAGAGGTAGCGTAGCATCGCGTAGACCGTCTGTGAGTCCTTGTCCTCGAGGTGAATCGCGTTCTCGTAGCCCTCCTAAGAAACTTGTCAGCCATAGGGTGACTGCCTTGGTGGTGAAGTGTCATTGTACCCTGAATCGGTCCTCCTTCATGGCATTCTCGAAGAACTTGCTCTGGTGGCATAGAACAACTTTGTGCACGTGGTAGACGGTTCCATCGCCAGCGATCAGGCGCATGTCGCTGTACTTTCCAGTACAGAAGTCGCTATAGTGAGAGTCAGTATGAAAACCATGGGTGATCGGGGAGTGAAATGAGTACATACTCCTGGAGACCCTCGATGATGGGGTCAAAGGAATCGTCCATCTTGTGCGGTGTGTCGCGGAGGAGGTTGACAAGTGTTGGGAGAATGACGAAGGTGAAGTTATATAAGCTGGAGCAAGGTGCTTGCGCAGGGGCCTCATCCAATCGGAATAAAGGTTTGGCCGTGTGGTGTCAAAGATGGAAGGAGCCCGGACTACTGTGCCCGGCCCCCGAGGGCGGTACCTACAGGTAGCTTCGGGCACGCAGTACCAAGACACGGCGGTGGCTTCAAAACTTGAAGTAGTAATTTCTGACGCTGTTCTGGCCTATGCAATGCTCTATCCTCCTCGTTGGGGTGAAAGAAGAGCTGACTTGACACAGCACCGCTTTTGCAAGGAGGCTTTCACCATCATCGGCTCCTCGCATTCACCTTGTAAGAATTCTTACTCAATGCCACTCCACAATAACTTAAAGCAACTACGGAGATGAGCTGATCCTTGAAATAACTTTTAGTAGAGGCAATCTCTACAGAAGCATAACTAGTCTATTCTATCGAAGCTACTGTCAAGCCTCAAGTCTCCACTAAGCCATGACGATTACCCGTTGTGGATTGAAATTGCTACCCAGAATCCAACGCCAAACCGTGTTCCCTCGCTCTGATCTCTCCCATCCGTGCCTCGCAACATTTCTGCCCGACCCACGACTAGTCATCCCTCTTCACAGTGTTCTCCAACCAAATTTCGCGAGCATATCCCGCCGTGCAGAGCGGGCAGCGAATATGGGTCTCGGCCGCCATCGGCGGCTGCTTGTCCACGTACAGCATGACATGGCGCGCGCAGTACGGGCAGCGGAACGTCTCCAACTTGAGGCCCTCCTGTGCTGCGTCGTCCTGCGGCCGTTCCGTCGTCTCCACGATCTCGTTGTGTAGCTGGTCGATCAAAGCAGTGCCAAAGCCCAGCACCTCATCCACAGCCTGGTTGAACTCAGCCAGGTTGATGATCTCCTTGAGCTGCTTCTTGATGATCTTGATGAGGGTGGGTCGAAGGATGCGGTCGTGGTCGGTGGTCTTGGCGTAGACTTCGCTGATGATGCAGAGGAAATTGTCTTTGACGTGGTTCCAGTTGGCCTGGGTGGCCTCGTTGAAGTACTTGCATGCTAGATTGGCCAGGCCGTTGTCGGCGATGCAGTATTCGTCGGCAATGGCATAGACGTTGATGTGGAAGAGAAGGACCGCTTGCGCGCCCTTGACTTCCACCTGAGCTGCAGAGTAGTCTCCTCCATAGAGATAGTCCAACATGGCCTTGACTACTTCCGGTTCGTCCTCCTGCAGGGTTATCGCTTTTTCAGCGCCCTCCTAATAATCGTAAGTAGCTGAGCAATTGGATACGTGGGGAACGTTACCTTGAAACGGCCCTCCTTCATAGCATTCGCAAAGAAAGGGCTCTGCCAGCACAGGATGTTCCGATGTACATGATAGCTTGTGCCAATGCGGTCCTTGATGACCATGTCGCTGTATTCAACGCTTCCCGAGCTAAATGCTCTGTGTGTGTGATTGTCAGTGAACAACGTTTGCTCATCAATGGCCCGAGTGACTCTTACGCTTGCATGTTGTCGCGGAGTATTGGAGTGCTCATGATGTATGGAAGCGTGGAAATGGCAAAGCAGAAAATTGATTGTTGTTGCGGGTTGTAAAGAGGAAGTTCAAATTGATGTGCGCCGGTAGTGTTTTGTTGGCCCGACTGGTCCGGGCATCGGGTTGACACCGAGTCACGTCGCAAGCGCATATCAGCAAGGCATGCGCCGCTGGATGCGCGATCCGCAAAAGGCAATAGAAGGGACTGCGCTAATCCCAGTCTGGACCAGCGGTGCAGCTATGGGCAGTGGCTCTCATGTGATGGCATTGGCCGTTCTCTTGCCAAGACTATAAGAAGCCACCCAATCTTCCGATCTTCTCAGCTTTCCACCAACCCTTCCACTTTCTCGGAAGACCCACCCGTTGGCACCATGGATTCCACCAAGCTCCCCGAAGAGAATTTTCCGACGTTCGCCAACGGTCTAAAGAAGTAAGCTTGCCAACCGCATCGCAGCAATTGGCTCACTCACAGCTCCAATAGGTTATTGGCCGACGGCAAGTTCAGCGATATGAAGATAAAGTGCGGCGACACGGTCCATAACGTCCACCGCGCGATCATGTGCACGCAAAGTTCCTTCTTCGCCAACGCTTTGAAGGAGGAGCATAACTTCAAGGTAAACCTTGCACAATTTCTGGTATGAGGTCATGACTGATCAACCTGGCTCTGTAGGAGTCCCAGACGAACACCATCGAGCTCCATGACGATCCGGATATTGTCAAAGCTGCGATCGAGTTCATGTACCATGAGGATTACTTCGACCACAACTATATGTACGAGATGGAGAAAGTCAACTTCCTCCTCCAAATGTACATCTTTGCGGATAAGTACGGCATTGGTGGCCTTCGAGAGAAGTCCGCGATGGTGATCGAGTTGATCTTCGCCAATGATTGGGCGTTCAACCCTGAAGGATTCCTGCACGCTGTTAGCACTGCTTGGGAGTACCTTCCGGAGAACGACGATGTACTTCGCCCTATCTTGGTCCGAATTGCTGCAAAGACCCTTCGCCGGCTCTGGAACCGCGATTCCTTCGAGGAGACTGTTCAGAACGCTAGCGGTTTTGGCGCTGCCGTGCTTCAGAAACTCGTCGAGCTGGGCGCGATTGACCAGAAAAACAGTCATGGAGTTCATTCGTACTTGTGCAAGAACTGCTGGGGATATTTCCTCATGAAGCTCAGCGATGATCGGTCTACGTCCTGCCCCGGCTGCGGCCATTGCATCGGGAACGCGGAGTGGGAGTCAAGGCGCCGCTCCTGAACCCAAGCCCTTGGGATCATGAGAAATCCGTCGCCTATTGCAAGGGGGATGGCGAGCTATGGTAAGGATTCGATGGGCTGGAGTAATTACGAAGATGGTGATCGGTGTCACAGGTGACAAAAGGTGTAGCTTTCATGAGGTTTTCATAGAGTCAAGACACTATGCATAGGTACGAATGCAATCCATGCTGTAGCATATAATTATACCGGGAAGACGAAAAGGATGCCGATTAGTAGATGCGGCGAGTGATATACTACTGCTAAATGAGCGAACAAAGCAGACAGAGTAAGAAATCGGCAAACCGTTGCACACATGATGGCAAAGCATGCCCGGTGGGCTGCTGATCAGACATAATACCCTGCCTTTCTTCCTTCCTTACTTTATGCGTAGTCCGGGGAAGGTGACGGAAGAAAATAAGCAAGTGAACTAATCCCAATTGGGCAGCGTCGCTGCTGCGGACGGGAATCAGTTGCTGGCTAAGCCACGTGATGGCCATGGCGCGGGAGGGTCCAATGCTTCGGGCTCCTACAAGACACACTCCACTTTCCGATCCTTTCAGCTCATCACCACCTTTCCTTCTTCCACGAAGCGCCCAGCTGTCGCCGCCATGGAAGTGCCTGAAGATGGGAACTTCCTCACGCTCGACAGGAGCTGGAGTCGGTGAGCGTTTTCACCAGATGCATTGGCACGCAAATTGCTGACCAACCTCACCTAGGTACTTGGTCGATGGTTGGCGCAGCGACATGAAGATTCTATGCAATGGCGCAGTGTTCAAAGTTCACACCACGATTGTCTGCGCACAGAGCACTTTCTTCACCAACGCTCTAAAGAAAGAGCATAACTTCAAAGTAATGCAGTCACTTTTCCCCGGCTGAATATCCAGCGCTGACGAGAACCATTTTTTAGGAGGCTCAAACCAACACCGTGACATTGGAGGATGAAAATCCGGCTACGGTTGATGCCGCGATCAAGTTCATGTACCTCCAGGCCTATTCCAACAGTGGCCATGGTAAGGAGGTTGAGCAGCGCGTCACCTTCGAGATCTCTATCTACGCGTTTGCGGACAAGTACGGCATTGGCAAGCTCCGAGAGCATTGCAAGCAAAAGATTGAAGAGCTTTTGGACGTTGATGAATTTTCACCGAAGCTCTTCCTCCGTGCGGCCAGTGCTGTGGATGACAACATCCCGGAGAACGACAAAATAATCCGCCCTGCCTTGGCCTTAATTGCTTCTAGGAACATCCAAGCGCTTGTCGGCGATCCTCAGTTCTGGCACATTGCTGGGGCTGTCAGCGGATTTGGTGGAGCGGTGCTCGAGAACCTCGCTACGTCTGGTCAACTTGCTAAGGCATCCACTGGAGGTCGGCGATTCACCTGCCCCGGCTGCAAGAAGGACGTCAGCATGACGCTGCGCGACAGTGACCACGGCCCTGCTAGCTCTTGGATTACCTTCTGCCCTGGTTGCGGTCGTGCTTACAAGAGAAAAGTATGGGAGAACTCGCGCAAGTGGGACGTCTAGGTTGAGGGTCCTATGGATGCAAGATGTGAATACTGGACTAGGAGGGGCAGATTATAGTCGAAGAGGGCTTTGCAAAAGGTCTTAAAAGGCATAGGGCTTGATGAGGCATTAGCATACTTGGAACTCATTGGGACGATCGAGGTAGCTCCTCGATGGAAAGACCCAGACGGACATGACAAAAGCTACCACAGAATCATCACAATAATTGCAGCTCATAACAGCCACCGTCTCATCGCTGACCTATTTCATTGCTGTGGTTGCATTGTACCTTACTCGGCAAAGCCGAATGCTATCGAATGAACCTTCTGCTTCTTTCCCGCACTGACGGCCAGTTTGCATTTCACCCGCATCGAGAATACTTTCAGGACGCTCAACAACTTTCATTCCTGTTCTCGGCCTTTATTCCTTTGCCTGGAAAATTCCTACCGCAATCCCGTTCACGAGTCAGCTTTCGGCAGCGTGTCCCAAGGGTGAGTGTTGGGAAGAGGTTTGAGCACCTGCATGAAGCTAATCCTAGTTCGGCAGCAGTAGGCAGACGGAGGAAAGAGCCAGCGCCCCCACGTGATGGCGACATTTTGCCAGGGTCTTTCTTCTGTCTGCCTATAAAAGCGGTCCAAATCTTGGATCCTCCGCACCCATAACATAACTTGGACCCCATCCTCTTCTGACACGGCGTCGCTCGACAACATGGCTTCCGATGACACGCACGAAGATGATGACGGCTCTATGCTCAGCAAGAGCATGAGCAAGTGAGAGAGAAGCCCAAGTAATTGTGTCAATTGACCGAAACTAACGGAAATTTCCCCCCAGGTACTTCGCTAGCAGCGAGTTCAGTGACATGAAGATCAAGTGTGGCGATACGGTCCATGCGGTTCACCGTACCATCGTCTGCGGTCAGAGCTCCTTCTTTGCCAACGCCATGAAGCAGGAGCACGGCTTCAAGGTGAGTTGACTTGACCTGATTCCGGGAACAACACTAACATGAGGTCCTCACCAGGAGGCGCAGACCAACACCGTTGAGCTCAACCACGACCACCCCGCGACGATCAAGGCCATGCTCGAGTACATGTATCTTGCAAAGTACTCTGACGTCACCCTTGGCGACAAGCTGGAAGAACGCGTTTCCCTTCATATCGATGTCTACTCTATCGCCGACAAATACGGTGTCGGTGGCCTTCGAAAGCATGCCACGGGCAACATCAAGGATCTCGTGAACGCGGAAGACGTCTCGCACGAGGTTCTAGCCCGGATTATCAACAATGTTTACGAGAAGACCCCGGAGAACGATCAATTCCTCCGTCCATTGATGATCAAGACTGCATTCGACAAGAGGACCAAGCTCATTCGTGACATGGAGTTCTTTACCAAGATGGAGAGCGTACCCGGATTCAATGCTGAGCTCATCAAGGTTCTCGTAGCGAAGAATGATGTAGTGCGATACACTTGCCCTGGCTGCAGAGAGGCGCATTATCTGATCCTAGCTGACACTGAAATCTCGAACCAATGGGGAACGCCCTCGGGAGGCTGGGGCCAGCCGGCGCCGATAACGCCAGTTGAAGAAGAGACATATTGCCCGGGATGCGGTGACTGCTATACGAACAGCACCTGGAGGCAACGCATCATGCTCTCTTAGAGAGGGTCTCAGGAAAGGGCAATCAAGTCGGCTCTGGTTTGATCATGCTCAAGTCGCCCTCTCTCAAGTCTGCTGGCTTTCTTAGCCCCTGGATACTTAAGCGAGATAGTCCATAGGAAAATCTCGTTAGATAGGCTCAGCTTCAAAAACAATGCTAGATATTAAGAAAGCACCTGAAATCTCAATCTCTATTTTTAAACCTTGACTTCCGTTTGCTAAGAGCCTAATCCTTCTACATCTCGGACTTGCACAGACTTGTCGCTGTTTTCCCCTATCTACAGTCCCCTCTCGCAGGCGATAGCCAGCGTGGATTTGTTCTTTCGCTCATATCATGGGTAGTTGAAGCTATCGTCCAGACGAGAATGTCGAATTAAAAATTCTACACATACGTCCGAACGATAGCTTCAACTACCCACACGTTGTTTTGTTTTTGAAAAGAAAAAGATGAAGCAAAGTTACACTCGAGGATCCCGCTATTCTTCGCGCTAGCTATTGGCTGCAGCACCCCTCTGTACGAAACAGCCATGGGGAACGTGTTTTGCGTGAGTCTCGAAAAGAGTTGTAGTTGATTCCGTTGCGCTAAGCCTGATTTGGAGGCGGCACGTAGATAAAAGCAACCGCCATCTGCACCGTGACAGTGTGATTCCCCTGCATCATAGTAGCACAGAAGCCGAGGTTTTGCCCGGCCCGCCCACAACCAGGCAACAGCGGGCATCGCAAAACTTGGATTTCGTTTCGGCAAACAAGTCAAACCACTCTTCCTCCACAACTTTCGGCACCATGGGTAAAAAGCCGGTGGAGTGGTATGTCGATTGCCTCGGAAGGAATGGAAAGAAGATGTATAGGTGAGGAGGCAGCTCCATGGCCATCCATTGATCGACCGAAATTGATACAGGACTGCACGCTAGTTTGCTGGACACCGGGGAGTGGGGCGACATCACGGTCAAATACGGCGATATCACCCGCACCCTGCACAGCGCCATCGTTTGCAGCCAGAGCCATTTCTTTGCGGACGCCGTGACGAAAGCCGTGACGGTAATTCCGACTTCAGCGGACTTTTTTGCGATCAATGACTGACATGACGTTTCCCACCAGGAAGCACAGCCAGACACCGTGATCGAGATCGACGAATGGGATCAATGGGCTGTCGACACTGTGATCGAGTACATGTACTTCCTCGATGACTTTAGCTACGTTTTCCACGAGGATGGAACCTGGGAGGATCTCATTGAATTTGCCGTCGACATCTGCGGCGTTGCCACCCAGTTCGGCCTCGGCGAGCTTGTCGAGCGCGCTGTGCGCGAAGTCGAGCATTACTTAGGTAAATGGTGGGAGTGGAATGACCATTCATCGGAGGGGTTGGTCGAGGTCATTTGTGACGTTTACGAGCACGAGGAGTTCCTTCACCCCCTTCGCCCCGCGCTGTTGAGGATCGTCTCGAGGGATTTCGACAAGCTCGTCGGCGACAGGGGCTTCTTGGCAGCGATGAGGGACGTACAGAACTTGGATCCCAAGCTACGAGAGGTGGTTGAATCTTTGGCGGAGGCCGGTCAGCCACGTCGGACTCGTCATGCGCGTAAAAAGAGGAGGCGTCTCTGATCTTTGGATGCGATATCTGTCAGGAAGTAGCTCATTCCGACTCACTGCCACTTATTTAGAATTAAAGAACCACAATATCACATGTTAGATGGCAGAGAGCCCGAAATTCATTAGCTCAGACATAGCACGTAAGTCATGTATATATAGCAGCGCAGATTCCATGGCTAGAGAGGGGAGAGATTCGTTTCAAGACATCGTGTTGATGCGGCAGACTGGGGCGAGAATCTGAGGAGGTGAACGGGTGATGTATTGAGATACCCGAGAGAAAGCGCGAAACACCCCCCCTGGTCATCGCGCCTACCAACAGTGTCACAATTGAGCCATGGTCACTCGTTTGCAGCTCCACCGAATTGAGCCTTGCCAGATGAGCTACCCAGATGACTGGCAACATGTGCATGTACCATTGCCCAGCGCAAGGAACCCCAAACTTAGCAGAGAGCCCCTTCCTGCAGCCGATGGCTGGCGTGCATTTGTTTTTCGCCCATATCACGGGTAGTTTGAAGCTCTCGTTCGGACGAAACTGTGGAATTAAAAATTCTACGTACCCGTCCGGCCGATGGCTTCAGCTACCTATACATGCTATTTTTTCAAGAACGAGCTGAGGCATTAGCTAACGATTGGAGCCTTGCTATTCTTCACGCTAGCCATCGACTTCGAGAGGGGACCGTAGGTGATCAGTCAAGACGCCATAGCCCAGACGCCAAACTCGATCAAGCAATGCCTGCCTGCCTCTGTGCCTCATAATAGTCCACTTCGAAGCCGTCGACCTCTGCGAAGAGCTGGGTACACGCAGGCGGGATCCAAGTAATGTCGAAGAAGTGAGCTTCCGCAAAGTAAATAACGGCCCTCTTCATGGCTGAGATCTTGTCATGGCCGATGCGGCTCCGGGGATACATGTAGATGGCGCGCACGGCAGCGATGAAGTGGTACGGCGACGTGCAGCTGTTGAGTTGGCCTGCGAACAAGTGGCTGGCGAGCTCGGCCAGGCTGGTAATGCCGTAGGTTTCGCTGACGCTGGCGACGTGAACGAGGTACTCGAGATGGCGACCTTCGGCGGCGATGGACACGGGGATCTCGAAAGTGTTGTGGAGCAGGACCTGCGCCATGGCCTCCACGCCTTCGGGGTTATCGGGAAGACGACAGACGGGGTAGTGCAACTGTTTGCGATTAGTTTAGGTGAGCTCGTAGGGACAAGAGCAGCTTTTACTTACGGTAGACTCCTCTTTGATGACCTGGATCTTGTCCAGGAACGCATTGTAGGATTCGGTGATGCGCTGATCAACCGGGATATCGAACCTTCTGCCACGCACGTCGATGATGGTGAGAATGATGCGCTGTTGATTCTGCATGTTGAACATGTTGAAGGTTGGAATGCGAGTTTGCGGACGGTGGATGATCGAAGGGCAATGACAGCTGAATGGTTTATATGGGGTAGGAGCGTAACCGGTGGCCTGTTGCACGTGATTGCCTGCAAAGAGTGGTGCTATGGCAATTCTGCATTAAACAAGATAAAGGGCTGCTAAAGTGAATTTAGGGATTGCAATGTAACATCCCCTATAGACTCAACTTCCGTTTGCTCGTAAGACAATGGAGCAAAGACAAATGATATAACTTAAGAATCGACGAGACGTTTCGCACGCTGGCTTGTTGACACTTGGCACATTTGTGTTTTATATGGTCTTGCCTGTAATATTCCGTATGTGGGCTGAAATATTGCGATAGATCAAACAAGTGGAGGGTTAGGGCGCTCAGTGATCCATGAAGTTGATTTACCCCGCGGAGTAGTCATGAGAAGATGGTATCATCGCTGAAGGAGGGTTATAGTGGGTGCCGAAACATCTGAGCCATCGTAATTAATTTCTATCAGCTGGGGAGACAGCCAGTGGACTTGGATAGATAAATGATAAGATGATGAAATCGACATGCAAAGCATGAATGAATTTGAGTTTTTGGTATCGTTATTTTATGTCTTTAATTTCGGCAGCGGGAAGAAAAAGAGTAGAATCACCTGCTTTTCACGCAGTTTGGGTGTGTCGAGGCTTCCACGGGCTCGGAGACATTCAGAGAAAAGTTCACTGACACGCACCACATGGTATCCCTGACCGCGCCGAGAAATGCTCCCATGACTCCAGAAATATACCGGGAATATGATACAAGGATAGGCTCGTTCCGCTTTTGCGCAGCCTTAGAAACCAGGCGGGTTGAGACGCTGCGATACTCTGGTCCACTTCGGAAGCTCTATGCTGCTTGTTAGCCACATGGCCGTAACATGGACAATGGCCAGTCCAAGAATAGGAATTTGTGCGAAGCCCACATACTGTGAATTCCCTTCCTGTACTTCTTCTCATAGCGAGCGAAGATGGTGTATTTGTCTTTGGCCAGCATCTCCGGCTCGGTGGGCATCTCGTCCTTCCAGCGGTCCAGCTTCTTTGTCGAGGTGCCTTCTTTTGCTAGTGCTTTGTCGACAGTGGCGACAACCCTATCAACCGCGCGCAAGCGCTCCCGTTGTCGTGCCTTTTGGGGAGCGGACATCCGCCACGGAATTTTCCTACGACAGCGAATCAGCAACGGATCGCTGGTTTGAGGGGCAATGGCATCAGCGGCCAGAGAAGCGGGATCGCTAACCAGAGGAGGCCTCCGGAGAGGGGCTGCGAGGGTCTGAATGCTCCGAACATGGTGGGCTTGCTGGGTGGACGCAGTCAGCGGCGCTGGAGATGGCGCGCGATGAGGTGAAGGCGGCCGCTCGGACGCTGGGCTGCTCACCGCCCTGGCAGAATGCGGGCCGGGGGCGTCACCCCGGAGCTCAAGGTACCACGCTTCCCCACCACACCTCGCAGCTCCCACGCCGCCGCCAGCTTCTCGCCATGTCGTACTACTTTGCTATCGTCGGCACGAGAGACAATCCGCTCTTCGAGCATGAATTCGGCACTTCGAGGGGCGGCGGCGACGGTATCGCGCGCTTCAGAGATGATGCGCGGCACATGAACCAATTCATAGTGCACAGCAGCCTGGACATCGTCGAGGAGGTGCAGTGGGGCACTGGCCAAATGTGAGGCAGAGGCGAGCGAGGCTAGCTATGGAGTACAAGCTAACGCATCGCGTCGCAGGTACCTCAAGCACATCGACCGCTTCCACAACAACTACATATCGTGCTTCCTGACCGCCGGAAACATCAAATTCCTTCTTCTGACCTCTCCCAACCCGGACAACCCACGCTCATCCGCCGCCTCCATGTCCTCGGTGCGCAGCTCCGCCTATCCTTCGTCAAGCGCATACAATCCTACTGCGCCTGCTGCCGAAGAGGCTATCAAGAACTTCTTCATGGAGGTGTACGACAGCTGGGTCAAGACCATTATGAACCCCTTCTACTCGCTCAATCAACCGGTGAAGAGTCCGGTGTTCAGAGCGCGGGTCGCTGCCGCTGCAAAGAAATACCTCTGAGAGAAAGAAAGCATATACTCCACGTGGAATACCATACGCTGCGCAACGTCGCCAGGTTCCAGGCCACGTCACAAGTGGATAGTTCTTGGAGCGCCTATCACTGAGACCACTTGACTTTTGACCAATACCCCCGGCGTGGCAATGGCTTTATTCGGCTGGATTGGAGGAGAAGAGGGAGCCTGGCACCGCCCGCCCTACCATGACTCGCAAGCATCACGCGTCGGTTCAGGACGCCTCTGGGCTCGCTCAACAGTTTCGCAGACGTACACTTCCAGGATTTTGCCTGCGAAACGAAACAGCGCTTCAAGGACCAGATATGATCGGAGATACGATGAGGAGCTCGGCTGTAAGGAATGGACAGGCGCCGGGCGGTCGGATTCAGCATACAGCTCTTCGGGCTGAAAGAACTTGACGAGAGGATGCTCAAGACCCAGACGCGTGTAAAACTAATCGATAATGAATGAATGCATGCACGTCATGTGTTGGTTGCGGGACGCGTAGGCTGGAAATCGTGGCGCCTAAATCGGGCAGGGTCCGTTGTGGCGCGTGGTTGAAGGCTGTGCGGGCAGCCAATGAGCGCGAGGTAGGGCTGTATTTCGTAGGGCCGAGGCGCACCACTTTTGTTGCCGCCTAGGCAGCAGCTTCTTGCACTTCGTATGCCCCCCACGATATTTTCTCTGGGGCCTAGTCGGCATTTCTTCTAAATATTCGATACCCTTGCGCCTCTGCCGCTCCATGACACACTTGCTGGACTAGTTTCGATGTTCTCAGAATCTCCTGCAGCGGCCTAAAAGGGTGTTTCCCGTGCTGCTGACCGCGATCTCCACCCGCTCACGACACCCGACCCGGCCCCGAAGCCTCAAGCTCGCTTCAGTTCTCAAGCGAACATGGCTGCTTTCGCCCACCTCCCACGGCGCCTGACCAAACTGTACTCGGACACGAAGCAAGACATCAACGCCGGTCAGGCGAAGCTGGAGAACGTGCCCGAGCTGAACGCTCTCCACCGCCGCTTCCGCATCCAGAGAGATCGCCTCATCGCATGGGGTCTCGAATGGAGCGACAACAGCTCAACCGCATCCCAGGGCAGCATCGATGAATCTGTTGCCCAAGCTGGCCTGACCGAGACGGTCACGAGTGTTCTTGGCACCATCCAAGATATCCTGGACGAAGCCGACCGCATCAGAGATTCAGGTGACCAGAGTCCTTCTGACACCAAAGACGGAAAGAGTTGGCCCAAGTCGTCTAGTTCGAATAGCTGGACCCCTGCCGACAAGGCCCGCTATGAAGACCTAGCTCGAGATCTTACTACCTCAATAGATACGCTCTACGATCTTTCCAGAGCAAGGAGAATATCGGCCTTTGGAGCCCCTTCCCAAGACACCAAACCACATTTGGCCAAGTCCGAGTCCCTCCCGTCCACCCCATTTAAGACGCCTTTCCTGGACGACGAGTACACCGAATCATCCCTCACTCTCGTCAGCCCGCCGACAGTCTCTAACTCATCCACGATTGAGACGGAGTCCATTCCCAAGATAGATCCATCGTGTCTCATTCTTCCTGAAGAAGAACCCCCGCCATACGAGAGCATAGGAGTTCCTTCGTGTACGCGCTTGATCGGTCACTTCCGTCGAAGTCAGCCCTCGACCAACCCCTGGAGATTCGAATCTGGAGATGTCGTGACCATTCCTGTCCTGATCGAGTATGCAGGCTTCGACCCTGTCTACCGCATGAACGAAATTTCGCCACCTCTAGAACGCCTAGAACATCTTCTTGATGTTCTTGCCCGGGGTGTTGGTCGCTTTGGAGAGGGTTCCGAAGCCCCTGCTTTTGGGACCCTAAAATGCTTAGGCTACTTTGAGGACCCTAGTCAACCTCGATTCGGATTCGTCTTCGAACTACCAAGTTTTGTGTTCAACGGAATAACTCGATCACTGCGACCTGCAGAATTCCAAGCAATGCGCCCTGTTACCCTGTTGAGCGTGTTGCAGTCCAGCGCGAAGAACAACGTTGCTGTACCAAACATTCCCGCTCTGGAAAAACGGTTCCGCATAGCCCTAAACCTCGTGCTCTCGTTCAGCAAGCTACACGCCACCGGCTTCGTCCACAAAGATGTCAATAGCAGCAACATTCTCCTCTTCCGGAAGCCAAAGGAATCGGGTCATACGGGAAGTCACAAACACCCGCAGTATGAGCTGCAGTCGCCTTACGTTTGCTCCTTTGACCTGTTCTCCGAATTCAACGTGGAAGTGCAGTCGAGCGGCTCCAACATATACCGTCATCCCCACGACCCCAGAGCACAGACCCCAGCACAATCAACTTATGCTCCACATTTTGATATGTATGGTCTCGCCCTGATTCTTCTCGAGATTGGCTTGTGGATCCCCCTTTGCGACATCTTCAAAGCAAAGTACACCCTTGCGGATTTCAAGGTTCGCCTCGAGGATATATGGATCAGGAGATTAGCTGGCAAATGCGGCACAGCCTACATGCAGGCGGTGCGAGAATGCCTTTCGGCTGCAGACCGACACCTCTCGAGCACGGACACCAAAGCGGTCTATGATCGCGTATTAGGACGACTCCACAGATGCACTCTCCTGGATGATGCAGACCCCTATCCATACGATTTAGGGCACCATTTGACAACTAGCCCTTCTCCTAGTCCCAGCCTCCTGAAGCGCGTGCACGACCAAGGGCTAGGCCTCAAGCGAGCGAAGCTCCAAAAACGGAACGTCGCACAATTCGCCGAGCGGTTTACCCATGAGCACAGCAGACCATTGCTTTCTCAAGGGGAAAATGTAGAGGGGCACCCTGAACTTACCGCCTTCTTGTCTTTGGCTCATGCTCAAGAACCAGGAATAGAGGGCGGTGGGGACGGCATTGCTGTCAAGCACCACCAGAATGGCCACGACATCGATACCCACCCAAGAGATGCATTGGCATCACTGCATGTGGACAATGTGGTAAATGCTGCAAAAACAATCCAACGAGCCTGGCGAAGGTCTCGCGGCAAAATGACTTTCAGGGAATACAAGAAGAAAGTTGTCATAATTCAAACCCATTGGCGAGAAAGGAAAGTCCGTCTGGCATCTGCATCTCGTCAGCAACAGCCGCAGATGCTGCATCGAGCCATGACGGACATCTTCCCAACTTCTGAGTCGAATATCATCATTGATGAGATGAGTGTGCAAACATCTATCAAATTGAAGCAGCAGAAGGCTGCGACAAAGCGGAAGTTACTCGTACAGCCGCTCTGGAGGCCTACGTCAAGCATTGCAGCCGAGTGGGACGAAACCATTCTTCCACGTCTGATACGCATCTGCGAGAGAGCACTCCGTGATTCCCCGGAGAGCTCCAGCATTGATCTCTTCGGAATTGGTCCGTCTCCTGCAGAAGCAAGACCTACCATTGTCGTCACCTGTGCCAGCACGGCAAAGGTGAAGGCAGCGTTGGCAAAGAAGTTCAACTACGATCGTTCCGTCTTCGATCTCAAGGTCCACAAAGGAAAGATCAAGCGCTCAAAATTGACGAGATCAACTCGGAGGCGAAGAGCTCCATGTAGATCTATGATGGATGAGGTCGAGGTACCGGCGTTGAACGGTTGTTTCCAGAAACGCCCGGTCTGCGGTGCATCCATCGGAGCATACAATGGGGAACACTTGCCACCAGTATCGTATGGTGGAGTTGTCTTGGTCGATGGAGAACCATTTGGAATGAGTGTTCACCACATGTTGGATGCTCCAAGTGAAGACGAGAGTGAATATGGCGACGAGTACTCAGATGTGGAGTAAGTATTTTCCTTGAGGCATTGCGCGCCCACCATTCTCGAAGCTCCCTCTAATATTTCCATCTGCGCCGATAAAGGTGGATCTATCTCCCTCGGTAACTACTACACTCTCTCAAATATCACCCATACACAGTCTCCGGCTTCAACTAACATCGACGGACAGAAGTGAAGACATTTTGCGGTCTAGTGCGAGGGGTTCCAACTACAATTGGACCTCGCAGATCGGCTCGCAGCCTTTGTTACAGGATCTACCGGACGCTCCGCAAGCTTTTGAAATCTCAGATGATGAAGATTTCGATGATAGCGCTAGCAGTTATACCTATGACTCTGCTGATGAGGCTTTTTCTGACTCCGAGAGTGAAGACACATCGTCCGAACCCGGCGACATCCCAGGCATTGAGGCAGGCGACGGCGAAGAGATTCTCATCACTCAGCCCGCCATCGACGACGTCGAAGATGACTTCTTTCCTTGTGAAGAAGACCGCGACGAGGACCATCTCGATTCACACGGGTTGGGCCACGTCCATGCCTCATCTGGGATTCGGCGCTGGAACCGGAACGGTGTGATCCACGAGATCGACTGGTCTCTGCTCAAGTTGAAAGATGAACGCCTGCAGCCGTACAATCTCGTACAAGGGGGAAAGAGGTACTGCACGCAACCAGCAAAGCTATGTCCGAAGCTAGTAGATCCTGTGGACAGATTGCAGTCCAAGCCCGAGGAAGACGAATATCCAAGCCAAGTAAGTCCTTTCTTCAGTACTGAGAGCGTTGCGGGGTTGTAATCTAATTTTCTCAATCAAGGTTGCTAAGGCAGAAGACCTGGGTAGCCTTCAAGTTCACAGCCTCGGGCGGACAAGCGGCCTGAAAGGCGGCATCATTAGCCATACAATGACCGCCGTCAAAATCCATGGGCGCAAGTCCTACGCTCGAAGCTGGCACGTAAGCGGCGGGTTAGGTGGTAAGTGAGCCCGTCTCATTTAATCTCTCCTAGTAGTTAACAACTGTTACAGTTGGCGGTGATTCTGGCGCTTGGGTCATCGACAATGAGCAAGGCCGCATCTGTGGTCACATCCTTGCATGGTGTGACAAAAACCACGTCGCATACATTTGTCCCATGCAGGTGCTTCTGGAAGACATCAAACACACGCTGGGCGCGAAAAAGGTTCTCTTGCCGGGCCAGCAAGAGGAAGACGCTGAATCATTCACGTCCCAGGTCAAAGGAGGGTTTGACCTGCCCGATATCAAACAACTTAACATTGGCGATGTGGATGGAGGGATCAGGAGTCGGTTCATGCAGAATCCGAGCAGGATTGAGGTCGTGCGGGGAAGGGCCGGGCAGATGGCGTGATGGAACGGCGCACATATATGATACCCATTGTTTTCATGTAAAGTCAAAAAATAGTTCTCAACAAACTGCAGTCATGTACAGAAGGGCACTGAATCTAATGGCTGGATGGTTCCCTATACAGGGGGGTCTCGCAGCCGACTGCTAGCGTGAAGAACAGTAAGGCCCCAGCCGTAACTATACCTCAGCTTTCTCTTCAAAAAATAACATGTGTGGATAGTTGAAGCCATCGTCCGGACATGTATGTAGAATTTTTAATTCGACATTATCGTCCGGACGATAGCTTCAACTACCTATGACATGAGCAAAAATAAACCGCGCTAGCCATCGGCTGCGAGAGGGGACTGTACGAACTAACGCACTTGACGGGGGTCGCATCTTCCAACGGGAGAGTCGGCTTGATTCGCTGGACATGCGTCTTGTTGGCGGCCAAAGCAAGTCTAGAGTCACGATCGAGATTATGGTTGGTAGATGCACGACCCCGTCAATAATCGCAAAACCCGTCAAACACGCCGTGTGATAGGCCGAGCCCACTAGTTATCTGCTGCTTCTGGCCGGTGACAGGGCTCTGATACACAGAAAACTGGATTCACGACAGGGGGCAGCTGCAATGCCCGTCCGAGCCCTGCAATATTCCCCATCATCCGTGATATCCTGATATCGCGTTCTTCACTGCAGCTCTTAATTACGCTTGTTCCGTTTGCCGTTCACCATTCCACCCACAGTGTCAGGCCATCATAGTATCCTTTGGCGGATGACTCGTGTCGCCTTACCGGCTGATTTACCGCGTGCAGCCGCTGAGCCGGGAGACTGGGGTGCATGCCAAGCTCTTCTGACCTTGCGGATGACGTCTGTCGAACGTCGTGGCTGGACCGAGGGAAGGAACGGCCAGACCGCCGACATCATCACCGAGCATGTGAAGGGCAACGTCTAACATCGCTGAGACGGCAGATCTCATTCCAAACTGTCCTTGTTCGCGGATGCAGACGTCGCAGCTGCAACCTGCCTGAAACGTGAAGCCAGCGGAGCAATTATTGACTGCCACGACTTGCAGCAGCTATGGCCGACAGTGACGAGGCGGGATTCCTGTACAACAGCCAGCTGGTGCGTCACGAAACTTCATGCGAACAATTCCCGCACAACTGGCCTGCGCTTTTTTGCTGACGCCTCGCCTTGCAGGATGCTTTCGATCTTTACCACATCGTCCAGGAAGAAACTAGACCGCGGCGAGCACCTCTCGGCCCCGCGTTGCCCGCGCTTGGCCATGCAACCTCCGGTGCACTCGGTTCCGCGATATCGAAGCTGATCATCTACCCACTCGACTTGGTCATTACACGACTGCAAGTACAGGCCCAGTTCAAGAATGGCGATAGTGAAAGTGAAGGCGACGACGATGCGGACTACAAGGACATTGTCGATGCGCTCAAGAAAATCTATGCCAAAGAGGGTGGATTGCCGGCGTTCTACAGCGGCCTGGCCCAGGACTTGATCAAGAGCGTGGCCGACTCGTTCCTCTTCTTCCTGGCGTACAATTTCGTCAAGAGCAGCCGGCAAGCGCGCAAGCCGGACCCGAAGAAGGCACTGCCCGCATTCGAAGAGATCGCGGTGGGCATGGTTGCCGGCGCCTTCTCCAAGTTCTGGACGACACCGGTGCAGAACATCGTGACGCGAAAGCAGACGGCCAGCATGGTCGCGGCGCGGGACCGGACGAGCAGCGTCAGCCCGGAGCTCAGCGCGCGCGACATTGCGCTGCAGATACGGCACGAGAAGGGTGTGGGCGGCTTCTGGTCCGGCTATTCGGCGGCGCTCATCCTGACCCTCAATCCGGCGCTGACGTTCTTGCTGCACGAGTCACTACTGCGGGTACTGGTGCCGCGCGCAAAACGCGCGAAGCCCGGGTCGACGGTTACGTTTTTTATCGCGGCACTCAGCAAAGTGGTCGCGTCGACCATCACGTATCCGGTGTCGTTAGCGAAGACGCGCGCACAGGTGTCCGCGCAGCCGCCGACGTCAACGGCGGGAGAGGAACCGCTGCAGGAGAACCAGGGCTCGGCCGCGAAGGAGACCGAGCCGCTGCAGGAGAAGGCGGCGGCGGCAGGGTCAGCGGCCACGAGGGAAACCAAGAGGGCGGCGGCCCGCGCCACCATCTTCGGCTCGATCCTGGCGATCGCGCGGAAAGAGGGCACGGCGGGCCTGTATCAAGGGTTGGGCGGCGAGGTGTTCAAGGGCTTCTTCAGTCACGGCCTGACAATGCTCATGAAGGAGCGCATCCACGTCCTCGTGATCCAGCTCTATTACCTCATCCTCAAGGCGCTGCGGCGGTATCCCAGCCCGCAAGAACTAGCGGTGCAGGCGCAGGAGGAGATGCGTGAGGCGGTCGAGGCGGGCCGAGAGCTAGTGAGCTCAACGTCACAGAAGATGGCAGAAGCGCTCGAGAATAAGTCAACGCAGCTAGGAGACGTTTACGGGAAAAGCGTTGAGAGAGCGGCGGAACTGGTCACACGGGAGAGCGGTAAGGCTAGCGTGAATAGTGACAGGCCCAAAACCAAGGAGTGACTACACAGCGAATTTTCTTTACGAGGAACGGCGGGATATGTAGGCAGTTGAAGCTATTGTCCGGGCGTGGTCGTATCATCGTTAATTCGTCCGTCGATAGCTTCGACTACCCATGACATGAGCGAAAATAAATTCACACGCGATTAGGGGACGTTTACGTGACAGGCGCTGACCGGACGGCGGAACTGTTCAAACGGGCGGGCGGTAAGCAGCACGATTAAATTAATCGATGGGTCTCCGGCGAATTTTTCTCATCGTGGGTTACTGGTGCAAGTCATGTGCTCGAAGGGTGGAGTCCCCGTCGAGGCTGGGTGCCCAGCCCATGGGCGCCCTACAACGTGCCTGGCGGGCGCTGCGCGAAACCATTGGCTGACGACCAACGCCGTAAAGCTGCGCACATGGTTGCCGTGTTATGAAAACGGCGTTGACGTAGTCTCGGGCGCGCTCGACGAGATCGGCCTTGGGCCTGCAGTCGCGGGCAACTCATGCAAGTGCAAGGATTAGATCCCTACCACTGGCGTTGCTTCCGCGACCGTGCGAGCGCCGCCTGCGACTGGCGAGCCCTCTCCCGTCTGCGTCAACACACAACCCACCCTCCTCCTCCGACTTCCACCCCACGGAGCGCGCGCCGTCGTACCTGACATGGACGCGAACCCGCGCCAGTAGAACCCCTCCGACCGACCTTGCGCGCGCCCCGACGACGACGCGCCCTCCCCGACCCTTCGTGAAACCGGGCAGCCCTTCACACCGCTCGGTCCGGACTGCGGCAGGCACTCCCACAGCGCCTCCGCCTTGTAACGCGCCTCCACCGCATCGCACCGGAAGACGACACTCACGACACCCTCCCCCGCCACGAAGACATCACGACCACGGCCACGACATCAATCACGACAACCCCACCGTACCTCGCGCAGCCGCCGCCGCCAGGACCACCGCGCCCCTGCGTAGCGCGAGCCGACGCACACCACCGCCCAGATGACATCGACACAGGATCGCCCCCCATCGAGCCCCGTGCCGGGGGGCTCGCTCGAACAGGACCTCGCCTACTACAAGTCGCAGTATGAGCAGCTCGAGAGCGAGCTGCAGGACTTCCAGGCCTCCAGCCGCGAGCTGGAGTCGGAGCTGGAGAAGGATATCGAGGCGTCGGAGAAGCGCGAGCGCCAGCTGAAGGAGAAGCTGGAGGCCATGGGCTTCGAGGTCGAGGAGTGGAAGGTAAGTCCACCTCCAATGTCGCGCTTGAGCGCAATCGCGACCCTTTGGCCGTCGCGGTGCCTCGGCTCTGGGGCCCGTGGCAGACCCCGTTCCAGGGGGCCTGTGTCGTCAACGACGTGAACGGCAGCTAACGCGCATCGTTCCGCGTGCCAGGCCAAGTACAAGCAGTCCAAGACCGAAGCCAATGGAGCGCAGAATGCCCTCCAGAAGGAGATTACCACGCTCCGCGAGACCAACCGCTCCATGCAGCTCCGCCTGCGCGACATCGAGGTCGCCAACGACGACTTCGAGCGCCAGGCACGGAACCAGACCTCGTCGTTAGAAGACCTCGAGCAGAAGTACAACATCTCCATCGAGCGCGGCGTCATGCTCGAGGAGGAGATCAAGGCAGGGGAACAGGAGCGTGAGGAACTGCGGATAGAGAACCAGCGGTTGCGTGACGAGCTTGCCGATATCTCCATCGAAGCCGACATCGTCAAAGAGAAGCTTCGCGTCGCCGAAGATACCATCTCCCGTCATCGTGCCGAGAAGACTCACGCCCTCGTCACTGCCGACCACGGCAGGTCGCGGTCGCCTGTGTCGGAGACGTCGACTTCGGCTACGACCGTGTCGTCGCCTACCACCTCCACACCGCCACCGACGAAGTCCAACCGCACCAGCGCCACAACTCCACCATCCCCCAACTTTGCGGAGTTCATGGATCGCTCCAAGGATATGCGTGGCGTCGCGTCCCAGCGTAAAGGCTCCATCGCCTTCCACGACAACACGCCACGTCCCAGAGACTTTGGCCCACAGCGCACGCGGCACAATCGGGCCCCGTCGATGCCCTGGAGTTCGGCGAGTGGACGCTCCTCACCTACACGGGCACGCAGACCTACTCAAGGCCATTCGTACAAGCCTAGCCGTGATGGGGCCCTCCCTCGCTCGGGCTCCTTGTATCAGATTCGTGGGCTGATTGGCAAGATGCAGAAGCTCGAGGCCCGCGTCCACAACGTGCGCAGCAAGCTACCTGCACCTACCAACACGCCGCCACGCGCCAGCCCTCGCGGTGGCAGCGCTCAGAGCAACCACTCGCACATGCCATCCAACGTCACGGTCCGCTCAGCCGGTAGGCAACGGACCAGCGGCAGCACTAACAGCTCTCTCAAGGACGGCGAGGACAACAATACCATGGGTGTCTCAAGGTTGAACTTTGGTGCATCCGTGGCGAAGACTAACAGCATCTCGGGCTTCATGAGCGCTCCCAGCGACACGCTGAGTGCCAGCAGCCGTCCCACCAGCCGCGGCAGCGAACGCAGTGGAGTTAGCGGCGTCAGCAACGGCTACGGTCGCCCCATCTCCCGTGGCAGCGGCCGGCCTCCGTCACGCAACAGTCAGGGTCGTGGCACCCCGCTAGGCCACTTCTCCACTAACAACACAACCGAAGCCCGCCGCCCGCGCACCAGCGCTGCCAACTCGAGTTTCTGGAACAATGACAGATATGGCGGCCCCGCCCGGCCAGTGACACGCACCAGGGCCAACACCCGCTCTCAGTTCGACGATCTCGATGAGCCCGGGTCGACCCGTTCCACACCGATCACTCGCAAGCACGACTTCAGCCGCAGCGTTGGTTCCAACAACTCGGGCATTCCGACCCCGAACGGTCTCGGCACCGGCATTCCCACTCCCTCTGGTCTACCAAGGAGAAAGAGCGTGTCGGCCGCCAAGAGCCGCAGGCCAAGCATCGACCAGGGTGTGGGCATCCCGCCGGTGCCCCCGATTTTGGCACGAGCCCACACCAGGCAATTGAGCGAAGTCGGAGAGACTTGGTAAAAAATGATCGAAAAAGATGAATACGCAGCGATCCGGTCAATCTGGGAAATCGAAGTGCTCGGCCAGATCGGAGATGGAGATTCCAGGGGGATTGTGGAGCATAGAGTGCCACGAGGCGTGGGGCTACGAGGCGCTGTCCCTGCCCCCAGACCGGACACCGCTTGCGTCCGAACAACGACAACATGACCTAAAAAAGCTTTCATGCTTTTCCTATCATCATCAAGACTTTTTTTTGAATCCGACCCATCACAGCAGAGCTCAGCCTTTTGATCCGGGAAGGGAAAAGACGGGCTTGAAATTCACAGATTGTCCTCCGGTTTTTTATTTGGCGAGGACATGGGGCGGGATTTCAAGGCGTCTTTGGCGTCCTGGCGTTGCAAAGCATTTTTCGTTTCTGGTTGGGTTTATCTCGGAACCTGGGGCTGGCGCTTTCCATCTGCTGTTGCCATTCACTGCTGCTTTCCGCGTCATTTTCCACTACCGTTCTCGCACAGAACCTTCACACAGACTCGACACATTGGCGAAACTCTCGAGTCGCGACCACCTTTCCTTTTTTCCTACAACACAAAACTCCACAACTCTATTAGGCCGACCTTTTGACATTGCATCACCTGCTACTCTCTCAGTCGTGGCTTTTCTGGCCCAACGACTACCCTTGTCGTTTTCCTCTTTTTTTTTTTTTTCGGGTACATAAGATCATCAGTTCATCCGCATGATACCCCCTCCTCTTTCTTGTTTTTGCTGCTTTTCCGAAGACTGCTGCTATACGCAAACAAACACTCTACATCAAAACCGACCAACTGGCGGTCCCATCTTATTTTCATGACCATCAAGCCAGGACCAGACAACGTTCAATCATTCAAACACATTTTCCTCTACAACATTTTCCTTTACAAACAAAACCAAACAAAACCTCGTACGATCCTTCCGAATTTCATTTTCATGTTCCTTCCTCTCTTATCCCACCGACCTACTACAAGACAAATTGCCTGAGAAAACCGTTTCTTTTGAACCAACCTTTTTCTCCTCTTCTCTTATTTTTTCTTTCTTCTGCCCAATTTGAAATTCTTTTCGGTTGTACAGATTTCTTCTTTCGCTTCTTGCTTATCTGATTCTTCGGCAGCTTGGAGGGTTTTTTTCAATTTTTTTCTTCTTTCCTTTGAGGATGAGGAGAGGAGGTATGGAATATTGACGGCGGAATTCTCTATCTCTCTTTTTCTTTATCTTGGGCTTGCTTGGCTGGAAAAACAGGAAATAAAAAAAAGGAAAACAAAAACAAAAGGCCAAACAAGGGATCAGGAAAACAAAAAGGGAGATGAAGAAGGAACATAAGTGAGATGAAGGCACGACAAGGGAGGGGTTGCTGGTGGGGGGGAATTGGTTGTTGTTATCTGTATCTGTTTCTTATTCTGGGCTGGGAAATTGCTTGTTTTTGAGATTTGATTTTTTGTTTGCGCGCGCTTTGGAGGAGGGGAAATGGGAACTCTAACAGAGCTTACCTACCGCCGCTGCTGCTACTGCTGCTACATACTTTTACTACCTTGCCTACCCTTAGAGTGGTTAAAAGGGGGGTTGTATATGTGGGGTTTTGTGTGCGCGCCGCCGTAGGGATTAGAATGATTGAAAGACAGATAGCACCAAAAAAAATGGAATGATGGAAAAAATTTAAAAAAAAATTTGCTGCTCCCCTGGTTGTGTGATTGTGTGGTTCTTTTGTGCGTTCATGACGACGTGAGTTTCAAGAAGTTTGATGTTGCTCAATTCTATGCGAAGCTTTCAAGCTAGAATCCTACCCTTGTATGTGCATACAAAGAGAATATTGAGAACCGCCTCTAGCTTATAACAGACCCCGCCTACAACTTGGTGAAATAGTTAATGGAGCATCTTCACCCCAAACAAAATATGTGTAGGGTACAAGTGCAACGGCACTAGCCACAAGGTCCTTTCCAAATTGTCCAAGACCATCCATCATCTCCCTGAATTCGCGGTTCTTCATATGCTTTTCGATCCCCTTTTTGGCCATAACCACAACAACATCTCTTAAGCCCTTGTCGCTTTCTGGAGTGGCCTCATAGACAGCCTGGATAGCTGAAGCGAGGATATGGCTGTTCTCAGTGAAACGGCCAGCCAGCCAAAAGAGTTTTTTGGCGTGATCTTTTAGGCCTTTGATTGCGTAGATTTCGCCTAATGTGTACACGGCGACGTGGAACAAAAGGGATACTTCATCCTCGCCATACGGGCATGAGTAGTTTTTGGTGTACAGGTAGTCGAGCATGGCTTTCACTTCGGAGGGGTCATCGTGGGTAAGCGCAATGACACCTTCCTTGGATTCCTGCGGAGAAGTCTTTTGTTTAGCAGCGGTATAGATTGTGGCGTTTCTTGTGGCCTACCTTAAAGCCCAGCTGTGGATCAAAGGACTTGGCTAAGACCTCGCTCTGGCTCAAAACTGCTTTGTGGCATTTGTAGGTGTTGTTTTCTGCATCAATGACGTCAATGTCCGGCTCGGTCTCTGAGTCAAAACTGTGCTCGCTTAGCTCGAATCAGTGAATAAGGGCTGATGGACGAACTCATACCTGTACACCTGGGGTATCGGTTCAGCCGCCTGGCACGTGCAGATCCTTTGTTCTTTTGACATCTTGAAGCTTTGTGGTATTTCAAAGCCTTTCTTGAAAGAAGAGAGGTTCTTATATCTGCGTTGATTGTTCCAGATTCGTGTTCGAGAGTCATGGAAAGAGTGAAAAGAACCCTGGCTCGACTAAGGCCTGTCCCGCGGTTAGACTGGGGGGAAACAGGGGTCCGTGGCGGAACAAAAAAAAGATGGTAAGACCCGCAGATTTAGCACTACACGTGGTAGTCACACTCAAACTCTTTTCAATTGCAACCAAAGCAAAACTCCCTTTTCGACGCCTGGAGTACTCGTCATCATGGTTCTGAATAAGTCACTTGAATTCAAAAATGCTGCATCATCGAGCATAATGTCATCTATATAGATATCGAGAGAATCCCTGAAAAATAGATTCCGGTAGTTCATTGTCGACGACGCACTGGTATGCAATGTTGTAAGAACCTGATCGTGTTCTGCCTCGATTTGGTAATGCGGTGCTGGATCTGTGAGTCATTTGGCAAATCGGGTTGGAGAGCTGAGTACCACGGGTGTGCTACTTGCTGTTCTGGGATGTCGCGCACCTGGCCCTTATTTCAAGTGGCCTGCGCGCAACGTGTTTCCCTTCTCGCCTGTACCCTCCGCCCGTTGCCTTCACTTCGACCTCAATACCGGCATGAACATGAATCGGGATCCACTATCATCTTCAGCAAGGACAGAAATCGCGATGCCATCATGCACAATAAACCCGGCATTTCATAAGCAGTTTACCAGGTAAGCGTTTCTAATCACTGCTCGTGAGACATGCTAACCAGGCTGTACAGGAGATTTGACGGCCGTTTTAGCGACTTGTGGCTTCGATCAGCGGATGGAGCTATCTTCGCCGTGCACAGACTCGTCGTCTGCGTTCAGAGCGACGTCATCAGCAAGCTACTCGTTGACTCGGAGAGCGAGAGCCATGAGCAGAGGATCATTGACATAACGCTGCCAAAGTCCGTCGTTGAAGCCCTTATCGACTATATGTACACGGAGGATTACTCGGACAACGTCCAAATCATGCTGCATTGCCAAATTTATGTCGCCGCACACTCTTTCAGAATCAAGGGACTCAAATCGCTCGCGTTCGAAAAAATCAGTCGACTACTACAGGATTATTGGTCAACCCAGCAGCCCTTCCTCTGTCGCATTATTGAGTACATCTGGTCGCATGGTCCAGACCAGGATACTCGACTAAGACCACTCCTGCTTGACCTGTCCAGGAACCACTTTGAGAAGCTCTGGGTTGACTCGAGCTTCCCTGAGGATCTCAACCGCATCGATGAGTTAATGGGAGATTGGGCGAACTTTCTCAGACACTACTTAGGTAGCATGCAAGGCTGAAGACGGTTCATGTAGGCATGTTTAGATGAATTCCACACCCGCATTAAAAGATTGGCGCCGATTGTCATATTTTTTGTGATCTTGTAGAGTAATATCATAGCCGAAGGGCAAGTGAGTTTGGTTTAATTCTCTCATGCTATGGGTAGCTGAAGCTATCGTCCGGATGGAAATGTATAATTGTTAATGCTACGTTTACATCCGGACGATAGCTTCACCTCCCCGCATATGTTTTTTTCCTTTGAAAAACAAAAACGGTTGGGAAATGACTACTATATCCTTGCGCTGGCGTTCGGCTTTAAGTTGGAGCTCCTTTGTCTGGAATATCTTTTACACGCTGAACCGCAACCAGCATTCAGAATCTTTGTCTAGAAGTTCGCTTCTCCGAAAGACTTTCCCCTCATACCCTAAAACTATACCAATTACAACCTCCAGCCCACAGGGGATCAGCGCCCCTCAGTGGGCGGGCCGACGTGGAGAAAAGAAATGCGGGGTACTTCGTATACCTATGTGGGTTGTGGAGGCCCGGGTATATCCACAAGGCATTTTCCGCCCTCGCCCAGCCAAGCAAAGCTTGCGCACCTTCCCGCCGCCATCAGCCAGTCTCAAGCAGCCCATTACTAGGACGCGGGCTTCCTTCGTTTCCGAGCACAGTTCACGAGTCTAAAGCAACGACTTCCGGATCGGCATGCAGCAACCGGCAACATCCCAGTCGCGGCACCGGGTCGGGAAGAAGCCCCGCCAACGGGTGAGCCGCGCCTGCGACCACTGCAAAGCGTACGTCCTGGAGCTTTAATTGTACTTTCTCTTTCGACATCTTCTTTTCTGTTTCCCCTTTTGCTCATTGTGAGAGGAAAAGAAAGAAGAGCCGCTGCACCGGCATTAAACCTTGTGCGCCATGCTCGGCTCTCGGCTTGCCGTGTCGGTTCACCGCGCCGTATGCTCGAGGCCGGCCGCCGACGCCGCCGTCGGAAGCGTCGCCCAAGGATCTATCCGAGCACCTGGTCCAGGATCGGGGCGAAAGGACGGCGACCCGTGCTGGACACCGCCGTACTGCTTTTAGCACATCGCCCCATATCAGTACCGTTGAACCTGCATTCTCCCCACATGACGGCAGCCCGGTGGCGGCTCTCGAGGCTACTACTGCTGCCGCTGGCGGAGGTAGGGCTGTCTCAAATACGCCGATGGCACCGGAGCCCGAGTCCGAAGACTTTGCCGGCGTGATTACTGGGCAGGATGGCCATTACGTGGGCGCTTCCTGCAACGTATCGTTCTTTTCGCGGTTGCAACGGCGGCTGCGGGATGGAGGAGGAGGAACTGGAGAAAGCCTGACGCCGCAAACTTCGATATTCACCTCCGGCGATGCACCTCTCCCGGCTTTTAACCACCTTTCCTTTACTTCCCCATCCAAGGAGGAAGCCACGGCGCTCCTGAATAGATATTTTGATATCGGTTCACCTACGTACCGCTACCTCGACAGAGCGTCGGTTGAACAATGGCTCGAGGATGCGTACAAGCCCGGGTTCCAGCAGAGCCCAGCTAAGATGGCGGTTTTGTTGGTGCTATTTGCGACAGCAGCGCGGTATGCGGTAGGCACGGCACAGGAGACAGAGTTCCATGAGGGGTGAGTTATTCTGCAGTATGAAGTCATCTGTCTCTGACTGGAGATTATCAGTGTTCGTTACTTCCAAGCATCAGAGCTCCAGCTGCAGGATGAGAAAGGGCCGATCGAGCTTGAAAGTATTCAGGCACGCCTGGGCCAGTGCCTCTTCCTTTTGACGTGTTCTCGTATCAACCATTGCTGGAGTCTCTTCGGGACCACATCACGTCTTATCATTGCCCGAGGGTTTCATCGAAGAGCCTCGAAGTCCAAGATGACGGACCCGTTTATGAAACGCATCGAGGAAGAGTGTAAGAGAAGACTGTTTTGGTGTTCCTACAATTTGGACAAGTACCTCGGTGCCATGCTCGGTAGACCGTGTGTATTTCACGATGAGGATATCGACCAGGTAACCAAGGCCAGTATCTATTTTTATCTTAAGAAATCTAAGACTCACCACAGGATTATCCTTCCATAACCGTGTACAATCCAGATCTTGGTGTGTTTCTGCCAACCGAAGAACCCAATCGCCGCATCCTGATAGCACCAGTCTTACACTTCAAGTACGCGCCCTACACATTTTCCACAATCCAGGCTCCTGGCTGATATGTTTCACTCGGCAGGCTGGTCCGCATCGTCAGCCGTGCGCTTCGCGAGATGTACAGCGTCCGCCCTCCGACACAAAAGCGCAGTGCCGTGATAAGGAGGCAGCTGAATGACGCGTTGAAGGCCTGGCGAAAAGAGCTACCGGCCTTTCTCGATCCGGACCAGGTGGACGCCAGACTGCTCGTACCCAATTTCCAGCGGCAGAGCAACATGCTCAGCCTGGCATACTCTCACGCGGTGATCCTTGTAAACAGAGGCTCGCTCATGAACAAGCTTAGGAAGAGCGACGTCAGTTCCGACGCCACTGGAGACGAGGAAGAGTTGAATATGAAGGCTTGCCTGTCCGCTGCCATGTCGATATTGAACAACGTGGATCAGATCCGGCGGGGTGGGAAGATACTTCCTGCATGGTGGGTAAGTGGAAAACAAACGAAGCTGCCTTCTCCTCCCCCGCCCCCGCCCCCCAACTGACGACACTTTCTCCTGTCAGTTCACGCAATATCAAGCCTTTTGTGCCGTCGTGATCATATATACGTACACTATCCACGCCGCGTCGTCCATGGACCATGAAACGCGAACGAAGTATTTCGAGGCCGCGGAGCGCTGCCAGGCACATATCGAGGCTATTGCACAAGACGGAACCCTCGCGCAGCGCTACTTCATTGTCATGGAAGAGTTCCGCTTGGAAGCCGTGGACCACATGAGCAGAAGCAAAGCCAAGGCAGACGGCGTCATTGCTGGACCGCTTGATAGCAGCACGCCATCGACGAACCTTTTTACGGACGAGGAGCTTATCCGGGTGATGAATGGCTTCATTGACCCGGGGATGTCTCTGGGAGGCATGGCCCTTGATGAGTGGCCGGACCTTGACGGAATGGTACGTTCAGTGTTAATGCGAATGGGAACATAATATAGGAAGTTAAAGCACGTTACTGATTCATGTGCAGGATATTGGAATCAATGATGATATGAACGAGGCGGTCCGCTTTTGAAGAAGCCGTAAATCTGAAAGTACATCTGTGAACGGAGGCCGTATGAGCATCGGAACAATAAGGCTGTTCGGTTCGAGACCACTCGCCACTCAGGCCCGCGATGGCTTGTTTCAGGCCTGTGGCAGGGTCAGTGGCGAAGGAACGAAATAGTCTACAGGGGGGTCCCGTAGCCGAAGACTAGCGTGAAGAATAGTAAGACCCCAGGCATAACCATACCCCGGCTCTTTTCTTAGAAAAATAACATATGTGGGTAGCTGAAGCCATCATCCGGACGTGGATGTAGAATTTTAAATTCGACATTCTCATCCGGACGATAGCTTCAACCACCCACGACATGTACAAGAATCCATGCTGGCCATCGGCTACAAGAGGGGACTGGAGGTCTCCACTCCATATTACAGGCAGGGATCACAAGCGGATCAGCAAGTCGCTTCATACCCCACTATAGCAATGCCGTGAGTAAAGCACAGACCAAAACCTCGTAAGCATATATAAACATCTCACTCCATCCAAAAAATCCCTCCACCCACTCCACCATTCCCCAGAACTCCCCACAAACCCCAGCAACAACAGCCCACCATGGAAACCGCCGCCCGTCCCCCCCTCACCATCGACCACACCATCCTGGCCCCCAACTCCCTCATCCTCGTCACCGGCGCCAACGGCCTCATCGCCTCGCACATCATCGCCCAGCTCCTCGCCGCCGGCTTCCGCGTCCGCGGCACCGTGCGCTCGCTGAAAAAATCCGCCTGGCTGCTGCCGCTCTTCAACGGGCCCTCTTCCTCCTCTTCTTCTTCCCCCTACTCTTCCTCCTCTTCCCCCTCCCCTTCCTCCTCGGGCTCCTCCCCCTCCTCGGGCTCCTCCTCCACCCCACCCCGCTTCGAGCTGATCTCCGTCCCCGACATGGCCGCCCCCGGCGCCTTCGACGACGCGGTGCGCGGCGTCGCGGCCGTCGCGCACGTCGCGTCGGTTATATGGAGTGACGGTGCCGGGTCGGCTGACGCTGTTATTGGGCCGGTCGTCGCGGGTGCCGTCGGCGTGCTCGACTCGGCGGCGAAAGAGCCGGGTGTGAAGCGGGTTGTGTATACGAGTAGTAGTCTTGCGGCGTACACGCCGGCGGTGAGGGGGGATGGCGTTGATGGTGACGGCGACGGCGACGGCGCAGGAGGAGCAGGAGGGGCAGGAGGGGCAGGAGGAGGAGCAGGAGGAGGACGAGAAGTCAGCGCGGCGACGTGGAACGACGAGACGGTGCGGGCGGCGTACGCGGAACTGGGGCCGGGTGGGGGCATGGCGGCGGTGGCGCGGCGGGCCATCGATATTTACGGGGCGAGCAAGGTGGAGGCGGAGCGGGCGGTGTGGCGGTGGGTGGAGGAGCATGAGGGAAAGGTCGGGTTCGAGGTGAATGCGGTGCTGCCGAATGTCAATTTCGGGCGCAGTGTGGATCCGAAAAATCAGGGGTATCCGTCGACGATTGGATGGCCGGTTGAGCTCGCGATGGGGGATCTGCCGGCGGTGCTGTGGGATGCTATTAGGCCGCGTGAGTTGTTGTTTTCTTGCTGATTATCCCCCCCTCGAGAGAGGACTTACCCGGCGTTGGTGGCGGCGGGATGCGCTAACGATGGGGACACATACAGAATACTGGGTTGATGTCGAGGATACAGCGGTTTTGCACGTTGCTGCGCTCACTCGGTCGGATATTAAGAATAAACGTATCTTTGCGTTCGCGGGACAGTTCAACTGGAACACGCTGCTTGCGGCCCTGCGGAAAATGTACCCGGAGAAGGAGTTTTACCCTGACAGGGAGGGCCTGGGCCACGATTTGACTCGGATCGTTGACGCGCCGTGGGCGGAGCAGATCTTGAAGGATATGGGAAGGCCGGGGTGGAAGAGCTTGGAACAGAGTTTGAGAGAGAACTTGGAGACAGTGCGGGTGTGATGTGGGGGCCGGGGGGGTAAAGACTCCCATCGTAGAAAGACGAGTTGTTTGATAACCAAAGGTTGATTGAACCCCATGCTATATGGTTTCATGATGCCCGTGCTGGTTGGGGGCGGATGTGGCTGCGTTTTGACAAATGTGTTCGAGTGTCCACCCAAAGTTCGAGCAGCATCTTCCATTTCGGATCTTGTAGAGATACCTAAAGTTCTTCGATCGAGTCCAGGAACTTTTCAAGATACTCATAGGATTGAGCTTTTGCAGAAAGCTGTGGACGTACGGCGCCAAATTCCCGTAGTAATTTCATGATATCAAGCTCACCAGCACAAGCGGCATAAGCCATCGGCGAAAGGCCCATACAGTTATGCCAGTTAGGATCCGCGCCAGCGTCAAGCAAAGTGCGGGCCATTTTGGTCGTATGGCCATTGGCCATCGCATAGAAGAGAGCAGTCTTCCCGTCAGAATCAGCGTGGTTCAAAGGCGTCTTTGCCTCAATGAGCCGTAAAACCGCCCCAATTTGGCGTACAGCGACAGCAAAGAACAAAGGCGTTCGACCGAAGCGATCTTGGTCCTCCACGTTTGCCCCAGACCGAACCAAAAAGTCTATCATCTCTGCATGGCCATTCAACGCAGCATGGAAAAGCGATCTGCCGAAGCCTACTCCATTACTGATCAAGGTTCGTGCGGTATCTACGTTGCCACTCGATGCTGCAATGTCCAGCGCTGTCCAGCCATCATGGTCTGGTAATGTGGCCCGGGAGCTGATCAAAATTTCCGCCGCGCCCTGGCGATCGCACTCGATAAACTGTGAAAGCGGCGTTCGACGTGCAGGATCTTGCACTTTCAGAGGTGCAAAAGATCCAACAAGCACAAACGTTCGGATGGCCCTAACCGACCTGAGAGACGCACAATGGCGAAAGAGAGAGCTGTCAGAGCAATAAACTGCACCAGGAAGTACGCCATACGAGAGCAATTCCTCAGAAATTGTATGATATCCCACCAAGGAAGCGTATGTCAACCTTATCAGCCAACCTTTCTCGTCTCTCTCCGGAGGTTTTATGGAAAGTGTTTTCTCCGGGTCAGCACCTGCGTGCAATATTTTGGCGACTATCAGCGGGTGCTGTGAAATCGTTGCAAGATGTAGTGGTGTAGCACCACCAATTCTTTCGAGGTTGACATTCGCCCCTGCTTGCAGTAGCGCTTCCACCACACGCTCTTCTCCGCAAAAGCTCGCAAAATGCAGCGCCGTGTTTCCGTAGATATCCTGGGTATTCACGTCTACCTTTGCATGGATCAAGTCCATCGCAATTTCGACAGCAGACCCAAGAATGGCATACATGAGTGGTGTCCTGCCCTCGCGATCCCAAACATCCAGATGCGTTCTTGCATTATCAATCATGCGTTGGAGAGGTGCTTGGAGACCAGACAGTGCGAGGAAATGTATCAAGCTTGAACCAGACAAAGAAAAGGACCAGACGTTCATGGCCAATTGGCCATGAGCAATGTTCTTCACGTGCCAACGCTTTAAGAACGTTTCCTGGAGCTCCTTTGAGCGCTCCGAGTCCCCAAATGCGTTGGCGAAACGGACATAAAATTTCAGAAATTTGTCGGGACCAGGCCAGAAAAAGTAGTCCAATAGGTCACATTGCTTGTACTGATCAGAAACATCTTGCCACGTTGTTTCATCTCTGCTAACATGGCCTTCGCAGTTCTGATAGGAGCTTGGAACGAGATGCTCTTCTTTCTTAATTTGGAGAACGTGGTCTATCCAGTGGTTCCAGCAGTACCAGGCAAGATTTGCAGCGCCGTGTGTCAAATGTCCGTTTACTTGCGAAAGCCGAAGTCTCTCGTCATCGTGGAAGAAAAATGTCTCTTTTTGGACGATCATCATCTCAAAAATTTCTTTCGTCAGAAGCTGGGTGGTGAAGTCCCGTCGCTGGCTGTCGTCGTAGAGAATCTGATCAATACCCTCGAACTCTAACATCAACATCATTCTTAAGCATGATCTTGAGATCTGAAAGTGTGCGCGAACGCCTACGATGCTGGATATTGTCGTACCCTGGACCATTTCAAGTTTTTGGAGGCCGGATTCCAAAAGATAATCAACAACAGATTGGTGGATAAAATAGGCGCGGGCTGGTCGTCCGGTGTTGAGAATTGAACGATTAGTATCCAGATCTTCAATTTCAACAAGTCCTCGGGAAAGATCCATGATTCTTGCTTTTAGGTCATCTACGTCCGTGAAATATTTTCCAACGGAGTATTCCGAAATTGAATTTTCAGGCATGTCGTGACTGAGAGCCATTGCATGCTGTAGCTCGGGAAGTACAAGGCGCTTCTTCGCGAATAACATCCACTGAAATAGCCTGATAGCTTGGAAACGATCATCCTCCTCGAGGTCACTCAAAAGAGTCTCGTATAGTTGATACAGGTCCGCTTGACCTTCTTGAAAGGTTGAAAAGACAATCCGGAAAGGCTTCCCCCTTTTCCTTTGGCGGATGGCCCGATCGACCACAAGGGTTGCCCAATGGAAGATGCCTTTGGAGTTCTCGACAATCTTTGTTTTGAACATTTCTTGCTCCTTGGGCGTCAGTCTTTCGAGCTGTTTGTCGATTACCATCTGGATGTCCCGGCGGTTATGCTCCTCTACCGACACGGCCACTGCATGACTCAGGCGCAAATCGGGATAATGGCGACAGGAGAAGCAGACCCTGATCTTCGAGTTAGACCCGCTAAGGTCCTCAAGCAATCTGTCGAAGTCACAGATCATTTTCTGTGCTTCTTCTTCCCCGGCCTCATCAAGGGCATCAACAAAGATCATGATGGACTTTGTTTGACTGCCGAGTTTCAAAGCCTCAAAAAGATGAGACCTGATGTCTTCCAGAGTCCACTTCCATTTCTCGCCATATTTCCCTTGCGTATCGGTTCTGATCTGGAACTTCTGGAGGAGGCCTTCGAAGGCGGTCGAAAGGGGTTGGTAGAGCTGATGGATTAGGGTACTATAAAGCCCCATTCGTGACTTCTGCAGTGGTACCCCCTGTCCGTAGATAAAGAAGGAAGCTACTATATGCGCTTCGGTGTTGTCTTTTGTCAAGCGTTGCACCACGCGTTTCATCAGCATCGACTTCCCCGAGCCAGGCTTTCCGCCGATCCAGAAAAGTCCAAGAGAACTTCTCAGCCACGAGCAAAAGTCTTCATGATTGAAGATCCAGTCGCAGGTACCTTCTGCTGGTTGGAGTGCGTGGGCGCGTGAATCTTGTTCTAGGAATGACAATGACCGCAAGCATTCTGCTGATGAGTAAGCACTGCTAATCTCTTGTGGGTTTGAATAAAAACAATCACGTACGGTTCTTTAATTCTCTGCGCTCCTCTGGAGACAATGAGCTGGGTGAGGTATCGGGACAAGAAGTAGCTCCTACTATACTCCTAGTATCAGAAACTGTCCCTCCTGGAGAATGCAGACTTTTTGGCCGCTTATTGCATCTCACCTGTCGCATGGCGCTTCGGGATGACTTCTGCAGCTTTCAAGGCAAAGTCTATGAGCCGTTGGCGAATAGGGCGATATTCCTCGTCATATTTGTTCGGGAATTTAACCAATTCCGAATGCGTCCGGTTCATAGCAAGTGTATTACGAATCTCAGTTTCCCAAACTCTGAGGCACGTTGCAGAGTCTTTGCTGACAAAAACTGTGGCAGGTCCTTCCATTTTCCAGATGCCTTGGTTGTTCTATAACCAGATGATCAGCCTCCAAAACAACCTTTTCGAATATTAAGACGCACCTGCTGTGCCGTGGGTGATCGCTTTGTTTCATAGCAGCAGAGTATTTCAGAATCCTGAAATGGGAACGCCTTAAGGAATGAATAGGTCTGTTTTTGGAGAACGTCTGACTCCGCTCGCAGCGTCTCTAACAGGAATCGATTTGGCTGATTTCCGACCATGGGAACGAGGCTCTCCATAGACATGCCCCGGTTTGGCACGCCAAAAAAGAGGATTCCATATACTGAAAGACGGTTCCTCATGTCAATATCATCTCCTCGCAGCATTTGGATGATTGCCTATGCGCAATTGATGTGAATAAAATATTAAGTCTTTATTTTTTTCGGATTTCGGATAAAGCCTCACCTCTTTAATGATAACCCCTCCCAAACTGTGCCCCATTAAAATAAGAGGCTTGTCAGATGATTGAGCCTACGATACCAATAGCCATGTTAGCTTTTTAATCACGCAGTTTTTGAAAGAGACCTACCCTAACGTTATGTAAGGTGGAGCGTAGTCTATGACCAAGATGGCTCAGGTTCTGGAAGGAGTTGCTTTCTAAGAGCTTCGTGTCGGTTCCGTAAACAATAATTCTGGCCCCAGGTAGGTCTTTTGGTAAAGCATCGCGAAGCCACATGAATCCTCCGCCTCGGGCTTTGAACGATCCAAATGCGTGGCCTCCCAACCCGGAGACTGCGACTAGGCTAGAGCGACGAAGTCAGATAAATTCCATTGGGTGTTTCTAGGCTCTTAGGTCTTACTCTAAGTTCCATTGTTTGTTTGACGGCGTGTAGAGCGGAGTAAGGCCGAGAAAGTTGGTGTCGAATAGCAACGAGAGGTCCTCATCGTTGTAAAACGTGTCGAAGCTCCACTCATCACTTTCGACCCTCTTTTGGAATTTCGCAGGGACAGGGGAGATTTCCACGGTTGCCACAATCTCGTCTAAGCTGTCAAGATCACTGGCCAATGAGCGAACACGAATGTTTACGTCGTCGCAGTCCAAAGTGGTTTGTACGAGGCTCTCGACATCCTTCTTGCAAAACCCTGCTGGTATGCCTCGCAGTCTGAAAGTCTTGCCTTCCGAGGGTGCCATAGCCAGGAACGGCCGAGAGGCTAAACAAAATTTGGTATTGCCGCTGGACTCCAAGAAAATGCAGGTGGTAATAACACGGAGGACGAAGAACATCAGGGAGGCCAAAGGCATTTCATCGTGCGGGGTTTCCGATCCTAAAGCTACCAGCGATAAGATGCGTCACATGCAGACGATGTAGCGAATCATTGGGCTGCGGTAAGTGCAGCAAATTTGTTTTTGTGGGGGCCGAAAGCCGGCTGATGAGTTGGCAGGGCATATGCGTACATAGCAATGCACGCTCGGCTAGCAGAGGAATAGACTGGTCACGCAAGCTGATGGGCCCCATTAAAATCTCGATTGCCGTGAGGATGCCAGGGTGCAAACTTTGTCCTCCAGAAAAATTCGAGAAGCTTGATATTACGGCTCCCGTCATTCGCTTCGAGTCAACCTAGCTCTGAAGAAGGTCGATCCCAAGCGAACGAGGCGTTGAATGCTCGCCGAAGCCGAAGTCGAACAGAGAATCGAGGTTGAGCAAGGTCTTGCCATCCCTGGAGCTTGCCCTACCAATGTTCGTAGAGAAGACTCTAGAGCGTCTTTCAGCGAATTTCTTGACTCTCTTAAGTCCTACTAGAGGTTCCATAAGGCGCTTATACAGGGCATTGCGCATCCCGAGAGTAGGGGAGAGAAGAACTCAGGCAGTCAAGTTGACGATGAAGATGGCAGCCGCAGAAAAGTCTTCAGCGCATTAAACAACGTATGGGTAGTTGAAGCTGAAGGAAGGCACAAGTTCGATCAACAGGCCGTTCACCGAATACACGTTCAACTTGGTGCAGAAGCTACTTGCGGCGGGCTTCGATGCGACGGAGATTCTCGTAGTGATACTATATGCTGCGTAGAAGAGGTAGTATATGGGAGGCTTACGCCACATGAGCGTAACGAATGTCGTCTGGGCTGTAAACACTCACGGCGAACTCAAGATTACCACGGTCGACGCTATCTAGGGTGGAGAAGCAATCATTGTTATTGTCGACCTGGTTGCCGTAGGTGAGAAGGCCTCACCTTTCATTCGACTACAGTCAGAATGTCGCTGTCAGTCGCGCTCGCGACGGCTTGATCATCGTCGGCGATTCGAAGACTGTCGACCAGAACAGACTAAAAAGACGCCACGGTACCAGACCCCAAGACCAAGAAAGTCAAGATGCTCTCAAAGAGAGACTTGTACACTTCTATTTTCCTCCAGGCCGAGAAGGAGGAGTGGGTTTTCGCGGCCGACGCACCTGAGAACGCTGGACGGCTCTGGTTGGCCGGCTACACGGAGGACGTCACCACGAACACCGTCAACGAAGATTGGCTGAACGCGACTAGCGATACCTTCGCAGCTAGTAACTAGAACGAGAGTAGAGATGCTAGTGGTAGTGGATCGGGAAATACCGCCGTGGAATGGTGATGGACACCTCGGTGCTGGAGGCGACTTGACGATTTCTTTTTCTTACATTTGCTGCTTTATAGTGATCAGAAAAAAAGGGGGGGATTTGTCCCCGTTCCACTCTTTAACAATGTCTTGCCTGCATTAAGTGTGAGTTTGGACGTGACAAGTATCGTGGAAAGATTTTGAAGTTGAATAGTCCCATTCCACGTAACAAAAAGAACGAACGTTCGCCTTCGAGTCCGTGTTACTGTGCTGAATCAGCGTAAGCGATTTCAGTCGAGATCCATGCGAGATGGGCGGTAAGTCTACCAGTCTTACACACAAGAAGTCTTGATAAGATGCGGTACTTCATTCTACACTGGACGGGTAACTCAATCTCCTTTGGGTGATGATACTTGTTTTAAGAGGAAGTAATGTTTGATCTATTATCACTAAACTCGATAACTTATATGTAGCATGAACTCGTGCAAGCGACGACACCGGACCCTTGACCATCTCCAAGATCCACCGACTAACCGGCATGGCAGCCAGTCTTTCCAGCGAAATGGGTGATGAAGTTGTTAACCATGCAGTCGATGGCGGCCTTGCCAGCGGGGCCGGCGACCTCGTTTTGATCGACGACCCAGCTGTTGGCGGCCGAGCTGTGGTAACACTGGACATTGTTCTGAATGGCACCGCAGTCTGGGAGATGTTAGTCAGGAATAGAGGCTGCGGGCTGAAGTAGTCTTACTGGTGCCAGGGTTGGCCTTGTGCCAGTACGATTGGCAAGCGACCGACTTCATGTCGACGTTGGCCTTGCTCGTCGAGAAGGCAACGCGGTAGCGCCTCAGGCCGCTCTCGGCCCAGTTGGAGATAATCGCGGCATTCACGACGCAGTCATCGCGGGCCTCTGTTGCTCAATTGTTAGGCTTTTGCTTCTTGGGTATGGGCTATGTTCTTACCAAGGGCTTCGGCGGGGGCGGCTGCAGAGGAGGAGATGAAGAGGCCGAGGACGGCGGTGGTGATGGCGGTGCTGAAGAACTTCATGGTGACTGATTGTTGGAGTGGGAAGACGATTGAGTTCTTGCTGTAGATGTCGGTGCTGTGGTGCTGAATGAATATTCGGACGAATATCCTGTCTCCTTATATACTGTTCCCGCAGCACACTTGACCATCGTTGGCACACTGAGCTCGGCACTTTGCAAGCAGCAATGCCACTCTCAAACTCCCACGTCTACCTCACCAAGAAAATCCTTCATCCTGCCAGAAGACGATGCGGTCTTCACTGCGGTCTTTGCGTAGTAGATCTTCAGACATTTGCACCGGCTACGAGCTTGAAGCGGTCCACGAGACGGATATTGGTAGTAGCGTGCAGATACCTACTGTAGTCGGTGTGGGGAATTTGTGGGTGTAGCTCCGTGGTACCAGCAAAACATGAGCCGACGGGGATAAGCGCTAACCAAATTTCACTATACATAGGGTTGGAGCAGACGGGTTCTGATTCGTACACACGTGTACAGCAGGTACTCCTTTTTGAAAATGTCGGTGCGTGCGCAGGGGGGCCGTTGGGGGCCGTTGGGGGCCAATTCAAAACGGCGGGTGCAAGCTCCTTCCAAGGCCTAGCGTTGAGAAGGATGCCGCACTGGGACCTCAAGACTTTTCCAGAAGCTCACTCAAGCCCTAGTATATGCTTCTCTTTATGGCTGGAGTCAAGGCTCATTACGGCAGCCTAGTCTACTCTGCCACAGCAGCTAGAACTAAGTGCGTATGGCTTCCGCGCGCCCTACCGCTGCGCCACGCTGGCATTCCATTGCAAGGCTAAGCCTTGCTGCAATACCTAGTGTCAACGTCGATGAGGTTTTGACTGCTTATTGGGCAATTGCTTGTCTCATTCCCCAAGCTTCAGAAAACTCTGGCTTTCTCTACGAGTCATTTGACGCTTTTTAGGGTTATAAAACCTGTAGATCCCAACATTTGTGGACCTCTAGGATCCGTATTCACTTTGACCGCTCTCACCACCTCCCTCAAATCCATCAACACCGTCGCGGGTGTCCTTGGAGTCTTCGACGTACACTGCGCAGCCAAGCCTGACAGCATCCTGAAAGCCTATGACAGGACGATCTTTGCAGTATTCAGCAGCATTCCGGGAATTCCTATTAATTTCGCTGCAGCTTGAGAGTCATGATATGTTCCGGCCGACAGATCTTGCGAGAATCAAAAATAGATGACAGTGAGACAAAAGGTGATGGGAAATTCCAGTTTGATTCTCAAGTAGTCATGCTCAGAATGACATCGTATTGGAATATGATGGAGGGTTCAATTTTCAGTATTTTATGTGTTTTAAACCTCGTCAGTGCAATATAGGTCGTCAACCATTACCTCAACACAATCCACCGCATTACGGGGGCCGCCAGAGCATACCGAAAGACGCTGGAGCTTATTCTGCCAGCATTGAACGTGCGTCATCTGCCGTCCAGTGCGCGGCGAAGTGGACCTTTGATAAATCGGATAATGGCCCCTAAGGATTGAGTGATTCAAATGGTGTCAATACTGCTGCTTACGTAGAATTAACAGTCAAATGGAGTTCGTTCCATGTCAGCAAAGATTCCTTCCATGAACAAAGCGTAACGCATAACCCACGAACCAGGCATCTCTCATCCCACATCCCAGCCCAGCACCGCGCGCGTCGCCGCGGCCAGCTCCCTCTATCCCTAAAATCCCCCGTCGTATGCTCTTGGTGCCCTTCCCATACTCGACGTCCATCGTCTTCGTCTCGACGATGCACGTCTCGCTCCTGCCGTCGCTCCACGCTGTCCGTGGTGGCCCACCGCCTCCTCCGCCTCCTCCGCCTCCTCCGCCCCCTTTTCCCTCTCCGCCCTCTCGCTGAACTTATCTCCAAACAGCCCGAAATGTGGCCTCATCACCAGTGTGCTTCACGAGCTCCTCCATGCAGTCCAGCAACCGCTCCCTGTTCCCGCCCGGCAGCATCCTCCTCTCGCCCTCCGCGCCGCCCTCCTCCGAGAACTGCGCGTACGCCTTGGGCACTGAGAGACAGCGGCTGTTCGAAGAACGCCAGATAGCTATCAGCGAACAGCGTTTCAATCAGCTCCAACAGTATGAATATGCTCTGGCGTGAGGTGCAGCTGCGATCCATGGTCAGCTTCAACAACAACAACCACCACAAATGATCCGCATTGACCCCACGAAAATCTCGATCGCTGTGAGGACGCCAGGATGCAAACCTCATCTTTTAGAAGAATTGTACAGAATATAGTTGAGTACATACATCTGACAGCATAATTGGCGTTCTTTGTCTCTCGCACTGGTTTGAGAGTTCTGTATTACGGATTCAAAAGCACAGGACATTTTCTGTTACAACGTCGCTAAATTTAGCTTTCCGACCCCTTCGAGATGACTTAGAGTATCAGAACATCGGCATTCCAAGCCCGTCGAACCCCTGTCCGTCCAAGAGAAACTCTCTGGGCATGAACAAATCCACTCTGTTTGGGAACCAGTAGCGGCAATTCTCACTTGCCGTAGGGCTCGTCACCAACAGCTTCAAGACCAAACCGCACTGTGCTGCATTGACCGCCTCCAAGAGATTATTGAGAAAGCGCATGGCGTCGTGCATCTCCCTGAGGCACATCTCATTCTCAAAGAAATTGACACCGTCAATCATGCAGATGATGACACCGGATCCAACTGATTGGACCAAGTTGTCAAACAATCTACACAGGTCAGACAGAGTACCGGCCTTGATGGTATTCAGATCCGTAGGTGCCAGGAAGCTCAGCAGGTCTGGAGTGGTTTCGATGCAGAACAAGGCCAATTGGGCGATCAGGGATCGCATCATACCGGCGGCGCCGCGCAATCGATCTCCTGGGTCGGAATGTAGGCGGCAAAAAAAGGCGATGGGGTGCGCATACCGGGTTTCGGCAACGGTTCGGGCGAGCGCAGCACACATATAAGTGAGCGGGGAGACAACTTCCTCACCCTGTAGCGCGTTCATATCCATGCCACTGATTATGAGAGCACGCGAGTCGAGACCCTTAAGCCATGACACGAACTCCGGGTTCTGCATGACAGTTGAAATTTTATTCTGGAGAGGCGAATCCAGTGTTCGGCCGAAGAACAGGATAAGTTCTCGTTCTCTGCCAATTGCGTCCACTACCTGATCTGTGGAGTCGAGACTGGGGTTGAGCTCTGTCAGGTTGAGGGCGGCGAGAAGTTGTGAAATGTGGATTGTTTGTCGTGGCTGTTGTTGAAGCTGGCCTTGGATAGCTGCTGCACTGCATGCCAGAGCATATTCGTACTGTTGGAGCTGATTGAAACGCTGTTCGTTGATGGCTTGAATTTCTTTCTGGTGTTCTTCGAATAACCGCTGTCTCTCTGCGAGTTTAGTACGATCGGCTGTATACCGTGATTAGCAGTCGTAACTGTGGACGTATATTGGTAGAACCCTACTGTCAAAATCTTTTGCGATCCCGCGAATGACATCCTCCACGGTATATAAGGCCGCATGAACTTTCTGAAGTTGACTAGTGTTTTCATCAATCTTACCGTCCACTATGTCCAAAATTTGGCCTGCCTGGTAGACGTTTTGGGCTATGTCACGAACCTCCCTGCGGAGACACTTTTCCACGATACGGTCGAAAGCCTCCACCTTGGTTTTGACGTTTGTTGAGATCTTGTCCTCAAGTTCCTTTCCATATTCTCCCTGTTGAAAGAATGCCTTTCCTGTCTCCCACACTTCCCGGACTTCCATACCAATCAGTGTATGCTGTCACGAAGGAGCTGTCAAGATGAACGTACGTCCTTGGGATTTTGCTATCCATTCTACGATTGCCTCGATGGCATCGAGGATAGCAATGTAGAGATCATCTGCAGCCCGCAAGAGCTCTGGATTCCAAGCATAGTCGAGAATATACGATTGGGCATGGTTCATTTCCTCTGTCAAGGTACCCAGAGACTCAACAATAAGCGCCGTCAGTTCACGTTGCCGATTTGCAGCCTAGGGTAATTGTGAGTCTTTGAGTGTCGCTAGGAATCTTTCAGCAGGTCTCTACTCACATTGTAAATCAGCGTCAGGCCGCCACAAAGGACGCCCAGATAATCCCCGCTGGGAATAAGTACCGTCAAAAATTCGAGACGGGAAGACACCCCGCCAACCAGCCTCATTGATCTTCGGAGTGGGTTTCGCCATGACTTGCCCCGATTTTCGTAATTATCCAATGCCAACTCGGCCTCTTTTCGGACAGCCTCCCATGTGTTGGCTGTTTGGAAGATTCTGTGAGCCTCTTTGTCCTTACATCGAGAAAAATACTGGCTCATGAACTTATTGAACCGAGTTTTCCTGTTCTCGAGACTTGAATAGGTCAGTCGATTACATAGAATATCCTTAACAAAAATTCTTACTTTAAGGAAGAAGGTGGGGGCCGCCTCTTCTCAATGATCTGTTGAAAATCCCAGGCCAGATCAACCTTCGGGGCATTGTGAACAATCCAACGGCTCGTACTATCGAGCGGTTGCAGAGATTGATCCTTAGACATCGTCAACGGCTGTGTGTATCTGTAGATTCAAGTCTGTCTAGGCTGGTTTCTGCTGCCAAACTTGATACTTATGGCGCGCCGGGGACCGTGCAACAGCATGTGCACGCACCGAAGAGCATTGAAGCTAAAGTTTAACCACGATGGGCTGAAATATCTAAATTGTGGCTAGCTGAACCTGTTCCGATAATGTGGTAAGTGGAGTCCATCAAAATTTGCTCATGTTCAGCTCTGGACTAGGCTGTGTTACACGAAGCAATATTTCGCTTAACTTCCCTTGCATTTTCCAGTTATACCCCACCACGTTTCCACCTGAGATAAAAAGCAGTATACTAAGCAGTTTAGTGCGCTTAGCGATGTACCCACAATATGTACAGCAGTCATGTTGCAGCCTTAGAAGCGACACGTTTAATCCCGATATGGTGCTAAAATGCGAGTGACGCTAAAGCATTTGCTGGCAGCCTTAGATGTGCATAACGGTGGGGTAGACAGCTTAGCTGGAGTTGAAAGCTCGATCTTGATTACTGAGCAAAAGTGTCGTCTTTAATCTACTACACTATTATTTTCAAATACCGTCCTAAAGAAACTTCTGCAATCCACGCATTTAGACAAATTACAGCGTGTCCGTTGTATCTGGCTTCTAACATTTGCCCGTCAAATTGATGTCTATATCAGAAGAAATTTGACCAGTGCATATTTGACTCGTCTGGAAAAGATGATTGGTGACCTGCATGAATGGGTCGATGGCAGAAATGGGCCTAGGACGGTAGTAGGATAGCAAATACCCATGCACGTGGACCGAGTTGGGGGCGGAAACTGGGTCCCTCCACAACATTGCATCTCAGCCTTCCAAATCATCGTATCTTCCAGTCGATAAGTAAATCTCTGACTTATCTTTACAGGATTTAAGAAGAGGGCTGCCGATCGCATTTAACACTCCATGCTACAGAGTTCCGCCATCGACTATCAACATCGTCGCAACCAATTCATTACCCGAACAACGCCTTGAAGTTAAAATACCACACTACAGCCTCATCGTTGTGACGCTGCCGCCGACCATGGACTATGGAGATGCGGCACGAAACACCGCAGATGGACATGCTAATAGTGGGTCAGCAGAGGTGTGTTAACTATCAACACATAACTGTAAATTCTCATCCCATTGACTCTCGAAACTAGCATAATGAAGGCGAAGGCCGCATAACCGCCGCCGAATCCTCTCCTACCCCTCAGGAAGCCTATAGTTTAATACTCCATGTTGAACAAGAAGATGTTCCCCCACAAGCCCAAGACACGCAAAATGATCAGCCGGAGAAATCAGATGGCACTGAGGAGCCTGTGGTCGAAGAGAAACTCAAACACTGGTTTGGATTTACCGAGGAGGCCATCTGCCGATACCAAAAAGACATCGAGAAGGCCGAGAGAATGCATGAGGTGGCCACATACAACTGGCGCGAGGAAGTCGAAGATCTCCGCATCAGGATGAGGGACAATCACGCATTCTTAGTGCAGATGAAATCTCTTATCTCAGATGCACTAAAAGAGCTTCGCAAAAAGGGGCCAGAGGAATCCGATTCAGGTTCGGAGAGTGGTTTTGAACGGGACCAGCGCTTCTCGATTCCACGTCTCAATTTCCTCCCTTGGAAGGAGCTGAGTAACGAACTCAATGACCCGCCTACTGAGCACTTTGCCATCGATATCCCATCCAACGAACCATCGACTGCTGATGTGCTCCGATCCGATAGCGAGGCCGACCAGGGATTGGCTACGACTACGACTTCGAAGGCCGAAGTCGTACACACAGCTCCTGAGAAGCTCCCGGAACGGATCAGGATCAGCTCATTGCGACTTCTAAGACTCCTTGACTATGGATTAAACGGCGGCGATCTTTCTTACTCCGGCACTGGCCCGTTCACCATCCTTCGTCCTTTCAAAATGCTCTTCTATTTGGACGGAAAAATTCGCAGTCAAATCACGCAATTCGAACAAGCGCGCCGAAGAATCAAAGACGTGGATGAAGAAACATATCTCGAAGAGTTCAACAAAAGTCCGTTTCCTGATGAGGGCGCAGGCAGCTTCAACGAGGCCAGCATGACGCTGCCGGAGTTGACCGGTCTCATCAACGACTGTCGATGTTTGATCGAATTCATGGATACCATTCTCATACCGGAGAAAGTCCGGCTCGAGCAAGGACCTGAGCAAGTGCGGTTCGCGGATTTGTGGTTCCTATTTCCACAAGGATCTCTTATTTACTGCAAAGACCACAACATCCCCCAGAAGATTTGGAGAGTCGTCCAGAGGACCGGAGGGCGCAGATACATTTCGCGACCTGCCGCAATCTCAGACAGAGAGTTCCGCACAACGTTCACCCCTTTCGTCCTCGATTGCTATCATCTCGACTACGATGGCACTCGCTATGTGCAGACGTATCGTCAGTTCAGGCTTACCGAATTCGAAGGTATGCAGTCCACCAAGACGCTTTCGATCATACCTTTATCTGTAGCCGAGCGAGACTTGAAACTCGTGAACAGAGCTGCACTCATTGAGCGCGGTCGACAGTTCATGGCTCTCACGAAGAAGGCAGCGCATCGACAGTACAGCGGCCGGAGTCACTACTTGACTCCCAACGGGTTGAAGTTGAGTGATCTTGAGGATAGTGCCGCAAAGAGTACGTCGCATCACTCGGAGAGAATCGACAGCGAGGTCATTGTGGACTTCGCGCGCGCACTCCAAGAAGTGCCTTGGTGGCGTCCTAGTGGGAGTGAACCCAACCTCCATGCAATGGAAGTGGAGGAAAGAGGTGACGGCGGCATAGACAAAGATGAGAAGTGGGACAAGGCCATGACGAATGACTTTCTTGAAACTGAGACCCGCAAGTTCCGCCGATGGGAAACTCCCGGGACTGGACCAGAGGAGGAAGACGACCTGTTGCTTTTGCCTGATAGAGTTTTTGCCTTCGTCTTGAGGAGTCGTCGATGGGGTATGTTTCATCACCGGAAAAAAGTTAAAGGTCAAAAAAGAACTAACGCTGGTTTGCAAAGCCTGTTTACAGATAGGCAAAGAATTTGACGGGAACGAGCGTCTCACGATCCCCGAGGCCCGTAAGGAACCTTGGAATAACCTAGAGCTTCCAACAGGCCACAAGGAGCTTGTCCAATCACTTATTACTTCACACTTCTCTACAGACAAATCCAAGGGATTGCAGTTCGATTTGGTAAGAGACAAAGGTAAGTATCTTAGTTGCCCCACTTATAGAATCGTCTTTAATGGACATACAGGCAAGGGTGTGATAATCCTACTACATGGCGTTCCTGGAGTCGGAAAGACTTCTACTGCTGGTAAGGAACAGATCATGTAGCCCAAGTAACGAGATGGTATACTAAATTATTCGTGTGATAGAATGTGCTGCTCAGAGTAGTGGAAGGCCCCTGCTTCCAATCACCTGTGGTACGTACAGATTCATTACTTTGATAAAACCAAAGACATGACTGATTATGCATTGCAGGTGATCTTGGTCTCACTCCCGGCGAGGTCGAGACAAAGTTGCAAGAAGTCTTCAGGCTGGCTCAAGCCTGGGGTTGTATCCTGCTTCTCGACGAATCTGACATCTTCCTTGCCCAGCGAACGGTCACCGACATGGGTAGAAACGCCCTCGTATCTGGTAATTTCCCCTTATCAGATAGTTGAGGCTAAGTACTTGTTTGCTGACTTGACTATGCAGTTTTCCTCCGTACTCTAGAGTACTATGAAGGCGTGCTGTTTCTGACTACTAACCGGGTCGGCGTTTTCGATGAAGCTTTCAAGTCTCGTATCCACATGTCTCTCTATTACCCACCACTGGAGAGATGGCAAACTATCAAAATCTGGCAAGCCCATATCAAAAGGGCTGCGGGTGCTGGGATTCAAGTGAATGAGGCCGAGCTCATGGACTTTGCTCAGCAAACTTTTGACATGCAGAGCAAACCTGAATCTGGACCTGTCTGGAACGGTCGGCAAATCAGGAATGCCTTCCAAAGCGCCGTAGCTCTTGCGGGATTTCATACCTGTTCGGGGGAGGTTATCAAGCTCGATACGTCATATTTCCGAAATGTTTTTGATGTATCAGACAAGTTCAGCAACTACATCTGGAGGACGAAGCAGGGACATTCCGATGCCGATTTCAACCGGATGCAAATGGTACGGAGGGATGACTTCGTCTACGTCCCGGCAACAATGGTCGCCCAGCCAACTCAACAGCTCTTCCCCTCTGCCAACTATCCACAATCGACATTTGGCATCAGCCCCCAACGACCAATGAATTTCATGGGCATGCAGGGACAACCACAACAGCCAACTGCGTACATGACGACAAACATGGCGCAACCGTTCAACCAGGCTACCGGATACAGTACGCAACCATCTATGCAACCTCAGCCTATGCATTTCCAACCTCAGCAGCAAATGCAGTCACAAGCACCAACATTTCAGCATCAGTACAGCCAACAAGCCCCACAAGCTACGCCACAGCAATCCAACCAACCGATTCAAGCACAGTATCAGAATCAGCCTGACTTTGCAGCCATCAATCAGCAGCAGCAGCAGCAGCAGCCGCAGCAGCCGCAGCAGCCATCTCAGCCGATAGGGCAGCAGTTCTCCGGGATACCGATGCAGCAGCCAGTCACTTGACCAAAATAATAGATGCTGAATCTATAATGGATGCCTGCGACTACATCTACCATTTCCTCAGTCTTTATTTCCACTGACGTCATGCTGACTTTTTCTCCTCGCTCCTTTTCAACATTGGTATCATCGCTTTCGCATGGATACATTCCTTCAGTTCTTGATCGTACACGAGGATGTAGTGGTAGTTCGATTGAACAAGATTTTTTCCTTAAAACGAGAATGGAACTGGCTGCCCTTGAGAAAGTTCGCTATGAAAATTTTGCCTCATCTTTCCTCGGCATGCTGAAGCTGAGCACACCACTGTTCCTCAATCGGCGACTCCAGCTCTCCAAAGTACCGCAAGATATCCAACTCCACCACAGGCCCATCCCCGCTGCCCGTCTCCGCCCGCGTCCACTTCAACGTCACCTTCACATTACACGTACGAACCCGACACCGATGTATCGAAATCTTGCCACGACCACCACCACCCCCATCCTCGCCCGCATCCCCCTGCCTCCCCAACCCCACCCACTCGCTCTCAAACGACTCCGGCACCCCCAACCTCACATGCCGACACACAAACACGCCATCCACCCTCTCCGCCTCCCTCAGCCACCCCCACACCACCTCCCTCGTAACCACCCTCATCCCCTCCCCCATTCCTCCCCCCACCCCGCACACCTCCACCCTCCTCCTCGCCCAAACCAAATCCCTCCACTTCCTCGGAACCACCACCTCCCCCCCACACCCCTCCCTCCCACACCCCCACCGAAAATCCCCCGGCGTCCTCCTCTTCGCTTCCTCCCGCAACGCCCTGACCTGGTGGAACGAAACCACCTCATGCGCACACACCGGCGTCCCCCCATTCTCCCCTCCCATCCCTCCCTCCGTCCCCCGACACCGCCTCATCTCCGGATCGACCCTTAACTGCGCCGCGCTGAACCAGTGCCGTGGGTGGTGCGCGACGCAGCCCGCGCACGCCCGCAGCCGCTCCGCCGCGGCCGGCCACGGACGCAAGTGCAGCGCCGCGCGCTCGGCGGCGCAGGCGCGCAGGAAGGCGCGGCGGGTGTCGTCGCGGGCGAGGCGGGCGCGGAAATCGCGGGATGCGGCTAGGGCGGCGCGGTGGGAGGAGGAAAAAGTAGGGGTGGTGGTGGTGGTGGTGGTGGTAGGAGAAGAGAAGGGAGGAAAGGGAGGGGCCGGGATGAGCGGGTTGTGGCGGAAGTCGTTGCTGGTGGCGCGGAGGGCGAGGATGTCGGCGGCGGAGGGGAAGTAGTAAGTTGTTAGGTGGGTGAGGAGTTCGAGGGGGAGGCGGTGGAGGAGGCTGTGGGTGGCGTTGTGGGGGAGGGCGGCGGTGTAGGCGGTTTGGGGCTGATCAGGAGGTGATGGTGTGCGGGAGATCAGCCCGGGGGAGGGGAGGGACTCGGGAGGCACCATGGCGGGTGGGGTTGGTGGTGTGGATGGATGTGGGAGGTGAGGTTGTTGCTCGGTTTGCTGAGAGCTCTCTTCCGCGTTGAGGTCCATTGGTTCTGCTGCTGTGAATATGTGGAGGTGTAAATTATAGCAGTATTTAAGGATAGAAGTCTGGTAGTGACAGCTATGCCACGAGTAATATGACCACATTGCAAGTGTGGGGGCTATCCTGTCAGAAGCGGCAAAAAGCTGGTGCCTGAATGTAAGCGTTAGCAGCTAATCCGTGCGTTGACAAACAACCATGGTTGAAGATGCCACTACTTCTTATTACTCCGGAAAACACCGACAAACAGATGTAAACGACGAGCCACCTTTTTGCGAGACATTTTTTTCTTTTTTGGGAAAGTGTCAGAACACTTCAGCAACGATCGCAAGCGTGTGCGGGTAAGCATCATGAGAACTAATATATTTTATCTGTCTCAGATTTAGCGCACTGGTACGTGAACCATGTAAGGCCGAACTTATAGCTTCGAAACCGCATGTATGTCTGGGTGCCGTTGGCCTCAATAGACCTCGTCCTAATTGCCCAGATCTTCGACTCCCCCCTAACCTCCTCCGCGATACCCTCCTTAATACCAAGATCCACGAACTACTCTTCCTCGGGTGCGCAAGATCCTTGCAAGTGTCCGGCAGCAGCTCCTCTGCCCGCGTAATTGCGTTCTTGCGGCCATCTGTCACTGACTGCCGGGGCAGCTCGCAGATGGAGTGTTGTCGACAGAGGCCCTAGTGCGCCTGGTTCCTCTAACGGTTGATGGGGGTTTGTCGACGGTGTTTTCAGGACGTTCGGCTCCACGGCTCGTGGTTGGTGTGTTATTGACCGAGCTTCTGGGACGCCCGACCCTCCTAATGGTTGATGAGCGAGGCCCGAGGTCGCCCAGGGCCTCGTCTCACGGATGGTGTGTTGTTGACAGAGCCTTTCGGCCGCCCAGGACCTCGATAGCTCATCAACTGTTCATCCTTCTTCCTGCCCAACAACACTAAAGGCGACGACATAAGAGCCTCCAGCGGCACAGGCGTAGAATTTGGGTATATATGCACTTGAGCGGCCGGCGCAGGCGACGAGAACCCAGACAGCGTTTTATGGTGAGGCCTCTGTCTCTACTTGCTGTCATCCTCTTGATCGCGGCGAAGCTCCCATTGACGGATAAGCAGCTGCTCAGGCGGGCAATGGACGGTAACATTGCGCTGATTCTTCATTAGGACATCTGCCCAGATACGAAAGTCCTCCGCCGTAACCTTTATGTGAGGGTATGCGCTAAATCCTTTTTCTTCTTGGGCTCTAGACCTTGGCGTAAAGCGGATGAGGCCCGGCGGCGACGTTCTGCTGCGTATCTGGCAGTAGATCTGGCCCAGGAGGAACCTCCACGAGTCCCAGGAGCTTCCAGATTAGGTGGCTGGGTCACGTCCTGGGTCGTATCCTGCGATCCAACGCCCACAACACCCACCAAATATTCCGAGATGTATTCGGCATCACAACCGACCGCATCTCGGAGGACGTTTTCAACTACATAGACATAGGGTACGGACCGGACAGGTGGTGCGGCGGCATATCCAGCTGTGAGGATGAATCGGTTTACCGCATGAGCTATCTGGGTAGCCGTCATGAGGCCTCGCGGGGCCTTGCGAGGTCGCTTGGGCATAGTGGAGGCCTTGGACGCCTTCTGCGTGCGCTTCTTGGTGGCCTTGGGGGGCATCTTGAAGGCCAACACTACGAGGATTGCCTAAAACGGAATGACGATAGGTGGTGGAACGATTGCACGAGAAAATGCACGTGGGAAGCGTCGTTCCGCGTGGGTGATGAGTACCGATCGGTCACACCTTTTGGCGTGGCTCGCTAACAAATCTGTTACGCTGTAGTATTATCTTTGGAGGGCCTGCAAGGTTCGCCCGGTGGGCTCGAGCGACCAGGCCGTACATCTCCTGGCTTTGGGCGGTCCCGGAAATCTCTATGGTGTAGGCGCGGTAGGGTGCAACTTCGTCCGCAGCACACCAAGTGCCGTAGGCGCCAATGTCGATCTTCGTGTCGAGAGCCCGTCTGAAGACGGAGAAGCGAAACACTTTCTTGATGTACGTCCGAGCGGAAGGTCGCGCTTCTCTACCGCTGCTGGCGTCGCGGCGAGGGAGAGGGGAGCGTACACGTCTTCGACGCGATTGGCGATGGGCGTGGCTGTGGCCGCCGCCTAGAAGCTAACCCCTTTGATGTTGACAGACCGGAACAGTGTGCATTCGGTGTTCTTAATGGTATGGGCCTCATCCAAGATCATCATGCGGATTTGGTGGTCGAACTCGTCTTCGCCGAGCCCTCCTAACCTCTTTGTCGACTTTGAATGTGCCGTCGCGTACACTTGCCGATTAGGAGCTTCGTCGGGTATGGCAATTGTTTCTGCACGAAACACGGTCAGTGGCTGCACTCTAAATGGAACTACGAGATGAACATACGAATTCGGCACTTTTCATGACAGCCCCCGGGATTTTACACGATCCCAGAGCATCGGCGATCTTGGTCGTATCGGTTTCATCACCGTCCTATCGACATCAACAGTTAGCACACAAACTACACCAGGACCTTAATCGACAGAGTATGGAGACCGGGTATGGACGTTATCTTCTCATCATCTTCCCCTCTACCTCCGCTTTCACCTTCGCCGCTTTCGACTGGCGCTCTTGCTCTAAGCTGTACATCTTCCGTGTCCGCTTCGCAATCTCATCCTTCGACTTCAAGATGTTGAATAGGACCCGGTTCGTCTACGTCGAGTATGTGGTCAAGATGACGGTCATTGCCGTTGCCGGGTTCTCGAAGTGGAGGCCATCTGGGTCTTTCCTTGGAGTTCCACATCAGACAGGGGCCGATCACGAGCTGTATGGTCGACATCTAGTACTTTCGGCTTGCGTCGTTTGCTCTCCCCGCCTTGTAACCGTGGAATTTGCGGATAACGAGACCGGACTCGGAAAAGTAGTTTATCCAGTCGTTGATGAAGCTGTCCATGAGGCGAGGCTCCACGATGAGCACGATAGGACGGTCAGGGCCCTTGGCCACCTTGGCTTTGCGGCACGAGTGTAGGGAGTGGAGTACCATGCCGATCGATTTGCCACTGCCCGGGTCGTCGCTTACCAGGGCAGCGAACTGATCGGCATTGATTGTGTACTTCGTGAAATGATCCCGGATGTGGGTAAATGCATCTATCTCCTGGGATAGAATCCAGTTTATTGCTAAAGTTAATTGAATCCATTTGGATATGGATCAACGGCGTAGTAGACTGAACGGGTTTAAGAAATGGGCGAGGCCTCAGCCTCCAGTTTCGAATCCTTCTCATCCCTCAGGACATGCTCGAAGAAGTACTCTTGCTCTGTAGCTGCTAAAAGAAGACTGACTCGAGTGTTGAAATGCACATCCACTGGCAGAACAAAGCCGCAAGAGACGCCTACATGTGTACTCGTATAGAACGCGCGGTTATCCATCCGGGAAAAGATCTTGAGCAGATACCATATTTCAAGCGGATCAACAACACCAGGGCCAGCAGGCGAATACCGAAGATACCGCCTGAGGGGCTTCTCAGGCGGCTGGTCCTCACTGAAGACAGGCGGAGGCAGAATGCTGCGGAGGCTATCACCAGGAGCAGGCGCCGGGGAATCTAGATCGATGGCCTCGCTCGCTGCCGCGCCTGGAGGAGGCTTACAAGTGAGGGCCCAGACCTCGTCCAGCAACTGTGGCAATGGCCCAGGCACTGCAGCAGTAAGCACGATGGGCCACCGGCAAGGTTCTGCGGCGTATTTGGTAGAAGGATCGGTCCAGAATCGCCCCCAGAAGCCTCAGTCGCTTGTGGGTCCGGCAGTTGGGCTTCGTGTTGGGTTGCTGTTCGGCATGCCGATTACCCCAAGACCCAGCAGCGGCGATAAATAGCTCACCAACATCTCCGGTGGCTTGCGTGACGAATTTTGAGGCTCCGGCTGATTCGGGAAGTCATCGGCTGCTCCAGGTGATCAGCTTCAACTAAAGGCGCGGTCTCCGGTTTCCAGCTGATTACGGGAGGTCATTGGCTCTGGTTGATTGGGTGTTATCAGCTCCAGCTATTGCGAGGAGTCTCCGGGGTAGCAGAGGCCTTGGACGTCCTCTGCACGCGCTTCGTGGTGGGGTTCGGAGGCATTTTGAGGCCGAATCCCCGAAGATGACCTAATCCGGAAGGAATATAGGCAGCGGAGCGGTTGCACAAACAGGTTGTGTGGGTGGGAAGGACGGTTTTGCGCGCAATTGGTGGTGAGTAACATTTTTTTGCTGTGGCTCGCTAACAGAGTTTTACACGCGGCAGTGCGGTCGGGCCCCCTTGCATAAGGCGTTCATGCAAAACCTTGTACATGGGGTGGACGAGCGATTGCACGAGTAAGTCGGAAGCGGCTGGAACAACGTTTGTGGGGGAGTTGATGGGTTGCGGGGATGGGTACGGGGACACGGTTGTTGTTGATCGGGGTCGCCAATGAATTTGTGACCACACGCGGTGTAATCTCGGTGGCGCCCGGGAAGAGACGCTTGCAGCCAATGATGCCTCAAGAAACAGGCAGTCGTGGAATCGATTTCTTCAGATTGTATGTTCCACTTGCAGAACAGGTTTAAGATTTCAGTGTTACTTGTGTATATTACATCCGTCGACCGTGCCCCTCAGCAGGCTCCAGCTGCCACCTGCACTCTTTCATTGGTCTTTTACTGGACCCTTGAGCGCATCACGGATACGAATGATGCAAGATCGTATTCCGGTAGCACTACTGTCATCATCCCCGTTGGTGCGGCGAGGTGACAGGCGCCAGTAGTGCCCGCTGTAGCTTACACTCGGGCCGTCATCAGCCTTTCGAGCCGCTGCACCGCCTTGCACTAGACGCGGGAAGCTCCAAACATGTACTATTTTGGTGCGACTGCTATCTCAGAGAAGAGACCAAAAGATGCACAGCAAGTAGAGAGGGTGAAATGACGGCTTTGCACGCACCGATCGGCATACTCCTCCAGCCACTGAGCTAAGGCGCATTAGCAGAAGACATCTAGAGACTTTTCTGACCAGGAAACCAATCCTTCAATGGCTTCCGATTCATGTAATTACCCGGCTTGGTGTTGACTCTGCGTGCCTTGTCAGCTTTCAAGTGCCGTGCCGCCTGTCTGTGACTGCTCGACAGTCATCTGCCGCGTCTCCACAATGAAGATCGTCTTCGGCCACATCGTCAGCCGTGTTTAGGTGTTTTAGACTTTTGCCCCTGCATGGATTCTAGCACTCGTTCCTGCATTCGGCGCAAGCGGGCAGCCAGGATACGCCCTTCAGACAAGAGGGTTCGCATTAAAATCAGGCCATTCCGCACTTGCCGATGCACGCCCTGGGCCGGAAACCATGGTCAAACTGCGCCCATGCTGTCTCCGGCCTACGGCGACGATAACAGAGCCCGTGGCGTCCAGGACTAGCCTGGTGACGATTCGGTTTCATCTTCTGGCGGAAGTAAATCCGGGTAACCTGTGTCGATCTAGTGACGGGCGTGGCGCTGCTACTACTGCCCGCCACCCCGCACAAACCCGACGCCTGGCACCCGTTCCCATTGGCTGCACAGCCGGGTGGTGACCACGCGGGAACTAAGGCGTGAGGCCCAACGCTGACGCCGCAAGAAGCGCAAGCTCGCCTGATTGGTAGATATCCTCCTCGTCAGGCCCATATCAAGGATGCGCCTCACGGATGCGTCCGAGTCGTGAGGGCGTAGCTGAAAGGATAATGAACTGATGATGCGGCAGAGCTGCCGCGGCCCCAATTATGGGCTGCGATTAGCGACCCTCCTGTCACTAGTACTTGAGAAGTGTACCTGGCGGCAGATCCTCCGCATATTCTCCTGCTGCTGCCTCTTTTCTTTTTCTCCCTTCCTTCAAGATCGACTCGTGGTTAAGAAGCTCCTGCGGAAACTTCGAGATTAGCTTCTGGATGAGAGTGCAGGATGGGTGCGGCTGAAAACATACCACAGGTAAGTAACCTATCCAGAAGCTCGAGATTGAGTTTCCTGCTGAACTTTGTCAGTTCTTACCGGAAATATGGGGCCTGTACGTCTTTGGATGCATCATATTCGCCATGCGATTCATCGTTCGCCTGCGCACGGTAGGCATCATGAACCTGTCAGGCGATGACTACTTTGCCATATCCGCATGGGTCTTCTACACCGTAGACGCGGTTGTTGTCGACAAAGCTTGTAAGCACCACCAAAACACTTACCCAGATCCCACAATCCCTTTGACGCATCGCTGACGAGGACCCCCATCCAACAGACCACTACGGCACCAATGTCGACTTCACCGAAGAGCAGTTCCGGGCGATGACGAGCTCCCAGCTCCACGACGTCTCCAAGGGATCCAAGTACGAGCTCGTGGCCTGGTTCTCCTACTCGGCCCTCATCTGGTCCATGAAAGGAACAATGCTCTTCTTCTAGTACGCCGAGGCCCGCCCCTATCCCCCTCCTTCTCTCCACCTCTGACCACGTCCACACAGCCGCCGCCTCACCTTCGGCCTCTGGCAGCAACGGCTAGTCCACTACCTCAGCGCCGCCTGCCTCCTCACCTACCTCGGGGTCCTCCTCACCATCTTCCTGGGCTGCCGCCCCTTCAACCACAACTGGCAGGTGCACCCGTCGCCGGGCCTGCAATGCACCTTCCGGCCGCAAAACATCGGCGTCGTCACGTCCTTCAACATCGCGACGGACCTGGCGCTGCTGTCCGTCCCGCTCCCCCTGCTCTGGCGGCTGCAGGTGCCGGGGCGGCAGAAGCTGATCATCGCGGCGTTTTTGCTGACCGGCGTGTTTGTCATCGCGGCTGCGGTCATCAGGATCGTTATCACGCTGGGGAGCAATCCGAGCACGACGACGATTAATCTGTGGGGCGTGCGCGAGACCATTGTTGCGCTGGTGTGCGTCAACGCGCCGATGCTGCGCCCGCTGTTTCTGAGGAGGTTCTGGAGCATCGAGCCGTGGAAGGCGAGCACGCGCGGCGAGGCGACGACGATTACCGGGGGCGGTGGTGATCCGTCGTCGCTGTCGGGCGCGTACGGGCAGCGCAGCAAGCACAGGTATAGCAGGAGTCGTGCGGAAGGCAGTTCTGGGGTGGCGGGGTTGTTCGGAGCGGGCGGGAAGCATCACAATCATGAGGATGAGAGTATGAATGATACCGGGAGCGAGGAGTACATCATGCGGAACATGGCCAAGGATCACGCGGACCGGGTGGTGGTCGAGGTCGAGGTCGAGATCAAGAGCGAGCAGCGGAAGCAGGGCGAGCGGACGGATGTGGAAATGGGGAACTCGTGGGGGCTCAGGGATTGAGAGCGGGAGGGAGCAAGGGTTTGGCGAAAATAGTCCGGGGTATCTTGTCTCTGCACGACGGTCTCATTTGTGAACTTTCTTTTTTTTTTTTTTCGAGAGCATGTTTTCTTTTTTCGTCCCATGTGTGTCGCCTTGAAGATGTGGGTGAAGTAGTTCTTAATTAAATGCGGGTGGTCAGTCCAGCAAGGGAAGAAATGAAGTGTTCCTTTCGCGCTGGTCGCACAACATCCGTTCGTCGCACAAGGCACTCCACCCTCAGCCAACCTCGCATACGGCGTGAGACCTCAGGGCTGAGACAGGCGAAGCTGCGTGTAGGAAATTGAGCGACCCTTGCAGTCGTCGGCGTCACTTTTTTTTCAGCTCCCCTGAATCCGATCGAGACTTAATTCGGCCTGCAAGCCTCGACTCAGTGCCCCTTCACAGACAGGTTTCTCAGACTTTTCGACCAACGACGTCCGACCATGCCTCTCCGCCTCGACAATGATGTATCGGCGAAGCAGGTGGCCGACATGAGCATTGCCGTCGTCAATGGCTGGTACAGCTACTGCAGCGACGATGACAACAGCCTCAAGGACAAGCTCGTCATGCACATCTGGGAGAAAACCGCCTTTGTGGCCTTCGCCATCAACGCATTGAACGACTTCTTTTCGAACCCATCAACGCGGACGCTCTGGAAGAACGAAGCTTTCGCCACGACGAAGGAGCTGGTCGAAGCTTGCTGGAGTCTGTATTCCGAGCTAAACACTTGCCTGGAACGAGCGAAAGACGAGAAGCCTCCGTGGCCATTCCGACATATGAGCGTCGAGGAGATTTGCGCCAAGGTCGATTGCTTGCACAGTGCGCTGGTACTGCTCCGCTCGGTTCTTGAGAAGGCTTCGCAATGCGGCTCAGGAACGCCGGATGCGCGAGATCTCCGGGGAATTCAGCATCGCCTGGATGACGTTGCTGCATGCGTCGTAGAATACGAAAAGGTTTTGGTTGGTGACTTGTCCAACTATTCGCCGGTGCAACGGTAAGTGACGAATTCCACAGGTGCTGATTGAGAGGAGGCTGACTGGAATTGTCCGAGCACAGACGAGTCACTTCCTTCATAGACTTGGGAAGTGCAACTAGAGCTTCCCGCGACGCCCGCTTGACCATGGAGACTGTCGAGATCTGTCTTCCCCACACAGAACACCCTTCGGATTCGATGAACTGGCGACCCGATTTGGACACACTGAAGGAGGGAAGACCCATGTCTCCAGTCCCAACAGAAGACGAGAACGTGATTCCACGGTCTTCGTCGGAACTTGACAAGTGCATCATCTATCTCGAAGAGTTACTGCAGCAGCTGAAAGTAGTCCAGAGGTCGGGAGATTCTGGGTCGCCACAGGATTTTGCCGCGGAGTACGCGCAGATGAGAAAAGCACTTGACAGTCTGATTCTTGGCGAAAGAGAGCAGGAGCCCCCTTCATCCAGGAGACAATCATTCCAGATCGCACCGGTGAAGGCTTACCTCCGTCGCGCAAAGTACTCGTGGAAAGACTGGCTCTTGCTGGGACCCATCATGAAGCCCAAAAAGGAAACCTTCACAATTGCCGAGCTGCACGAGGGTGATCAGTGTCCTTTTCCGAGCTGCGGCGCGCATTCTGCACATTCGCATTCGAAGGAAGCCGCACAGCCAGACGCGCAGGCAAAGCAGGAGCATTTCAACGAGAAGCGAGTGTTCGAGATTCCTGAAGGCGTATCGAACAACACGGCCACGGTGCCCGGAGAAGATTCGACGCCGCCCGCCAGATTGCTCACTCCGGCGCCCAGTGCGCCACCCAATCTTTCCTTCACGACCATCTACACGGAAGATGACGATTCGTCGTCCTGCCACTCGTGCTCGTCCCACGAGTCTGCTTCCAGCTTCTGCGTGGTCGGCGAGGGATCCTCAAAAGGGCAAAGCCCCTCGCTTGCCAAAGAAGCATCGCATTCGGCAGCGCAGATGCCGTGGGGGCTACCCGAATGCATTCGCAACATGCCGAAATCAGCAAACGATGCGGTGCGTTCGTGGACGACGCTGCTGGAGTGATTGGCAGGGGGCCCCGCATGGCGTTCGTCTACAGCTCGGTGTGGCGTTTCCAGCAGCGGAGATAACGAGTATTCGCAAGCAAAGGACCGAGGGTCGAGGAATGATGAATTGCATGGAACTCGGCATTTCCTTTATTTTTCCTTGGGCGAAAGTGCCGACACATCACGCCAGAGCCTCAGCCTTATGCGGCCGGCTTATCGGCATTTCCTTTTGGTGAACCCTGAGGGCACATCCGGAGGTCAGCATCTTGGTAAACGGATGGTATTGATTGGTTCAGCGGGGGCAGTCCGCCTGGGGGCCAGGCTGCCACGCCGCACGGCTTATCGACTTTTTTCTGCAGGACCCAGGCCCCTCGCAAAAACAAATTGGCAACGGAACCTTGTCAGGATCTCCACTCTTACATGTTTAAGCTTAGTAGCTTGAGGGATGCTTTCTCTTGCCTCCCGAACCCAAACTTTTCATCATCTTCTGCCTCTTGTATTCTCTTTTACAATCCACGTGGGATCGCAGGGAACGCGGCTGATTTTCTGGCGAAGAGGCGCATACGAGGTGCTTGGCTCGTCTAGCCTCGCGCTTTATCGATTCCAATGCAAGCCAAGACATTATTCTTAGGCCGTCCTTCCCGATTAGGAGAGGTCGAGCCGTGTGGCCCGCAACCCTCTCGCACCTCTTGAGCAGAAACGGGCCCGTTGTGGCTTGCCGTACCCTGCACATCCCGATCCCCCTGCTGCACGCAACAAGTCGGTTTGCCGGACATGCATATCTAGATCCCGCCACGAAGGAGCGGACATACGAGGTAGGATTTTATTGTAATATATGCTCGCAAAGTCCACGAAATAATCCCTCCCACCATGCATTATCGTGCGCTGCCCGCCTCTTTTCCCTTCTTCTCTGTCGTTCTCCTGCTGCTCCGCGCCGCTCACTGGCCGTGATTCCATCCTGTCGTTTCCCTCGTACCCTTCTCCTCCAATTGCCCGGCTCCCATGGCAAAAAAACACCCCTACCTGTCCCTCGCCTGGGTCACCCTCCTCACCACCACGGCCCTCGCAGCCCCAACATGGCCCTCCCCCCAAGACGAACTCGAAGACATCATGTTCCTAACCAGCGGCCACCGCTCGCGTGCCTTCCCCGCGCCCATCACGCCCTGCGGCGCCTCCTCCACCGGCGACGCCGGCCGCGTGCAAGCCGCCGAGTGGATCCGGACGGCCTTCCACGACATGGCGCCGGGCAGCGTGTACACAGGCGTCGGCGGGCTCGACGCGTCGATCGCGTACGAGACGCGGTCGGGCGAGAACCTCGGACCAGCCTTCAACACGACCCTCGCGGCGTACGCGCCGTTCCTGAGCAGCCGCTCGTCGATGGCGGATCTGATCGCGCTGGGGGTGTACGCGGCGGTCAGGGCGTGCGGGGGGCCCGTGGTAGCCGTGCGGACGGGGAGGGTGGATGCGCGGGCGGCGGGCCCGCAGGGCGTGCCGCTGCCGCAGAACTCGGTGGGGACGTTTCAGAATCAGTTTTTGCGGACGGGGTTTAGCACGACGGAGATGATTCAGCTAGTGGCGTGCGGGCATACGTTGGGCGGGGTGCATGCGGATGCGAATCCGGAGATCGTGCCGGCCGGGAGCGTGGCGGATGATGTGGTTAAGTTCGATACGACGGATGCGTTTGATAATAAGGTCGTGACGGAGTACCTGGCGAATACGACGCAGAATGCGCTGGTGGTGGGGAGGTCGACGACGAATGGGAGGAATTCGGATGCCAGGGTCTTCGCGGCGGATGGGAATGCGACGGTCAGGGCGATGGCGGATCCGGAGACGTTTAGCAGTGTGTGTGCGACGGTGCTGCAGAAGATGATTGAGGTGGTGCCGAGTGGGGTGACGCTTGGTGATCCGATTGCTGTGTATGATGTCAAGCCGAGCGACATGCAGTTGACTTTGCTGGATGGAGGTGAGTCTATTAAAGTGACGGGCGATATCCGTGTCAGGACGACGGAGCGCGCTGCCAGTCAGATTGAGAAAGTTCAATTGGTGTATAAGGACCGGGAGGGAGGCGACGGTGGAACTCTGGACACTGAGTCGTCAGGATCCGCGGCTGGTTTCGACGACACTTTCGAGGTATGCTTCGTTTGCAGCAGCTTCTCCCCCTTTTTTCAGCCTAGAATCATACTGATGTGCAAGTAGTTCTACGGCGTCTCCGCAACAATCCCCTCAGACTCCTCGATATCAACCTTCAACGTCCTCATCACCCTGACATCTGGCGAGACCGAACTCCACGACAATAACGGCAGCGGCTTCCCCCTCCAAGACAACATCATCTTCCAAAGCCCGCAGAGCTGCCTAAGCGGCACGGAAATGACCATAACAGCCGCCGTCCGCAGCACTGCCTCCGCGGCACCAACGCTCAATGTCACCTACGGCGTCCCCAACTCGCGCTCCGTCTTGCCTGTCCTCACCGCGTCCACCGTCTCAATGACGAAAGGCTCATCCGTCGGCCCGTACGACCTCTACTCAGCCAGCTACACCCTGACGACCGCCCAGCTCGACTCCACCCGCTTCGACGTCAAGCTAGCCAGCGGCGCGGCCGACAGCTTCAAGAGCTCCGCGGACCTGTCCGACACCTGCGCCGACCTCAGCCCGGACCCGCCGTCATCGACCGGCGCGCCGCCCTCGTCCAGCAGTACCGCAGCACCATCTACATCAGCCCCCGCCTCCTCATCCACAACCCCTACAACGACGACGACAACAACGCCATCCACCTCCACCTCCACCACCCCCACGCCCACCGTCCTCGCCTGCCCAGACGCCGACGGCGCTACGTGGACCGCGTCCGGCACCGCCTTTACAATCCACTGCGGCAAGGACTACCAGGCGGGCCAGATCGGCGTCACTTACGCCGCCAGCTTCGAGGCGTGCTTGGCGGCGTGCGTGGGTGCAGAAGGTTGCGAGGCGGTGGCGTACGTCGGCGACAACACTAGTGGCGGGAACTGTTATTTGAAGAATGAGGCGGTGGGGGCGGTGGATAATGAGGGGGTGTGGGGGGCTGTGAAGGAGGGGTGATCGGTTTTTTGATGTAGATACAAGGCTGATATGATTAATTCGTAGTATATAGATACGAAAACTGTTAACTAGAGATTGGGGGAGCAGTTGGAGCTGCCTCCCATACAGTAATGCCAAAAAAAAAAAAGTGAGAGACAGAAAAAGAAAAAGGCAAAACTGAACCCCGCTACATGCGGGTTAAGCTCAGAAAGACTCCTTGGGACCGTCTTTTTTGTCTTCCCTAGCCCGTTTTCGAACCTTCGACCTCTTTATATTACCCACAGAGGACGGGTGGAGACTTGGACTGCCCTACGTAAACCTTCAGGCTCTCATTTAACCAAGCATCATCTCTTCGAGAGTGACTAGCATGCCAGAATGGCTGACTGAGCGGCTTATATATCGACACTCCTCGTACCTGCAGGACATACTAGCTAATCCCGAGACAAGCGTAACGATTGCGGGGAAGCGAGGTCATGGCCGTCACGTTTGTATCTAGTGAAAAGCTTCAAGTATTCCACGAGAAGATTTCACGGAGCATCCAGGAGTCAAGAGCTCAAAGTCATTCAGACCAACAATCTACGTAATCGTAGTTTGTATTTCAATATGGAAGAAAGAGATGCACTGACGTGGCGAGTGAATTTGTTTTTCATCCATGTCATGGGGAGCTGAAGCGATTATCAGGACGTGAATATCAATGTGCATTCACGTCCAGATGATAGCTTTCACTGCCCACATAAACCGAGTGTCGTGCTCACAAAGAAAACTGCTGAATTAAACTTACCCTTTGTTCTAAACCCCACTATTCTTCGTGGTAGGCTTAGTCATGTGTCACTCATAAGACAATCCACCATGTCAACACAATAGAAAACGGGCAGACGAATTGTTACTTTTAGCGCCAGGCGGCGCCAATGGAAAATGTTATATGGTATCATGCACAAAGATCTTAGTACAGTAAGGAGACAGACCCCATCAGGCGGGGGGAAAGAATCGTTCCAGAGATATCTCTCGCTCTCTCATCGCTCATGCAATCGTAATAAGCAAAAAAAAGCCGAACCAGCAGCCAAATCGTCCTCCCATGTCCCAACCGTCATTTTCTCAACCCTCCTCACCCCATGCAAATGCATTTAGACGTGTCGCTCTATCGTCTAGACCACACTCTTCTTCATACTGAAACTACCCCTGTTCATCCACCACATAACCGTGCCATACGTCGCGGTGATAAACCACAACAGCATATTCGTCAGATCCACCCACACCGCATGCTTCATCCGCCTAATACCAGCATCATACTCGGGCGCCTCGTTGATGTACATGCGGCCGAAGATGCCGAACACGACGACCCACAGGATGAACAGCACCCAGTCCCACGCGAAGAAGAACAGGCTCTTGACCATGGGCAGGAAGTAGACCAGGCACGTGACGGCCGCGAAGCCCGCGACGACCTCGGCGTACACCCACTTGGCGTCGGCGTAGGCGCCCGCTTTGCGCGCGTTGTCGAGGTCGACGCCGTACAGGCCGCAGACGGTGAGGGCCAGCACGAATTGCAGGAAGCGCAGGAAGACGCGCGCGAGGAGGCCGGGCAGCCCGCCGTGGTGCGAGTAGCCGGAGAGTTGGTTGAGGGTCATCATCGTGGCGCGTTTGTCGGTTGTTGTTGTGGTAGTGTTGCGGTGGTGGTGGTAGTGGTTGCGCGGTGTTTGGGGGTGGCGGTCGTGCTTGGGGGTTTCGAAGTGTTTTGCGAAGCCGCCGGTGGGGGACAGAGGGATGTCGCGCAGAGGATACTGCGGGCGATGGGTTTGTTTGTATTGTTGGTGGGTTTTGTGGTCGGTGTAGATGGAGTATGCTTCGCGGCCGAGCTTGACGGCTGTTAGCATGGTTTCGATCTTGTGATGCGTATACGATGACTTGTGCAGTGCGCTGTTCGATCCTGCGGACTGGGGGGAATGCGCTGGATGTCGCCTCTTTTTTTTCTATGCGTGCTCGTGTGGCGCGGGAGTGACTTACAGCACAGAGTCTTCAAGACCTCAATGTGTGTGGTGTTGGAGGATGTCCAAGATTTCTGAATCAGGCGACCAAAAGTTGGCGGCTGGCTGGCAGTGACCTTATACTTGTCTTGGGCGGACAAAGGTCAGGAACAAAGTGTTTGTGGGCTTGTCTGAGGCGATAAAGAAACAAGCTTCTTCGGTTTAGAAATTATTGGTGGATAAAGAAGACGAGTGGCGGAAACAAGGAAACAACCCAGTCAATGGGGGATTGACGCTCCTCGGCGCGGTTGGTGTGATGCGACAGCGAGGGAAGCAGCAACGATCACGGATCGAGGCTGCTGTTTGCGTTGGAGAAGGAAAGTTGGAGTGACGGTGGTTGGAAAGGCAAGCGGGCAGTGGGCGTGCAACGAGGCCAGCTCTTATAGCAGCACGCAGCGCGCATTCCTGAAACTGGCGAGCGTGGAATGGTGGCTCTCGTGGGCAAGAGGCTTTGGGCGAGGCGCTGGCCAGCCCACACGTCATGGTCCCTGCAGCTTCAGTCAAGATCGCCAGCCAGGAACGATTGGCCATCAGCACTCGCTGACAGATCGTCGCCTCGTCTTCGCGCTGTGCGTGCGACAGCTGCCTGCATCTCCGCGCATACTCCATCTCTCGCTTTGATTGTTTCATCATCCTCGAGCGGCCACTTGTTGCGGGACCGTCGCGTTTCGGCTGCACGATTGGCTCTGAGCGGCCCCAGCGATCGCGCGGGGGAGGGTCTGCGGCTCAAGTCGGAAGCGCGCAGCTCCACCACCGACTAAGCGCCCATCCAGCGCCTCGCCGTACGACAGTCGCGACAACAGCGCCGCGCAATTGCTCGGTCGCCCGCATGCAGCAACGCCTTGACTTCAAATAAACACCACATTCTCCGCTGCCGACTTCCGAAAGTGGATACTCGAGACATGCATTACTATTCATAGCCCGCGCCTTCCCGCGCGCGTCTTCCCTCTGCTGATCACTCACTCGCTCATCACTCAAGGCGAGCTGTATTTGTACCCGTACTGCTCCTTCGCCTGCCTCGCAATCTCGGCCAGCTTCTCCTCCGCCTGCCTAAACTCGTCGTCCGTCTCCATCCGCTTCTTGTACTCGCGGTTGACCAGCCTGCTCTCGGACGGCACGTTGGTGCCCGCGCGCACGGCGGGCCGCGCCTCGACGCGCTCCCACCACTTGTACAAGTTTGGAAACTGCGCCAGGTCGACGCCGCCAAAGTAGCACACGTTGACCCAGCTGAAGTTGGCGATGTCGGCGATGCTGTACTTGCCGCGGCCCGGCCCGACCAGGAAGTCGCGGTCCGCCAGGTGCGCGTCGAGGATGCCGTACAGGCGCTCCGTCTCGCCGATGTAGCGCTGCGTTGGGTAGGGGATGCGCTCTTTGGCCATGCGGTAGAAGTGGTTGGCTTGGCCCTGCATGGGGCCGACGCCGCCGTGCTGCATGCCGTGTTAGAAAGTGTCTGAGATCCAGTAGATGTGCTTAGTGAGAATGAGAGGGGGGTAGCATACCTGCCATGCCACCCATTGCTCAGCGCGCGACAGATCCTTCGGATCCTCAAAGGTGAATTCGTGCTTGGGGTCGTAGTGGCGTGTCAGATACGCCAGGATAGCTGTCAGATTCGCACGAGCTGATTAGCAAATGGGATTTTCCCTGAAGGATCCACGACGACCCCGCAGCACAAGCAACGCAAAGCCAATTGCTGGTCACATACCGGCACCCTCTTGCACAGGGAAGCTGTCGTTGTCGTGGTCCACAATCACAGGGATGCGTCCGTTCGGTCCGAGCTTGGTGAACCACGGCTCTTTCTGGATGTTCTCCATGATGTTGATGCTCTGCACCGTGTACTCCAGCCCATACTTCGCTTTCAGCTCCTCCAAGAGTATGCTCGCTTTGTGTCCATTGGGCGTGCCGAACGTGAGGAGCTCGATGCCCTTGTTTGCGATGAGGCCGGATGGACGAGACATGATGGTTGGTGGTATGATTGCTGGATGGAACGCTGTGCGAGAGGCGTGGAAAAGGCGGGGAACTGTACGAGAAAACATCTCCACGAACGGAGGGAGGGGAACCCGGGCTTTATGGATGAGAGCGACGTGAGGGTGGCTGCTTGAGTGGTGAGCCTTAGAGGCCACTCATGACGTCCGGGATCAAAGAGGTTCCGATTGCTCGGACCCGAGCTCAATGGCTGCCTCCGGTCGCCTTGGGTAAAACATAGCCGATGGCATTGTGTTGATCGCTAGTCGATTTCAAAGCAGTTGATCGTGTAAGCGGTGTTCAATTTCCTCGTGTTACCGGAGCTCAAGGAAGCTATCGCCGGTCGTCGGCCTCGGAGCTTCAAGCGCTAAGCTTACTAATGTACCGCCATCCATCAGCGGACGAAAATAATACCATCAGACCTGTCCTTTTACAAAAGACATTTATTACTTTTTCTAGATGATTCGCATAAGCAGTCACATATGGGTAAGAAGCGATGAATCGAGTAAGAATAAGCCGGCGACGGCCTTTTGTCTGTTCCAAAGATGGTCTATATAGCCGATGACTATACCGAAACAAGTACCTGTTGCTTGAATATATTACAATGAACGTAGAGCAAAAATAAGTATGAATATAGCCAGTCATGTTCACGCAGCCCTCGTCGCATGACTAAAGGCTGCCGGTCCACAAACGCAAAAGATCGACAATCAAATCCAGAAACTCTCAACTCCTTGGGCAACGCCTTTTCCCTTGGTTTCCTCTTCGTGCTCGTCTGAGCTCTCTGTTCCGGCTTGCCTTTTTTTCGTGGTACGTTTATCGGAGGCCTGGTCTGCCACGTTCTCCCCTTCATTTTGCGAGCGAGACCCCCTTACTACTTCTTCTTCTTGCTCCCCTTCTTCTTTGAAGTTGATTCTCCTCCGACTGTTCCGACCGTCCCTGTCCCGCTTCCGCTGACCAGACCTCCTACCGCTTTTCCCGCACCAAGAGTGATCCCCTTCGAGCCAAACTTCGTCTCAGGCTTGCCTTGACTTATCAAGCTGCTGAAACTCCCACGGCCAGGGCTTGTGGCAGGAGGCGGGGGACTCGAGTCCGTCCCTCCAACCTCGTCTGAACTCCACCAGCCCTCTGGACGCGATGCATCTGACTTGTGAGACATGTGCGATTCGATATGCGAGCCTCCTTCAGACGGAGGTCTTCGCTCCAGCGAGCCACCGAGAGGAGCTGACGCGACGCGCTGCGGCCGGAAAGAGCCTCCAGAACCTCTGAGCTGAACGGGGGAACCAAGTGTCGAGGTTTGATGCTTGCGAGGTTCGAGATAGGGTGACGATTGCGTGCCGCTGGCTGGAGCTGATGATGCTCCAGACGGCACGTTTTCGGAGATTTTGCGTGTGGACCGGGGACTCTCATCTTCATCTGATAAGGAGGCCGTTGGATGGATCTGGACGGTGTTAGACGGCGTGTGGACTTTATAGGGACCGAGCTTCGGACTGCTACCAGGGCCGGCGTATTTATCGAGAGCGGCGTAGACGTGTGGGAAGACAAGCTCCTCAACATTGTTAGCCCACAGGAAGTCGAGATGCTCGTAGTGAGGAATCTCCTCGGCTACTGTATGCCTCGGCAGTTCCTTGAGCATGATGTTGATGTCAACCAAACTATCGCTTCCACCATAGACGAGCACAATAGGCGTCTTGATGTTGCGCGTTGGGAACTTGGGGACCTTGTAGTATTTTGCGTCGTTTGAGATCCTCATGGGAGCCTGCATTTCGTCATCGTACATCTGGAAGGTGCCGTTCCGGATGATCTGGAACCAATGCACAACCGTCTTGACGCTGGAGAACGAGTAGAGATGCGGATACGCGGCGAGCTTTTGATGCGCAGAGATGTTCTTCGCCGTCCAGCCAAACAGAAATGAGAGCGAACCGTCGATCAGCCGCACAAAGATTGGCGGGTAGAGAATGCTCTGCCACATGGTCGTGCTTGTAAGGATAGCGCGCCGTCCGAAGGCCAGGAAAAGAACGTCGGGAGAGGACTTAACGAGCGTATCGACAATGCCGCTGCTCATGCCCTTGGGAGACATGGCGGGTGCAAGAGCGACAAAGACATTGACCTTCTCATTCAGCGTCGGGTGAATGGACAGAGCAGCGAAGGCCTGAGCGGTTCCCTGCGAGAATCCGACATAAGAAAGCGACTCCTGGCCGGTAGTGGAGAGAATGTAATCGATGGAATCCGGGATGTCGTGGAAAGCGAACTGGTCCATTGAGAAGTTCCAGAAGCGGTTGTCGGTGGGAGCGTCTCTGGTTGACTTCTTCGAGTACTTGTTGCCTCTGTTGTTGCCAAGCCACACATCGTAGCCGCGCTCAACGAGCATGAACGGAAGACATCTCTCCTTCTCGGTCAGGCACAGCCAAACCTCGCTGTTCATCATCAAGCCATGGTGCAGGTAGACGACGCGCTTTTGGATGCTGTTCGGCCCGTGGTTCACTCTCTGGTCCTCCTCTCCGCGCCTGTACGCCAGTCTATGCAATCCCAGCAAATATCCATCTCCGGTCTGTACGATGTGCTCCTCGGCGTAGTACCCGAAGAGCTCGGCGAGTTCGACGAAATCGGCGGCCTGGGCGATGGAGGTGACGAGGCCCTTCTTCTTGTTGCGCGAGCGGCGGCCCTGCGGCGACGACAGATAGTTGAAGGACTTGCGCGACGCGCGGTAGAACAGGTGAATGATAGGACCGGGGAGCGCAAGGGTGATTATGCGAATGAAGGCCTCGAGGGCGATCAGGACGAAGCTGCCGAGGAGGTAGACGTACTGCAACGGGTGCAGCCGTCCAATGAATGGGACCTGAGGCATGGTGTCGGGAGGCTGTCGGATGGCGCGCGAGTCGCGGCCAATGTGGTGCAGGTGGTGGGTAACACAGGAGGTGCGCGGAGATGCGGGCGCAGCGGAAATGATCAGGAGGAGGCACCGGCCATCGTCGCGTCCTTGCGATGGCGTTTCCTGATAAAGCGGCGCGCTTGCAGATGATGGACGGCTAGGTATCGACGAACGACGATAGAGGCGACGGACGCGGCATTGTTGAACGGCGAGGGCGGAGGCGCGTTGGGAGGCACGTCATTCGTCGCGGTCTGCGGCATGTGAAAGGCTGGAGAAGCTCCTTCCCTGCTCTGTGCAGCGTGCGAGTGCGCAGCTGTGTGGCCCCGGCTCGACCAACCTCACCTCTCTCTGTGTCGCCGTCTCACCAAGCCGTCGACACCGTCTGTGAGCGCCAGCATTTTCCGCGCAGTCAATTGCTAACAATGGGCTGCAGGACACGGGATCTGCAGACCGGCGATGGACAGCCGCGCGCTGGGCGCCCTTTGGCCCCCAAAGTCGCATCTTCCGCTGCCCCGCTTCATCAGTGCAGTCCTGTTTGGCCACAGACGCAAGGACACACAGGACTCGCGCACAAGGTTGCTTTTAAGACCGCGTCTGGATCGAAGAGCTGCAGCCCAGGCTGCTTTGGGAATGCTATCGGCAGAGCTGTGAGTGACGCACGGCGCCGCCCTCTCGGCGGGAGGGTGGGGAAGCACGTCTGCCATGGGTGGGGTTGCCCCAGGCCACGTCAAAACCTCAGCCGCATCTCTTTGTAAGCTGCTTCGATATCTCGGTCGTCCGATCCTCGTAGCCTGCTGCCTGTTCTCTCTCTTTAGCCGCTGCTGCCTCTCACGGGGCCTTGTCGCCCGACCCACCGGTGACCATCTGCGTTTTAGCTCTGCGAGCAGAGCCTCAGCCTTCCTGTGTCTCTGTTCTCACTCGCTGCCTTCCATTGGCCGTAGTTCGGGCGATTCAAACGGCCAAGGGAGTCTCGACGCCAGGACGCCCGACGGGGCGTCCTTGCTGGACACTAGGGCCCAATGTACCACACATATCTCTGCTTCTCTCCCGATCGTCGAGGAATGTCGTGTAAAGCTGCTGGGAGCTCGCAGACGGCAAGGCTGAGCCTGCGTTTATAAAAGAGCTCGAGTTCACCGCTCCTTCTCGTAGCCCGGAGGTGTAGGCCTTCGATGTTGACCATGCCCATCCAATCGCAGAATCCCCGTCGGCGCTCCCGCACGCACTAGCGCATTTCTGCCTACGCGCATGAGCCGCCTGATCACCGTTTCGTTCTTCCTTCGACCTTCTGAGCCCTCTGAGCGGCCCACGTCTTCCCAGTCCGCCCATTGGCCCCTCGTCCTGTCGACCCTCGCTCGGCCTCTATTCTCTCTGCCTCCCACACCGTTGTAAGCAGGCAGCAGGGGTAATGAGAGATCTGTCTGGTCTCCACATCTCGCTTAACGACCGTTTCTCTTCACAAGGCTCATGTCAGGCAATGCACCTCTCGACCGGCATGCTCTTGAAAAATGGAAGAGGCTATGCAGCGCAGCGGCCACTGAGGTGTCAAGACGCTGGATGCCTCAGCCTTGGTAACAGCTGAGGCTCGCCATGAGGCCGCCCCAGCGGACTGGTTCAACCAGCCGGCCGGCAAGGCTAAACCCGCCAATCCCCCAGGTTGATGCAAGGCTCTCTCGTGCAGGGCTTGTGCCGGTGAGAAGCTCCTGTTCCCTGCTCTCCTCCGTCCCATCGCTGGAACCCCCCTGTCTCGCCGGTTAGCCCTGATTGGTGGTTGGTGGTTGTTCTCCACTTTCCTTTGTAGTGTTTTTTCAAGCACAAGGTACCAGAAGATGTGTCACAGTTCGGTCGATTGCAAGTCTATCACAGTCATACCTTGTTCAATACGATTATCTTTACTCCGATATCTTTTGTTTGACTTGGTGATTCTTCCTACTCGTCGATTTGTGCGGCTTGGCTTTAGCTTAGGCTGCCAAAATCACTAACCCTTCGGGAATTCGAAGCCGTTTCAGGTGGACTACGCATCGACTGACGATTGTACACACAGATCTCGCAGCTCATAAACAGGTTCAAACACGAGCTCGACATCGAGACGTATCTCAGCTATTCTGTGCGCAGCGGAGCGGCTCTGCCCCAGCCCCCGCTCGGGCCATTTGTTTCGTCTCTGGACTGTTCAACCTTTCAATCAATCCTACCCGTTCGAGAAACAATCCACTTCGCCACTCCCGAGTGCGGCCTCATGCGTGTCAGCCAGGTCCCGCCTTTTCTGTAGACCTGTCACCGTCTCATCTTTGATACAAGGACCCCCACTGGTTCTTATTCTCCACCGATACCATCCAACCATGATGGCTCTCATGGGCCCCTTGTACTGGCCGTCGGCATGCCCAAGTGCCTCGGCCCCCCGTCCCCATCCTCTTGCGCCTTGGCTTAGCTACCCAGCCACTCTGGTGGTGCTACTTACGGCCCAAAATGTTCCCCAGGTCTTCTAGAATGCATCTTCGATGCCCTGCACGCATGGTTGCCTTCTTCCTCCACCCCGGCGATGTGATCTTACCGCTTTCTTTTGCGTAGCCCCCCACTGAAGGCTCCCACTTTCTTCACCCTCTGGGCAACGGGAGTGGCTCGGACGTCGCCGATACCAGTTCTCGGAAGGCACCCTTCGCCCCTAGAGACCGCATCTGGTACCCTCCAAGACTCATTGGGCGGTATAGGCGAGAAGCCTTCGCCCTCTCCGCCCCGTCTTACGCAGGGCACGGCAGACTTGGTATACAGTTGTTGCTCTCGAGTCACAGCCACTACGCCAGCCAAAGGGTGTATATATTTGCCACCCTGCTCCTCCTGTTTCCGTCTATCATCATCACAGCTCACCACCAATACCCTTCAGCGCTACAACCTCTGTCAAAGCATTCATCCTGTCCACCCAGCCCAACATACTACACCAAGACTCATTCAACATCCCGACAGTACGATCAACGCCGAGTCTACTTTACCTTCACTCACTGATAGCGGTCCTTCAGAACAACTCATTCAAAATGTGCTACAACCACCCCGTCACCGCTCCCACTGCTGAGGCGACTACTCCTACGGTTCCAGGTAACATAAATTTTCTTACGCCTAACGCTTTCTATTGTTGTCAATGCGGCCACGGACCATGGGCGTGTTCGCTTTATGCCGCCTGCATCGAATGCGGACACCAATTCAGTCCCGACCATTGCAAACCGGCCTATTGCAACGGCGAATTTTCTTATTCTTCTTCGACTTTTCCTTTGTCACAGCTTTCGGGACAACGGCTAACAAGCTCCACGCCAAAAGCCTCCGGCAGCAGCTCCCTCTCATTCTACGGTGTTAGCGGCGTCAGCCCCAACTCCTCGACAACCGACCTGACTTCGCCTAACGTCCGCCTTCCGCCCCCTGTCAGCCACTCGACTCTCGCTCTTCATGGCCCTAGCAACCACGCTGGCGCGCACGTTGGGGAACCGACCCCTTCGGCAGCCCCCCCTGTTGACGGCGGCGAGGCAACATTTTACTGCTGCCAATGCAGGAGTGGGCCTTTCCTGGTTTCCCTTTATCCTGCGTGCATTTCGTGCCATCACGGACGCTGCGGAAGGTGCAAGATTGAGTACTAGTAGCGTCCTGTGCTGGCTTCACATTCACCCGCCCCATGGTAAGCCGCGTCCATAATCTTGACGTTCTCCATGGCTGACGTTGAGCAGCCTCAGTGTAACGATATGTCTATGTCTCTTTGAACGTTCACACGAGCTCCTTATTGTTGGTCATCTTTAGCATAGCGCTTGGTATTCCCATTGCTTACTTGTCCTGTTACTCGGCACCATCGTTCAAAATACCCCTTCGTACTTCCCAGAAATGAATCTTTTGTACACCCGTTTAGCATTGTTGGGCATTTCGAAAGTTCTGGATTTTTATTTGTTTCTGTGTTCCGGCGTATACAAGTAGAGCCCAGACAGTTCCTCAAATCTACAACTATCCCCAAAACCATACCTTCAAAGACTCCCTTTACCCCTGTCAGTGAGCCGAAGTCCGGCCTGTAGTACAAATGCAGGCTGTGTGCATATTGCGGGTCTCGGGAAGGCCGCTTGCGCGGCCAGTACGCCACCGCACGAGAAGTGGCCTCATGGTGAACAACACAGAGGCCGCAGTCTGTAAAAGGTTGCGCCAAATCCTGCGAAGAATGCCTCATCAGCGGGTGGCTGGCTTAGGTGGACTTGATCTGAAACAATCGGAAACCGTGAGCCGCACTTACTCGTCTGCTCTTAAGATAAGACGGTCATCCACCTCGTATTTTTAGGCGGGCTTCTAGAAGGAGAGCAAAGTGGCTAGAAGGGAAGGACAAGGCTTAGCGATGATGACGGCCAGCTCACCCGCACCCGCGCGCCTCTCAGCCGCAAGAAGCTAGCAGGCTTGCCTTAAACATGTGCCTTCTCGCTTCGTTACTCGACCCACAGTGTGCCATGGGAAAAAGAAAATAAAATCGCCAGAGCCGGATTTCGTTACTACATCGGGAAGCTCCTCGTGATTGTTACTATGCAAACGAGGCAGACTTTGAACAGCCTTACCCAGAGAAAAGCAGGCAATCTCTGCGTAGACCTTGCAAAGCTGTAGTCTCGTACGATTCCCGTGCACATGGTACAGCCAATGAAGGCCTTGGCGCGTCAATTCTTCTCAGCCTTGCGCACCGCGGCTATTAGACCGCCGCCTGCATCAGCCGCACCACCCTACGGTCCAGGTCAGCCTCCCAGCAGAGCGGAAGAGGGCACCCTACAAGCTTGCTCCGCTCTTGGCAGTGCTCGCCCCCAGCTGAGGCAAGATCATCCCCCTGAACATGTATAAATACATCATTACGATATTTTTGAGTAGAGTTGCGGCTATCTATATACAGTTCATGACATCTTCGCCCCAAGCATTGAGGCGCTGCTGGCTACCATAGGCGCCCTGTACAGCTTTCAATGCCCGACTGCAAAAGCAAACATGATATTACAAGGTCCTTTCTTACAATCGACGGCGCAATAAGGCGGAATCGAGAGGTGTTGTTGCCCATTCTTCCAGTCCAAACGCCCAATGACCCATGCTCTCAGAACAAGCCTCTTCGTGCAACCACCAACTCCACCAAGCTTGCCAATTCTGCCCTGCGACGCGTGGCTGGCTGTGCGTCTGCGGAGCCGAACAAGCCTTTTCTTGGTCCGCATGCACAAGTGTCCGCTGTCCGGCCCCGCGCCCAGCACTGTGGCCGCCGCTCCCAGTACTCTGGCCGTGCCCAGTCTTCAGACCTCGACGGTCGACCCAGCGTTTTCCGTCCCGCTCATCTCCCCTCCCCGCTACCCTTGCTGTCCTCATTCCCATCCGTTCCCTTTATGACGTCGAACAGCGGCTTGCCGGCGTAGAGCTGTCCTCCCTTCTTCTCGTCCGTCTTGCCCTGCACGTCGAGCTCGGTGCTGGACATGACGCCGACGGGCTTGTTGCCGCGGAAGCGCTTGCGCATGTCGACCATGCCGCGCTTGCACTCGCCGTAGCCCTTCTTGAGCTGCTGGCAGCGCGTGGGGAGCGTGTCGGAGAGCGGCGGCCGCAGGCAGTCTGACGGCGAGTTGCGCTGCACCATGATGCAGTCGCTGTTTTGGAGGCATTCGGCCAGCGCGGCGCCTGATGGGAAGACGTCAGCCTTCTATTCTTGAAATCGGGCGCGAGGACAGATGGTGAGAGGCTGGGAGAGCGGTTGCGCTGCGGAAGACAGCTGCGGGCGGAAGGAAGGGTCGCGAGGACGACGGAGCGGGAAGGAGGCCTGGGAGAGACGTACGGATGTCTTTACATGACGAGGGCATGGCTGCGGATTCTGTGCTGGCTCGATGCGCGGTGCAATGGCGCTTCGCAGGGCGTTTGTACAAGCAGTCTGTGAATATTCACGATAGCTCTCACTGGCTGGGCGCGGGCGCGGGCCGCCGATCACCCAGGTCAGCCCACCGCCAAGCCGCCGGGTCAATTGCGCGCGGCGGACCAGGGTCTGCCCCAGCAGCCAGCAGCAGCTCGCGACCGACTCCGGAGAGGCAGGCAGGCGTTCGCGCCAACCTCCGACTTGCCGTCATCCATCACTCTCCCGTGTTCTGCTGCCTCCTCCTCCCCGCAGCTTCACCCAACCCCAACCCCCGAGGGGCTATACACCCGCCCTTTTCTCGTGAAGCTTGCGCGTGCGCACGTACCGGGGACCGCGGAGAGAGAGAGAGAGCAGAAGCCTTTTTTTGGCTACCGGAACTATCGACTGCGCTAAACCCAACTCCCACCACCCGCCGCCTTTCCCTTATTATTATTATGTCCAGCAAATAGGGAGCTTTCCGCGCCGCCAAACGCCCGTGCCTTGCCGGGTGCCCATCATCTCCCTCTCGAACGACACCGCCTGCTACCACCTACCAGCTCCCACCGTCCCAATTCCACATCCGTCGTTTTCGTCTCTTCCTCCCAACGGTTCCAATTGCCGAACCACAGTCCCTCCCGGGGCAACCCAACCAATAAACATGACGCCCACCCCGAGCGACGCCGCCATGGTCGCCCGGCGCGGGCCCAGCCAGCAGACGATCGCGCGCTGGTCGGCGGTGACGGTGCCGCTGATGATCGTGGCCGTCGTCAGCTGGGCGTCGTACGTGGTCATCGCGAAGCTGGCGGTCGCCCGGCTCATGAACCCTTCGATCCCTGGCAACCGCAACCGCGGCGCCGCCGTCGCCGTCATCGTCGTCCACTGCGTCTTGCTCTTCCTGACGGCCGTCGCCTACATGCGCATCATCGCGACGCTCAAGGTCGATCCGGGGTTGGTGCCGCTGGGCCGCGGCAGCGCGGACGAGGGGAGGAGGAAGAGGAAGGGTTCGAGGGGGAATGGGACGCGTGGACATCATCAGCGGGATAGAAAGAGGTCCGGGGCCGGGTTGGAGCAGCAGGGGCAGAGGGGTTGGACGAATGATGAGGGCGTGTTTGAGGATGAGATGGGGAGGACGTGGTCGGAGAGGCAGCATGAGGAGAAGTTGAAGCGGTTGGAGAAGTTTGTGCCGCGTGAGGTGTTTGTGTGCGATTATGATGGGCTGCCGCTGTGGTGCGATAAGTGCAGCAATTGGAAGCCGGACCGCACGCATCATTGTAGCGATTTGGGGAGGTGTGTGCGGAGGATGGACCACTTTTGTCCTTGGTGAGTTCTGAGTTCCCCTTGCAGGTTGTTGTTTCTGGTTATCTGACGTTTGAACAGGGTTGGCGGCATTGTCTCGGAGACTACGATGAAGTTCTTCATTCAGTTCACTTTTTACGCCACCTTCCTGGGGATTTTCATCATCGTCACAGACGCTATTCTTTTGGCTCGGGATAAGCATCAGATTCATCACGTCGACTCTCACATGGCAGTGCTGCTTGGATTCACTGGTCTTTTCACCCTCTTCGCCGTGGGCATCTTTGGCAACACTTTCTTCATGACGCTCCGCAACTTCACCACCGTGGAAGCCCTGAACCGCGGGAACGCGACGTACCACCTGTCCGTCCTTATCACGCCCTCTTGGTGCAACCGCAGAAACGACGAGCAGTACCCTTTTCGGACGACTACGTATCCCGGTGCACCGGGTGCTCTCTACGCTATTCTGATGACTCGGCCTGGCGACAACCCCTGGGATGTGGGCAAGCTGCAGAATCTGAAAAGCGTGATGGGCGAGAGTATCATCGATTGGTTCCTGCCGTTCAAGTTGAGCCCGTGCACAAACCACGACAGACAAGACTCGGAATTCGAATTTGGTCCCTTGGTCGAAAATGCAAAGAGAGAAGCGACGGGCTACTAATACGTTTTGCCGTCGCCTTCACATACGAACTTGTAATTATTTTTTGGACGAGAGGGGGTTACTTTCTCTACTTGCATTCTTGGTGTTGGTTGTTTAGGGAGGGTCACTTGTCTTCGGATTATGACTTCATGACTTTGGATACCCACCTCCTTTTTCGCTTCGGTGCGGGATTACGAGAGTTGGCACTTCATTCGTACACGCTTTCATTGTTAATCGATCCGTAATTTTGGTTCTTGTTCACACCCGGCTGGCCTTGCAATAGATATTGCGTCTTGGCTCGTTCATTGGCTGTATACCTTTCTCATCTAATAGGTATAGGGAGATATCTCTCCCAGGCTTACTCCTGTTGGAGATGTCGAAGATTTTCTCTATCGCTATACTCCGGATGGAACAGATAATGTCTAGCAAGAAGACAACTATTGATACTACACTCCCCTTCCGTCCGAAGTTCGGGTATACATTATCCAGCAGTCGGTCCGCCAGGCCGACCACGGCGTCGCGTCTACTACCTACGGATATTATTCTGTATTGCGACGAGGTGAGCATCCGAAATTTTTCTGAACGGTAAATGGCATGTGATGAAGTGATGACATTATGCCATCGGGTCTACTTTTGGCACCGAGTAGGCAGCGTCTGATGACTGTTACTACAGTACGTGATCGAACGCTATAAATGCAGCCTTATCCAGATGCTGGATGCTAAGAACATCAACAAAGCTTGTCCGCGTAAAGACGAACACTGTCCGATTAATTTCTTTCCCCTTCCGATCCGCATCCTGTTACGAAAGAGAACACCACACCAGCACTGATGGGATCCGTCGCTTCGCCCTTTCCGACCCTACCAAGCATCGAGAGCCTCAGAGCACTCTTCCCGTCCGATCACCGAGGCTCTGAATACAGCGTGGCATACGTATATTCCGGCGTGGCCCTTCTGGCCTTCGGGGAAGAGAAGCGGATACCAGAACTATGGCAGCAGATCGCACAAGCGCACGCGGATAGCGAGGCGGCGCAGGTGGTCGCGGCGAAGCGTCTGCGTGAGGGCATGACGAAGGCCAGCCCGCTCGTGGGGTTTCCTAGAGTAAGTCTTTTTCTCCAAGGGGAAAAAAGAAAAACGCCTATCTCTTGTACCTCTCTTCACACTTCGACAACCGGCTGACCAACGACCAGGCCATCAACGCCCTCACCGCTCTCCAACACTCGATCAAACAAACCTGCCCTCCTTCCGTCCTCTCTGCACTCTCCTCTCCTTCTTCTACTACTACTACCTCTTCTCCCTCCCCCAGCTCCGACTCGCAACCCGCTTCTTCCCGCCGCGGCCAGGCACTGTTCGATGCAACGTACGGTCCGCACGCGAGCCGTGTGCGCGGCAACCTGGACGCGATTTCGGGCGGCGTGTTGGGAGGTTTTGCGGTGAGGTGTGTTTATGGGGAATTGCTGGCGGCGGGAACGGGGGAGACGGAGAAAGAAGAAGAGGTAGACGGACGGAAACAGGGGGAGGAGGGTGACGAGGAAAGGTGGAGGTGGAGGCTCAGCGCGAAAGAAAGCGCTGAGCTGGTGTTTGTCGCGTGTTTGGCTGCTGGGCAGGGGGCGCAGGCGAAAGGGTGAGTGTTTCTTTTTTTTTTTTTTTTTGGTTGTTATTTTACTGGTGGTTTGGTTGACTGGCTGACTGTCTACAGGCATATGTACGGGTCGAGGAATCTGGGGAATTCGGGAGCGGAGGTCAGAGCTGCGGTGGAGTTGGTGATGAGGCTGGCAGATGCTCTGATGGTGAGGGTTGACTTGGAGGGGATGGAATTCTTGGAGAAACTCAAGAGTTGGTAATTGTGTGGATAAGGCCTTCGCGATTGCTCAAGCAATTGGCCACTGACAAGATGTAAGCTGTTCTCTCGTCGCAAGCTAGGGAATTCAAGAAGTACATAGTATCAATTAAGTTAGAAGACAATGAGTTCGGGAGTATCTTTCCATTTTAGTACGGGTGCAGTTGAGCCGATTAGATACCCCAGTCTGCCTTTTGCCATTTCTTCCCGTCTTTCGTATCTCCGAGAAGCATTGATCAAGTCCGCCCGAGAACATGAATCTTGTCAATGGAGATAGGGCTGTAAAAGACTCGTAAGTGAATGATTAGGTCGGCAAGATATCACCGTCTCCACCTTGGCGCTGACTCGATAGCGAACACACTCGGACTTCGCCTCGGAGAGAAAATGTGCTACGCCGCAGCAGGGAGAGCGACATCGGCCCAGGTCTTGAACAACTTGGCGAGAGCGGACATTGCCCAATCCCAATCGCAGATGCAAGATAGGACGCGTGTTTTGAGAAGAGGCTGAGAGGGATTGGCGATAAGACGGAGCATACCAGATTACGTCTCCCCCAGGATTCGATCTGGTGCTAAGACCGGGACCGTATGCAGGCACGGGCGATCTGCTGGTCTCTGCCGGGTAAACGAACTAAACCGCGATAAGCAGGTAAAATGCCGTCGGATCCGCCCGCGCGTTGCACGTGGGGTAAAGCTATCGCTGCGGTATGCCTGTATGCCTGCGCGTAAGCCCTGATCGCCCATCGACTCGCAGAAGGTTTAATAAAATGACCACACCGCACCCGCGCTCCGCTCCTCAGCGAGCGCGCGCGCCGGCCTTGCCCCTTCACTTCCTTCGCTCCTGCCCCCTCGTTGCCGGCAGGTAGAGAGCCACGAGTCCAGTCGTTCCGGAATTTTTCGTCTTCGCGACAATGCGTTTTACCGCGACTTTCGCCGTCGCGGCGGCAGCCTCGTTTGCCAGCACGGCTCTGGGCTGCGCCGAGGAGGGCCACAGCTGCTACGGGCCGCAGAACGATGTGGTCCTCACGCGCAAGGTCAAGCGCATGCAGCCCGAGTCCAGCAACGCGACCAGCGGGCCGCGGGCGCCGCTCGAATGGGGCCAGCTCAACTTCCTGCACACGACCGACACGCACGGCTGGCTGGAGGGCCATCTGAAGGAGCAGAACTACGGCGCCGACTGGGGCGACTACGTCTCGTTCACGACGGCCATGAAGGCGAGGGCCCGGGAGCTGGGGGTTGACTTGCTGCTCGTCGACACGGGTGTAAGCTTACACAAGACACAGCCTATTTATGATGTATCTCTGCTAATCACGTACGACGGCAGGACTTGCACGACGGCGCTGGTCTCTCGGATGCCACGGACCCGAACGGGTTGATTTCGAATCCTATTTGGGAGAACATCGACTACGATCTGCTCGCCATTGGCAACCACGAGCTCTACGTCACCGAGATTGCCTACGAGCATTTCAACCAATTCGCCAAGGTGTACGGCGACCGCTATGTCACGTCCAACGTTCAGATTGTCAACCCTTCGACCGGCGAGTTTGAATACATCGGCCACCAGTACCGCTATTTCACTACCGAGCAAGGTACGTCGTTGGAGGTCCCTGATAGACTGCACGGAACGCTAACAATTGGTAGGCCTCCGCATCATGGCATTCGGCGTTCTGTTCGACTTTACCGGAAACTCGAATGTCTCCAAGGTGATCAAGGCTGCCGACCTTGTGCAGGAGTCGTGGTTCCAGGAAGCCGTGAAGCACGAGGGCGTCGACATGTTCGTCCTCTTCGGCCACAACGCCGCCCGCCCGACCGACTCGACCAGCACCATGGGCACCGTGTACAGCGCCATCCGCACCGCCCGGCCCGACATCCCCATCCAGATCTTCGGCGGCCACACGCACATCCGCGACTTCGCCGTCTACGACAACAAGGCCACCGGCCTCGAGTCCGGCCGCTACTGCGAGACGCTCGGCTGGCTGTCCATCACCGGCATCACAGGCCAGGGCAACAGCACCTACAAGGCCGTCCAGCCCGCCGGCCTGCCCGCACCCACGCGGCCCGCCGTCTCGGTCAACGCCACGGCCGACAACAGCACCCTGCCGACATCCGACACGCCGTCCTCCCTCCGCTACTCCCGCCGCTACCTCGACTGGAACCGGTGGACGTTCGCGTACCACGCAACAGGCAGCCAAAGCAAACCATTCGACACCCAACACGGCAAAGCCGTGACCGCGACCATCACGGGCGCGCGCACGCAGCTCAACCTCAGCAGCGTCATCGGCTGCGCGCCGCAGACGTGGTGCATCGACTGCAAGCCGTTCGGCGACGCCGGCAACATCTACACCCTCCTCCGCGAAGCCATCGCCACCGTCCTCGTCAACGAAACCCGCAAGGCCGTCCCGCGCATCCTCTTCATCAACACGGGCAGCGTGCGCTTCGACCTCGTCCAGGGCCCCTTCACCTACGACGACTCGTTCATCGTGTCCCCCTTCACCAACACCATCCGCTTCGTGCCCGACGTGCCGTACGAGTACGCCGAGCAGGTCCTCGACATCATGAACGCCGGCCCCTACCAGAAGCGCTCGCTCGACCTCTCGCCTGACCCGCAGCTCTCGCGCCGCAGCTTGGGTTTCAGCGCGCTGACCCCGTCGCTGCCAGATACCGACGCCTGCATCGACCCGCCCATCTCGCGCGCGGGCCACGAGCTGCGCGGCCGGTCTTTCCAGGGCGGCCGCCTGCTGCGCCGCCAGGAGGTCGCGACGCCGGGGTACGTCACGTCCGACGACTTCGGCACTGATGGCGTCGACACGCCGCACACGGCCATCCCGGCGTACGACCTGCCCATCGACGTGCAGGCCAACGCGTCGTTTCCGGCCGACGGCAGCACGCCGGAGAAGGTGGATGTGGTGTATCTCGATTTCATCGAGGATTATGTTATTGCGGCGCTGAATGAGGCGGGAGGGAACTTCTCGACGGATGATACGGATAGCTACATGCCTGAGAGCTTTACGAGTAATATGTATTTGCCGGAGTATGCGAAGGTGGCGTGGCAGGAGAATGTGGATGATTGTCCGGTGGGCGAGGGGGTGGGGTTTGATAAGAGGAGGTAGAGAGATAGACGTAATTTTTAGTTGTGTGAGCGTTGGCGGCATAGCGGCGGTGTTTGAGGAGTGGTGTGGAGTACGGATGCGGTTTAGAGATGAGCGGTATAAAAGCGAATAGCATTTGGTATGTTGATTGAATAGCAGATGTTTGGAAATGAGAATGTGAGGCTTCTTTTGGAAAAGAGATGCTTCGCCTTCAAAAGTATTTGTTTGATAGCATTGTAAGCAGGACTCACCATGTCTACTTTCTTGCAAGCTTTCATATTTGTGGAGGGCATGTTCGTATATGAAGGCTCCTTTTAATATGGTGTGACGTGAGTTATTGAAGTTGGAATAACCGGGATAGTGTCAGGAATGCTGAAGAGGGCTGTATCCGTTGTTCTATCTCCGTGTAATGGATCTGTGTTGTCTCCTGGACGGCATCAAAGGGAAGACTGTAGCAAGAACAAAAAAAGGAGAAAAATAAAGAACACATTCAAAATGGGTCGATTGAGTAGAATTGAAGTGTATGTGCAATTCAGATGATGGGGAAGCTCTTGAGCGAGGCGAGCAATGATGCAATCTGCGGAAGTGTTCCGCGAGAGCTCCAGTGGGGCAGGCGCGACGCGTTCCCCGCAGCTTGTGCAACGCTTACCATTGCACAATCACCTAAGCAATTGATGTGCTGCTTCAGCTCTGCTACCTCCTAACAGCCTACCCTACAATTGATGCTCCTCCAAACCCACTTCACAAAAGCTTTCCGCTGCAACTTTGCCCCCACTTCCTCGACCTCACGAATTGCGAGACGCGCCTTCATCGGAGTGACCACCATGAGTGATAGCACGATCCACAAGCCCGGAACAGACGACGGCTGGCATGGAGTCATTGCACCGGACAGCCAGTTCCCGCCGGAGAAGGGACGATACCATCTCTACATCGGTGAGCCGGAAGCGCGGAATGCGTCCTGTTCCTTCCGGACCTTAACTGACTCCACCCTCGTATAGGTCTTTTCTGCCCATTCGCCCACCGCGCCAACCTGGTCCGCCACCTGAAAGGCCTCACAGACATCATCGAGCTCTCCATCGTGAAGCCGTACCCAAAGGGCGACGAGAAGGGCTGGCCCGGCTGGAGGTTCCCCAAGACGGACGACGAGTATCCGAACGCGACCGTCGACAAGCTCTTCGGGAGCGAATACCTGCATGAAGTGTACTTCCGAGCGGACAAGGACTACAAGGGGCGGTACAGCGTGCCGCTGCTCTGGGACACCAAGACGCAGACCGCTGTCAACAACGTAAGGTTCCCGGCGGTTCCGCTTCAGTAGCTGTAGATCATGTAGATCGATGCTGACCGCAGCACCTTGCAGGAGAGCGCTGAGCTGCTCCGGTGGCTCCCCACAGCCTTCAACGATCTGATCTCGCCCGAGCTCGCCAAGATCGACCTCTACCCCTCGCACCTTCGCTCTCAGATCGACACCATCACCGAGTGGATGCAGCGAGACCTGAACACGGGCGTGTACAAGGCCGGATTCGCGCCAGACCAGGAGGTGTACGAGAAGAATTTGCCGGCCGTCTTCGCCGCGCTGAACAAGCTCGAGGAGATCGTGCACAAGAACGGCGGACCGTACATCTTGGGCAAGGAGCTGACGGAGCTGGATCTGCGAGCGTATGCGACCATCATCCGGTTCGATACGGTCTACGTGCAGCACTTCAAGTGCAACCTGGGCACTATCCGCCACGACTATCCGGTTCTGAACAATTGGCTGAAGAATCTGTATTGGAATGTCAAGGGTTTCAAGGAATCGACCGACTTTAAGCACATAAAGGAGAATGTGAGTTGCTCTCCATTGAAAAAGGCAGCGGTCGTTGTCTTTTTCTGATAAGTGGGATTATTCATTGCAATTACTGACTAAAGTTCTTTCCCAGTATACCAAGAGCCACTACGGTATCAACCCCAAGGCCATTACTCCTTTGGGACCCTATCCCGATGTCGAGGAAGGCGTGCAGGACTTTAGCACACTGAAGCCAGGAAGCGTTCGTCACCCTGCAGTGGTTGAGTACCAAGCGAAGCTCTAGAGCACCATGTGCATGGCATCAAGACAGATCGAATGATATCCAAGACATCAGAGCACACACCACTTGCCTTTTTAGCGACAGCAGCAGATGACTAATAACTTGCTCACACCACATACGGTAGGCGACGGACGGACTCCGGTAGAAACAGGCGCCGCAAATTTGCGACGCCGTCCTTTAACGCCAAGAATGCCAATGCCAATACTGCGCTACATGCAGCACTATGACCGGGAAGCAGGCCAATCACTGAAGCTGTATTTACTTGTAGCGAAGATAACACCGCGGAAAATCTCCACTCTTGCTTGTGCGTAGCCATCAAGGTACATAGTTCAAATGCTGAAGCGGCTCCTTCTACTTCTCTTCTTCGTACATCACCACAGTTTTGTGTTCGTTTCGTTCGGCGTTGTGCGTTGAAAACCAATAGTGACAATGGCGGAAAAGTCATGGAGTTATCAGCTGAAAGGTGACATTTGGATCCGGAATGCGTATTTGGCTTGATGACTGACAAATTGGCAGTGATGTTTCTGGGTGATGTTGCAAAATCCAAAGAAGAAAGACGATTGGTTCAGAAACTTGGTTGGTTCCGATCATCCTTCCGCATATGGTACCGTTGGCTGACACAAGCGTCCCAGATTTGTTTGTTCTTGTATAGGTCCACCAATCAGGACTGCACTGAGAATTAGCTAACACGCGGATAAGACGTACTGCTGCATGAGTTACTTCTTCAATTACCTTGGTAGGGCGAGATCAGCCGCTCCATGACGACGGAATGAGCTAACACAAAACTGCAAGATCGCGCTGCATTTGCAAATGCTTACGTATGTCTAGCTTCCATCTTACCAGCACTCGAAAATACTCACAAGTCGAACAGGTTGCTGGTCTGAAGGAAGACATTGGTCTTCATGGATCACAGTACAACGTCCTGCTCTCTCTAATGACTGCTGGGTACGTCTAACCCCGTAAGGCATCAGGGTGACCTTACTTATATTTGCCATCAGAATCGTCATTGCTCAGATACCCCATGGGATAATCATCCAGAAGATCCCGCCACGGAGATGGCTTCCGTCAATGGTCCTGCTCTGGGCAGGCTTGACAATGTGCACTGCTGCTTGCAAGACGTACGAGCAGATGTGCGTTGTTCGGTTCTTCCAGGGGATGGCCGAAGCAAGCACATACTGTGGAACCATGTACGTTGTGGGATCGTGGTAGTAAGTCTTGCTCCGCCCATTTTCTCTGGCCCATTGGTAGAGAGCGTATGTGCTTCTGGAATGGAGTTGTTGATGTTGTGTTGCAGCAAGCCGCAGGAAATTGCGAAGAGAACTGCCATTTTCACCGCTGTAGGCCAGGCCGGAAGCATGTTTGCAGGTGCAATGATGACGGCAGTTCACAAGGGTATGAACGGCTATGCTGGGCTGCCTGGATGGAAATGGGTCTTCTTGATCGGTGAGTGGAGACTTTGTGGCCACTTCTCCCTTTTCCTCGTTTTTCGATATCATGTGGATGATGTACTTTGGTGCTGATAATAGAAAGACGGAATCATCACTCTCCCCGTCGCCATCGCAGGCTTCATCTTCTTCCCCGACATCCCGGAGAACACCAACGCCCAGCTCTTCGGCCTCAAAGAACAGGAAATCCAGCTCGCCATCTCGCGCCTCCCGCCCAAGAAGAAAGACGCCCACAACATCTCGCCCCTCTCCCTCGCCAAACGCATCCTAGGCCAACCATACTTGTGCGTTTTCACTCCTCCCACCATCCAGTTCCCACCATCCAGCTCCCTCCCTCCATCCATCCCAAACTAACACCCCTTCCTCACCAGCTACATCCTCGGCCTCTTCTCCCTCGTCACCGGCGCCCTCGAAGCCTACTGCGTGCAATCCCTCTTCCTCCTCTGGCTCAAATGGCACTCGCCGCACTACACCAGCGCGCAAATAACAACCTACCCCCTCGGCGTGCAAGCCGTCGCCATCGTCTCCAACATCCTCGCCGCGCTCTACATCGACGCGACGCAGCGCCGCGCGCCCGTCGGATTCGCCGCGTGCGCGTTCCAGCTCATCTCCACCGTCCTGCTGCTCGTGCGGTCGACGCCGGCCGCGGGGGTCTTCTTCGCGTTCTACCTCGCCGGCACGAGCTACATGGTCAACCCGCTGCTGTTCGGGTGGGCGAATGTGATATTGAAGAGGAGTGGGGACGAGGCGGCGAGGAGCGTGTTGTTGTACTGGATGAATGCGGTGCAGAGCGCGTTGTATACTTTTTGGGGGATTGCGTTGTATCCGGCGGATGAGGCGCCGTATTGGCGGAAGGGAGGGGTGGCGATGTGTGTGGTTATTGGGGTGTTGGCCGGGATGTTGTGGGTGGTTGAGTGGGTGAGTTTTTTTTTTTTTTTTTCTTGATCTGCTCTGTGGTTGAGACTGGATACTAACACGTGGATGGGAAACAGCTTGATAAGAAGTCTATTGCCGAGCAGCTCGTCGTGGGGTCGGACGACGCGGAAGATTCGGAGGTTGCTGTTGTTCAGGTAAAGACGGGTGAAGGAGAGAAGTGCTGAAACTGCCCTTTACAGTCATCCATTCCGAATGAGGGAAAATCCTCGTGTTGGGTAGTGTAGTATGTTGATCGTGGGTCTCGAAATATTCCCAATCAGTGACTTCCGAGTCCGGATTCTGGCTTCTAAACCATCTATTCTCTGTTCAGTCATTGAGGTGATTTGATCATTATTGGCCTACCAAGAAGACGTTTCGACTACTCGTCCATGGAAGCAAAGAGCGACATAATAATCGAGAACAGGCACTGCTCTTTTTTATCGAAAGGGGCAACAACATATCTTGCCGTGCCCCCCATCCCCACCCGTCATCTCCTGCTCCTCTCCCCCCTCCCTCCACCCTCCTTCTTCTTCTCACCCCTTCCTCCTCGCCACCCAATTCACCGCCAAATACGCATTCCGACTCAACGCCCTCTCATCGAACCCATACGGCACCTCCCTGCCCCTCACCTTCCCCTGCATCATCCCTTCTCCCCCATCCCCTCTCTCCCTCACATCCTCCCCACACGGCCCCTCTACTATATTACCCCTCCTCTCCACAAACTCAAACCCCACCCCCTCCGCCAACGCCACCACCTCGTCCAGCGACAGCTGCAACCGCGCCCCCGTGCCCCACAGCAGCGGGCCCGCGTTGACCCACACGCCGCCGGGCCGCAGCAGCGCGTGGATGGAACGCAGGTACGCGAGCAGGTTGGCCGCCGTGTCGATGAAGAAGAGGGTGACGAGGGCGTCGTAGGTGCCTGTGAGGGTGGTGAAGTCGGCTTCGATGAGGAGGATCTGGGCCTGGGAGGAGGAGGGAGGGGGAGGAGAGGGGGGATGAGGAGGGGGAAAGTCGGGGATGGTGATGGGGCGGGTCAGCGAGGCGGTGGTGCGTTGGTGCGAGAGCCAGTCGATGAAGGGGTGGAAGGTGATGTTCGTGGTGGGAGAGGAGGAGGAGGGGTGGAGGAGGGTCGTGAGGAAGCGGTAGGCGATGTTGGTGTAGGCGGACCATTCGTTCGTCGTTACTTCGAAGTGGCCTAGTGCTGCGATTTCGTGCGCCAGTCGGCCGAGGCCCGCGCCTGGGACGAGGACGCGGATGGGCGGCGGCTCGGTGGTTGCGTTGCTGCTGGCGGCTCGGTCGTCGTTCTTCTCCTTGGGGAAGAATCGGAATTCCTCTTGCAGGGCGTGCAGGATGCACGGGAACACCGGATCGCGCTCGTGCCGGCCTTCGGCGGACCAGTCGCGGACGAAGTGCTTCAGCGCTTGCTGCACGTGCGTTTTGGACGAGGCGGCGTCGGACGCGGTGTCGCGGTCTTTGGTCTCCACGATGAAGTCGTCGAGTTCGCGCCGGCTGACGTTGTAGAAGGAGAGCGCGTTGTCGACGATGGCGTGGGTGAGTTGGGCGTTGGTGTCAATGAAGTGTTCGATTGTGTTGAGCTTTTTGCTGTAGTGGATGTTTGCTTCGATGAACTGGGATTGGGGTTGGTCTTGAGTACTGGCGGGGGATGAGGCGTTGATACTTACGGCTCTTTGTTTTCTGGGGATCTTCTTGTACGATTTCCTCCACTTATTGACGTCGGCTATGGCTCTGGGTTTGTATAGAAGATAGCCTTTCAAGGCATTCAGGAGTCGATATCGGGGATGCTCGGGGCTCCATTTTCCGTTACTCTTCTGCAAAGCTTTCTCCAGACGTGTTTCTTCCTGTATGCGACCAGAATGTTCGGGAATGACAGGTAATGCAGTCACGGTCACGATTGTAATGTGGTGAACCAATATCTGCGTATGGATGAGCAGGGTGATGCCGAAGTATTGACATCACGTGTACAGACCGTGACTTGCCGATCGACTCCTTGTACTGCGTTGTGTATGTCATGGTTTTGAAGATGGATAGGTTTGTGGTCAATGGAATGTGGCTTCTCGAGAGAAACCGATAATGAGACCAGACAAAGCAGTAACAGGACCAGGTTGCGCTGGAGCGAGATCATGATCCCCGTTTCAGCATTATTTTGAGTTAGATATGACTGAACACCACGAAAGAGACGCGTTTGAGTAAGAACTGAAGAGAAGAAAATTTTCGATTACCCTGATGTCCGCCAAAAGCTAATGTTTCCTGGATTCCATGGCGCCAAGGCGCAAAACGAAAGGCATTGTTGCCTCAAAGATAGCTCAACTGAGGGATTAAGCTGCAAAGAATGCACTTCCGAAGCCGAGCTTAAAAAAAATAATTGTATGTTGGCTTATGCAACATGGTTGAGGGGGCTGGTAATGAATGAATGTAAAGGAGGACTGGTAGGTTCGGCTCGGCTCACGGCACTGATTCATTCAGCCCCGCATCTCAATTCCTTATGTTCGAGAGTGTTTCTAGAAATGGCTGGGTATTTCGCCCCCTGTGAGGAAAACAAAAGAAAATGTGTAGGAAAATACTAAGAAAAGGCCTAAATCTCCGGATTTCAGTGCTAGTATCCGGATATTAGTGCTATTCTCCAGACTTTTAGGTGTAAAAAGGAGTGGACGGCTGCTACGTATTTTATTCCTTACCAGGAGCTTGTTCTCATCGCCAGCGCCTAGTAGCGATCTTTATAGTTCCTAAGAACTTAGCCGTTAGGCCTCGTCCTTTTGATGTCGAGAATAGGTCCGTTAGTTCGAGCCGATTCTTTGCTAAACCGTCTTTTATTAAAGCTCGTGGAGCTCTATATAACGGACAGCTTAGTAGAAGATGTTCGGGTGGCGCCGTCGTTGGTGCGGTTGGATGGCTGAGGCAACACTGCGCCGTAGTGTGTGATGCAAGCAACCTCCGGTGAACAATACAGGCAAACTATGGGCTCTTCAACCTTGTCATAAAGAGCCGCGCCAAGATGAAAGAGGTTGCTTAGTGCCAGGTAAGCACTGAGCTGATGAAACAAGGTAGCATGCGCCATGACGGAATGCTTGAGCAAAGTTTAATGGGGACAACTTAATTACTGGCGGCTATGATTCATGTTGTATACAATATTGTGGGGCTCCGGTGTTCTCCATCTCATCTAGCTGTGGGTCCGGAACGTTTGTGGATGGTTTCCGTCCGGCTCTCAATCCATGCCTGTTTTCCCCGGTGATCGACAACCTGCACGGCGGGGAAATCTACGCGGGGCAGATCGCCTTACGGATAGCCAGCCGGAAACGTACTATAAGCACTTGGCATTTAATTGCCAGCACCGAAGGCATGTGTATCAGCAGGTTACTACTGATTGTGCAAAAATAGCTGTTTGTTTCTGTTCCCCACAACAAGACTCTGGCGAAAAAATGGCAGCTGCCACCGCTTACCGCACTCCCTTCTCGGTCGACAAGACCAACCCGGATGGCATAGACAGCATCACCTTGAAGGCCAACAACGGCGGCCCGCTTCCCGAAATCGGTTTCCTCCGACCATCGACCACGGACCTCCCCATCGAAGAACTCCGGAAGCGCTACGAAGAAGACGGCTACTTGTGGGTGAGTCGAGCACAGCGCCCCCGTCCATCCAGCAACCCAAACACTGACGCAAATCACCTCATCTCCCCAGATGAAAAACCTCCTCGACCGCGCCGCCGTCCTCCACATGCGCGAGCAATACTTCGCCTTCATGTCATCCCCCGCCGACGGCGGCGACACGGGCATCCTCGCGCCCGCCACGCACCCACGCGACGGCATCTTCAACGCTGGCGCCGACTGGCGCCAGTACCTGCTCCCCGGCGCGCTGCGCGTCTTCAACGGGCTGACCGACGACGGCGTCTTCGTCGAGAAGGTCGTCCGGGCGCACGTCGCGGACTTCTACCACGACTTCAAACGCGTCGTCGGCAGCACGCTGACGGGCTTCGCGGGGCGGCTGCGGCGGTTCAAGCAGCCGCTGTTGTTGAACAGGAGTCTGCTGCGGTGCAACGTGCCCGGCGGCGAGACGACGCCGGTGCACTACGACCAGATCTTCCTGCGCGCGGGGCCCGCGACGTCCGTCACGGGGTGGGTGCCGCTGGGCGACTGTGCGGTCGAGGGCGGGGGGCTGATGTATTTGGAGAGGTCGGTCGAGGTAGGGAGGCGGTTCGAGGCCGAGTTTGCGGAGCGGAATAAGGACTTGTCGGATGAGGAGCGCGTGTCGGCGTTCAACAGGAACATGAATGCGGGTGGGTTTCTGGACAGGGATGCGGCGGCGTTCGGGAAGCATTGGGGGAGGAGGTGGCTGGTGGCTCCGCGGTACGAAGCGGGGGATGTCGTGTTTCATGACCCGTTTATGGTTCATGCGAGGTATGCTTTTTTTTTTTTTTTTTGATGTGCCCTGTGGTGTGGGGCTTGGTGTTGACTTGACTACTAGTTGCAAGAATGAGAGCTCGGAGGGCGTCATTCGACTCTCGACGGATTTGAGGTTTGTTGATGGAGCGGAGCCGTTTGATGAGAGATGGATGTTCGAAGCCTATCAGCAAGACGATCCGAACGTTGCCAGCCGGCAGAAGAAAGTGCCACCGGCAGACTTTGCAAAGGAAATCTTGGAAACGGATGCAGAACCATCACTGGGTGTCAACCATTGAGTATATAACAGCAGCAAAATTTACAGAACGTGTTGGTGAATTTTGCATCTGAGTGTTGGTGTTGAGAGAAGGCAGTTCAGGGGAGGCATCAAGCTTTACAAGTGGGCTGTGGCAGTTGTCAGATGGTGCGGTACTATTGGCTCCCCTGCATGGTATGTGCCCTGCGGCGGGTGTATCTGCATAAAATTCATACAATGGATCGAGGCCTATGAAATTTGTGTAAGAAATGTTATGACCTAAAGATCCAGAAGACTCGCCAAAAATGAGAATGTTTGGGCGTGGGTAACACACCCTTGACCCCTCTATCCGGCGGTAGTCGCCGTGAGTCGTACAGAAACTGTCAGAACGGATGCAGAAGCCCCCGGAGCGGGCACTCGCAGCATGCACCATCATCAAGCCCTACCAATGCTCATCTTTCAGCCGAACGAGACATGGGCAGACCCACCTCCTAGTTTCTCGTAAAGTGGATCGTGGAACATTTGGCGGGTGGGTAAGCGGGGCCCCGATACAGATTGAATACTACGCCGCGTAAAAAGTGAAGAATCAGGCTTTTGGAACAAAAAAGCAAACTTCTCTCGGTTGCAGATCTCGAAAATGTGATACCCCTGACGCGATGTACGCCATATCGGAGATAGTGCGTCACGAATTCTCGCTTCGCTGCATTTGCATGCCCGAGATATGTAACTTGCATGTTCCCTGCAGGTAACCTCGCTTAAGGATATCTGCTCGCCCCTGAACCTATGCGGTCTACCGTCAGATCTCTGCACGCCAGAAAATCTTACCCAGAAGGTCAAGTAGTACGGCGGCTGCGCCCGATATCTGGGTCTCGTGGCTTTGCTGGGGTTGACTTTTTAAGCGTTGAATCTACATTTAGACACAAATTCTCACAGAAGAAATGAAAGATGTGCAAAGAAGGGGCTGGAAGAGATTTTTTGGAAACGAGAGAAAGAGCGCGGTCTTTTGAGGGGTATCATTATGGCCAAGTGGCGAATGGGGAAATTAGAGCTGTGTGACAAAAGCTTTGTAGTACAGTGACACGTGCACCAGTTGTGAGAAGCTGGCAAGAGCGGAGATGGTAATAAAATACAACCATGATAATTAAGAAGTCACGGGGGTGTTTTAGATCGACCGGTGAGATACGGAGGCAGTGGTGAGCTTCTGGGCCCTTAAGAGCATGCCAAATGCTGAAAGCGTGTATAAAGCTCATTAGTCTCGCATTGATGCCGCACGGCATGTGATTGGCGGTTCAAGCTCCATCTTCAAAACATTGGTGCCCAAGGTAAGAGACTTCGTGGCTTGGCTGAACGTGACAACAAGGATGTTGAGCCTGGCGTCCAATGGCTGTTCGCAAAGATGTGAGAATGAAACAGTTGCGTGATATGCTGCATGAGTATACGTCTGTCACAAAGATGCAGTACTGTGATAATATATCCATTGATTATACTTGACTCCAGGAAAGCCAATAGGACTGTTCCGATACTGATGTAGGTGGGTACAATAAGACTATATAGAAACATCAACAGCTTTTGCAAGCCCAGTCTTCTGACAGGCCGCCAGTATCCATGCTAGAAAGAGATGAATCACTTTTGGGGATAGACCATGACAGGAACAAAGCCGGCCACGAGTCGAACTTCTTACTTATCCAAATCCAGCGCACGCCAGTTGAGACAGTCACGCATGGTATCTGCGGTCGGAGTCAGCCACAGCTCCAGCGATCGGTAAAAAGCACTTACGTCTTCCGGGTTTCGTAAGCGGTGTACTGCGCGGGCGGCTGAGAGTTCTGAGCGCCAATGTCTCGGTACATGCCGGGCGCATCTGTGAAGTGCCTCGGCTGTGGCGTCTCGGCCAGCATGGGTGGGGCTTGGTGATGCCAGCCGGGGGAGGAGTTGACAGGCACTCTGTTTGCCCCCATCTGGGGAGCCGGAAGCAGAGTGGGCGCGGGGCAGTGGCCGGAGAATCCCTGGGTGGTGTGATAGGGCTGCTGCTGAACAGCGCGCGGCGCCTGAAAGGGGTGGCCATGGGTGGCCATGGGTGCTGGGTAGCCGCCGCTCTCTGCTCCGCCGTAAGCAGCCTCATGCGGAGACCAGGGCTGGCCCTGTCCGTCAAGCGGGACCCAAGCTTCATCGCATGGGTCGGATGAGTTTTGTTGGGCTTGCTGCTGTCGCACCCATGTGTACGAGTCTGGCAGTTGGTCTATGGTTCCCATCTGTTGAGCGATGAGAAACTGGCCGTAAAGGAAAAGAAAAGGATGGCAAGACTACTGGTCAGACCCACCCGTTTGAACAAGCATTCGGTGCCGTAAGTTCGGCACTGCTGGCATCTGCCGGAAGCATCGATGTTCTGACATCGGATTTTCCGCTTTCTACAGTGCGTGCACTGCTCGAATAATCATGTCAAACGGAGGTGTTTCCGAGAATCTTGAGCGGCGATTGGGTCTGAAAAGGCTAGGTACAGGCAATCTTACCGCTACTGCTGCGCGGACACGCGGAAACGGCGCTCCACTATAGCCTGGATAAGCTGGCTGCATGGTGCGAACGAAGTATATAGTAGCTGACGGTGCCTTTGGTCGTTTAGTTCTCTGAGAAAAAGAAGGAAAAGGAAGTTGGGAGTACTCCTCCGCTGAGAGTTTATATAGAGTAATAAGAACCTGCACTGTTTTGCTGCGCATACCGCGGCCGAGACAACCGCAACTCATGCATGCTGAATGGGCTCAGTATCCAAGGGCGATATGGTGTGTGGAACACGGGAAGGAGCAGTAATGGGAGGCGTATCTGACAGCTTGGAGTTGACAGGGACCGCTACCAGAGTCGGACGAAAGCAGTAAAGAAGGCAACCAGCGCTTGAACCGGGGTTGAGGATAGAGGTTGAGGAAAGACTGGCAAGCGGCAAAGTACTTCCAGGTTGGTGTCGGTAGAATCATCAGGTTCTGATGTGAAGTACGATTCCAAGCAATAAAGGCTCTTCACGAAAGGCTCTTCACGAAAGGCTCTTCACGAAAGGCTCTTCGTGAAAGACTGCAGATTCCGGCAAGGTTTCGTTAAGGCCCGGTCCAGCAGCTTGAGAAGTGCTGGCGTAAGGCAAACTACGCTTCCGATGTCCTGGGAGATATGCCTGTCATCTTCTGCAAAATCATGTGATTGAAGCTGTCGTGTGGTGTTGCACAAGCCGGCCAGAGCCCGCGAGTCGGTGCTTTGGACGGTTATCCAACGGTTATTCTGGTTGTACAGACCGCGGCACGCCCCCCCGATCACTGCCCAGCAAAAGCGTGCCTTGGCAATGAACTCATAGCCGCGCACCCATGGATGATGCATCCTGCAGTGCTGGGGGGATATGGTGAGTGGTCACATCACAGCGCAGCGGTAGAGGCTGGCGGAGAATTGCGCTTCGCAGGAAGTTGTGGGCGGCGGGCCAAGCCGAATTGGGCGTGATGCGTGGCGTTAAGCAGGAAAGCCATGATCTTGAGCAGATCAAGTAATTGCTTTGGTGCTGACAGCCCGCGGGGATGGCCTTAGAGATAGGACTTGGCGTGTGGTGCTTGGTAATGTTCCGAAAGTAAATTTGGGTTCGGGCTGCAGGACAAGATGTGGTAGTACGAAAAAAGCAAGGTCAGCCAATCAGAGGCCCTGCGGGAAAGAAGGCTGTACCCGCCGCATGGCAGCATTCTGTGGCAAAGGGTCGGTTGAAAGGGGTTTCTCGCGGCTGACGGGGCGACAGGGGGGCGAGCGGTTCCAGGAAGCTGGGAGGAGGCTGGGAGGCCAACATGGTTGAGCCCTGAGGGCACCTCCTGTCAGTCAGACGTGCTGCTTACACTGGCAGGATTCATATCTCGGGATGCAAGGACGCGCACTGACAGCGGTAGAGTGATCCGAGTGGCGCGGACGTGTAAACACGCGCGCATCGATGATATCCGAACTAGTTTGGAGATTGTTCACGACTTAGTGAAGAAGAATTCTGTAGAAAGAAAAGTCATCTAGTAGCGATCTGTCGCTTCAGATCAGGTTCTAGCAGCCAGACTGCGATCGCGTGACACTGTGCAGAGTGATCATCGAAGTGTGCAACCTCCCTCCTCTTCAGAACTTTTCAGAGTATTGAAAATGCGACTTTCCGTGAGCACCAAATCCAACTCTTCTGTTGATCTGCCACAGTCGTAACAGGGGGGCTGGCGGTAGACGGTTAAGCCTGCAGGCAGGCAACCTACGGATGCTACACCGAGAATGACTTGCAGTTTGCTGCGAAGCATCATTGCATGCAGCGAAAGATTTGGCACACGGCAGCGCTGATGAAGTGGAGACAAGCCCAGGCTCAAAAGCTGTAAGGAGATGTTGCGCGTCATGTCAAAGTTAAAAAAGTCCCCATATAGCAAGAGGCATAAGGATGTATGTAGCACCACCTCGCCCGACTGAGCCGGTCAGTTGAAAAGTCTTCCTCATGGTAGGCGATGTATCCGGTGTCGATGGCGAGGAGAGCCACCGTTCGACTGAGGCGAGAGGAGTTCAAGCGGCAGGTCGAGAGCGTCCAGATGGAAGACGTTATGAGTTGGGAGCGCATTGCAAAAGAAAGGCGACGTGGTGTTTGTGGGGAAGGCACGACCATGAGAGAAAATCAGGCATCAAGGCCAAACGCCAAGGCGGCAATGAGCGGGCCGGGTGGGAGGTGGAGCGCGCACGGTCGGCAAGCACGCTGCTCTGTCACAGGAGGCGCGTCGTTGGCTGCTCCTGCCCAGGTCGCAACTGACTCTTGACGCGCGACTCGACTCTTGACGCGCCGCTCTTCGTTGTGCCACCGGCTCACACGTCCGGCAGCTACAACGAGCCCCAGAATATCCCCACAAAGTCTGGATAGCTTCGCCGAGGCCCATTGTCCGCCATCGGTCATGTCTCCGCGCGCCCTGACTCGCTTTCTCTTAAGGCCACAACGCGGGCCCTAACGACCAACACCCATCACCTCGGGTGCCACGGCTATCGACAATTGCCGAATCCTACGCATGAGCCTCTTCAACCCCTCTGAAGACAAATAATCACCGTCCTGGCCTCGCAGGCTGCTCTTTTCGTGACTGAACACCCCGCGTCTTGTCGTGTTCCAGTTTCGTTTCCAACCACGAGCGCAGCGACGCCACCAACCCCAAAGCATCTCTTGCTCCGGCTGTAAACAAATCACTAAATCCACCTCGACTGCAACATGACTGCCGCTCAAGACGACCTCCCCGCTACTCACCGCGCTGCGGTTGTCGTGGTACGCTATCCGTGAGCGCCAGGAGAGCACTCCTCCGCCGCCCCACTAACCACATTTGTCTTGCTACAGAAGCAGGGTCACGAGCCTCAGTTCGCGGTCCAAGAGCTGCCGCTCCCGGTCCCCGGCCCCAACGACGTGCTGGTCCGCCTGACTGCCTCGGGCGTATGCGGCACCGACTTCGCCCTGGCCTCCGGCGAACTCGGTCCTGTGCGCGCCATCCTGGGACACGAGGGCATTGGCCGCGTCGTCAAGCTGGGCTCGTCCCTGTCCGAGAGCCAAGTCCGTCTCGGCCAGCGCGTGGGCGTGGCTTGGCTGCGCGACGTCTGCGGCGAGTGCGCCATGTGCCTGCACGAGAACGGCGAGACGCGCTGCTACGCCACCGTGCAGTCCGGACGCAAGGTCGACGGAACCTTTGCAGAGTATACCATTGTGCCCTTCCGCTACCTGATGAAGTTGCCTGAGAAGCTCTCTGATGAACAGATAGCCCCCATCCTGTGCGGCGGCCTGACCATTTACAAGTCTCTCAAGATATGCGGGGCTACTCCAGGTACCTTTATCGCCATCTCTGGAGCCGGTGGCGGCGTAGGTGCGCTCGGAATCCAGTACGCGAAGGCCATGGGGTTTCATATCGTTGCGGTCGATGCTGGTGACCAGAAGAGGGAGTATTGCTTGAAGCTGGGCGCGGAGGCGTATGTCGACGTTACCAAGGTGTCTGACGCGGCAGCGGCTGTGAAGGAGGCAACGAGAGGTCGTGGAGCATCGGCAGTTCTTGTGACGGCGGGCAGTGCCGCGGCATATCAATCGTCGCTCGGCATGTTGGCACCGTTCGGCACTCTAGTTTGCATTGGCATCCCTCCTCCCACGCAGACTATGAACTTCCACCCGCTCAGCTTTATTGACCACGGTTATCGCGTTATTGGCTCCGCTGTTGGCACGCGAGGTGACGTGCTCGAGGCATTGGAATTTGTGGACCGCAAACAGGTCACGCCCACGGTGCAGATGGCCAAGCTGGAGGATCTCACTGAGATAGCCAAGAAGAGTGCGTCCGGGCAGGTGGGTGACAGCTTGGCTCCCAGATCTCCTATCTCGGCTCGAGCTGACGATTTCGTTGAACCAGGTCACCGGCAAGTACGTTATCAAGATGTAGATCCATTTAAGATGCAACGAAGAGGTTTGACAATTGCTCGGCGTTGATACTTGTTGATATTCATGCGACCCATACAGCAGTCTGTACCGCGAGGCTGACTTCAAACCGGCTCCAATTGCGCCTTGCGATAGACATTAAACAGCTTCGCCATGGAGTTGGGTGCTTGCGAGCGGGTCTCGGCAGCGCAAAGTATTTTCAGTGCGACAGCTTGCGCATCCAGGAGCGTGCATCTTCTCCAGACTAACGTTTTTGCAACATGTACAAGCTCACCCAAGACTGGGTCGGCGGCAGATGGTGCTGTTCATCAACGCGTCGACGACCCACAGGTGTTGCAGGAAAAGCACCTGGGGCCGCCTTGGCGCCGTCTCACATCACGACGATCCCCTTCGCCGCAGGGAACCCCGCACCATTCACACTTTGCGAATTTGCATTACCAGAGCGCTGACGGCCGCGGCGGCCTTGGCACAAGGAGGCGAGCCGCCACAGCGCGCCTCTTGAGTGGCTGGGTGCTGCTCGTCAAGCCTCAGGCCATGCTCGCCAAGCTTCAAGCATCCGCTCGGGACGCGTCCTCTCCGCCCGCGCTAGCGTCGCCAGGCGGCCATTGCCATGCTTCCATGCAGATGCTGTTGTTGGAACAGTGACAGCCAAGAAGGGATCCCTCTGTCCACGATCTGCATAGCCGCGCTGGGGCCCCGTCTCAAGATGTGCTAGGCCCGCACACCAACCGAGCCTAGTCGATACCGATCGGCCCAGTCTGCTGCGTTGCATGTCGAAAACCGTCAACCCCGCCTCAAAACAGAAGCTTGACTAACTGCTAGGCCCGCCTATTCCTATACGCGAATTGACGCGGCGCCACCATCGCCCATGTTCACGATGTGGCCCCGCCGCCCACCTGCTGCACTCCACACACGCCCTCTGTCACGAGAATCCTTGGTAATCACCACCATCGCTGATAGTCGTTTAGAAATATAGACTGGCGTCGAGGTTTGGTCTGCTTCATAAAGCAAACGCATCGCTCGGATCCAACGCTTCCATTCGGATGCATCACTCCCGGCTGAGTTGACTTGCATCATCCCTTTCTTTCACGCCTTTTTATTCCCTTCCTTTCGGCTAATGACAGCTTGAGTCTGTCCCTTTTGATCCTTTCCCTTCTCCCCCCTCATCGTTGTATACCAGCAGCTGGTGCTGCCCGATTTATCTTTTTACTATCACCGCGGCCTGGAGCCCTAATTTCACTCCTTCACCATGTCTGACGCCGATCAACGCCCGCAGTGCGGCAGCGAGCCCGGTTCTGGCGAGGAGTACGATCTTGCCATCCATGTCATCGCTCTTTGTGAGTACCCCCGATCTTCCCAAATGCGGGGTCCGCTAACGTCTCCCAGTCCTTGTCATTATTGCCAGTATTAGCGGTACGAGACCCACTCGCTATACTGAAACCCAGCTTGGACCAATCTGATGTAAAACAGGAGCCGGCTTCCCAGTAGTAGCCAAGAAGTTCCCTAAGCTGAAGATCCCTCCCAAGGCCTTCTTCTTCTGCAAGCACTTCGGTACTGGTGTCTTGATTGCCACTGCCTTCGTTCATGTACGTCCGGTCTCGTTACTCTGCCTCTCTGCCCTGTTGAACTTTTGATCTCGGTGTGATTGCGATGTTGAGTGATAGAAGGCTAACCTTCTACCGTGAAATCAGTTGCTCCCTACTGCTTTCGCTTCGCTTAATGACCCATGCCTCCCCCCGCTCTTCACCGATGACTACCCTGCTCTGCCTGGTGTGATCATGATGGGCTCGCTCTTCTGCCTGTTCGTGCTTGAGATGTGGCTCAACTCCAAGATGGGCGGCCACAGCCACGGTGGCCCCACCGGCGCCGAATTCACCGGCGGACAGTCTCACGGCCACGCCCACGCTCACGGCCCCGTCAAGACCGTTGCCCCGCCCGCACGGCCGATGCGGGAGCCAATGGGCCCGATCAGCCGCAGCGACTCGGAGGAGAGTTTCGAGAAGTCGTACGCTTGGAACGAGGCCAAGCAGGCGTACGCCCGTGAGAGAGAGTAAGATTTCCACCCCCTTCCTGCCCCTCCCCCTCGGGATGATGCTGACACCCGAATCAGGGAGGAGCTCACCATGCCCCCGATGGGCAACCAGCAGGCCTCGGAGATGCCGGCCTGGTTCATCGCCTTCTACTCTCAATACATCCGCCAGCGCGACGAGATGCTCAACCTGATCGACCGCAACATGGCCTCGGTCCTGCCCGGCTACGACAACAAGCAGGCCACCGCCCAAGACAAGGAGATCTCGTTCTTCGACGCCGATGACCATGACATCGAGGAGGGTGGCCAAGGCGCCGTCGACCCCATGGTGCTCAAGCGCATGTCGCTCAACATCACCATCCTCGAGGGCGGTATCCTCTTCCACTCGGTCTTCGTTGGTATCACCGTCTCGGCCACCGTCGACGGCTTCATCATCCTGCTCATCGCCATCATGTTCCACCAGACGTTCGAGGGTCTCGGTCTGGGTAGCCGTATCGCCGCCGTGCCGTATCCCAAGGGCTCGTACAAGCCGTGGTTGCTCGTCGTCGCGTTCGGACTTACTGCCCCCTTCGGCCAGGCTATCGGTCTGCTCGCCAGGAACTCGTTCGATATCAACAGCGCGTTTGGCCTCATCATGGTCGGCATGTTCAACGCCATCAGTTCGGGTCTGCTGATCTATGCGGCGCTCGTCGACTTGCTGGCCGAGGACTTCCTGTCGGAGGAGGCCCAGGCGTTGATGAGCAAGAAGGACAAGACCTGGGCGTTCATTTGCGTTCTTATGGGCGGTCAGTATCACCCTCCCCTTACCCAGCGACAACGAAATACTGACTTTTGTTCAGCTGCCGGTATGTCCATCGTCGGTGCCTTCGCTTAAAACCGGGGAACTGGGCATAAAGCAAACCAAAACCTCTCCTTTTCCCTCATGAGCCTGCTATAGAGACTCGGAAATATGAACCAGGGATGCAGTGCATTCTCACGGTACATGTTGGCCGAAGCCGTCGAACAACCAGCCAATTTTCCTACGCCGGTTCGCGGTGGACGCCACCTTCTCCTTTCCATTGTCTCTAATTGCAAATGGCACAAACACCTGCAAAGCAACATCTGTCGCTCCTTCTCGTTCTGCTTTTTCAAGGGATTTAAAAAGCGAGTAGAAGTTAGAGATTTTGCTTTGGTCAACGAAATGAACTTTCCTTAACGTCTGAACATGTGTATGATTAGTTTTCAAATTATGGAGATGATACCCTGAGCTTCTAAAAGCCATATAGAGGGGGGAAGTATTGTCAGGCGGGATGATGATGGGCTGGCTAGGGAGAAAAACTTCATGTAATGGCTCACTTGTTGTTGCGCTGGTCTTCAGTCGCATGAGCTACATTCTCTTTCTTCCCCTCTTTTTTACTTCTTTACGTTCAGATACCAAAGCACTGTTAGCAGAAATGACGGACAAAAAACTGCCAGTCGGCATTATGACAACACTGAAATCTCAAAAAAAGCTCTGAAAGCACGCAGCTGACTCCATCTCTCCCTACTGAACCTTTCCCCTTTCCCTCGCGCATGACGACTTGCCATGCGCCGATGAGATGTGATTAGACTTGCATGTACCGTCTGGCGCTAAACTAGGCTCCCCATCCTCCATTAAGATTACGACAACACCTTGGCATATCTGCAAACCCGACCATTTGGAATCGTCGCGCCCAGCCTCACACCATGGTACAGAGTACGAATAAGCAGTTGCGGCCGGAACACGCCAAGGACGATCCGCGACACACACATACACGCCCGATGATTACCATATTCTCCCAGGGTCCGGCCCTTTCCCTTTCCGCGCCGTACCGAGTTCCGGTTCAGGAGATGAGATCTGGTGCAGTTCGTGTGTGAGAAGATCGGCGAATTGGCGGCTAAGCTTGGGGTCTCCGCACGATCATTCGCCCCAAGCAAAGCTTGTGCGTGGCGAGTTTTTGGACCAATAGGGTGCGTCGGTTGGTGGTCGGGGTAAAAATAGGGAGGGGAGAGTTGTAGGTAATGCCAAGTGGGTTGCGACTTGTTTAAGACGGTGTTGCTACGCTGCGGAGGCTAATGCGTTGAAACGAGAGGGATGGTGAGTTCTGTGAAGATGCACACGAAACAAATCCTGGGCACTATCAAAGCACTGCAGATACTAAAAGAGTTTGAATGTAGCTAAACAACACAAGAATATCCTTCTATAAAATATTCCACACACTGGCCTGCTTAGTCACGGTTGCTCAAGCATGTGCCAGACTGGCAAAAGTACAACAACACTCTATTTGACCAGTCCTACGCGGTCTCCTCGTATGCCTATAGTACGTATGGTCACTACATCCTAGATGGGAATTACAGTGCAAAATTAAGCGAGGCAGTAATTTGTTGTTGCTGCGGAGCGTATCATGTGATGTAGTCGGCAGGGGTGCAAATGCGGGCACGAATAGACAAGATGTTCCCAGCTTGCTTACTCAGTAGGCGCGAAAATCCCATAGATCTCGGTCGCGTAAGGCAGCAGCGATGTTGTAGCCCCGTCATGATGGCCCTTTGCTGCCTCCCCAACGCTCGAGCTCTCCGCACCTGCAACCGAAGACTCGAAACTGTGTACGAATCCTTCCAGGTTAGAATCCTGTCTGGTCTTTTGGTCATATCCATGCCTATGATAAACGCTGACACCATGTCCTTCGTAGTTCTGCGTTGGACTTCAGCGAAACTGAACCTGCTCTGCCTTATTTTCACAAATCCAAGTCACTGCGAGGCCAACCATACAGCATGGCAAAGAAAGACGATCGGGCCGACTGCAGGATATGCCACGAAATAATGCAAGATAGAGAATGGGAAGTCGAATCATCACCTAGCAGAACACAAAATGGCTTGAAGCTCTCTTGCTATGAAGTGTTTCATCAGCCTCAAGAAGACAAACAATACAGTGGTTTGGCCCGCTCCGAATGGACTCAATTAACAGGGAACAAACATTTATGCGCTTTTTGCTCTCATTTACGCCTTGGAGATCGCTCTGCTTTGGTTCATGGATACCCAGAGATCAAATCAATTTCAGTCTACCTGGACGACTTCACAACATTAAAGCAAAAGCAGCAATGCATGTTCTGTCAACTTGTTGCCAGGATAATCGGTCGTCACAGAGAGTTCCCAGGCAGAGAAACACTTACTCGAGCAAAATTGTGTCTTCATTTCTCGCCACACGAAGTGGTCATCCAGGATAACAATAACAATTGCATATCGTTACTTAAGATGATTTCCGACTCCTGGGATATCATATTCCAAAGTCCAGAGAGGTTGCCAGTACTGGAATCACGACCTATAGCATGGAGCAAAATCAACACTTGGCTTAGAAAATCGAAGGCTCCAAAAGTCTTGAAAAAGCAACCTCCTGGGTTCCGGATAATCGATGTCGAGAAAGCCTGTGTGGTCCTTGCGCCTCCCCTCTGTGAGTACGTCACTCTGAGCTACGTCTGGGGGGATGCACCCGGGCAATTCCAGGCAACAAGGTCCAATATTGGCATTCTCGAGTGTCATGGTAGCCTATCCAAGCCAGAAGTACCTGCAACGATCAAGGATGCCATGTACGTCTGTTCTTGTCTCAACCAAAAATACCTTTGGGTAGATCGATTTTGCATCATTCAGGACCATCCACCATCTCGAGAAGTACAGATCAATGCGATGGGTTCGATATACAACCATAGCTTTGTCACGCTCGTAGCTATGGAAGGACACGATGCAGATTTCGGGTTATGCGGCGTGTCCAGGGACCGAATGTACAAACTCTCATACCATGGCACCCAACTCACAGAAATCTACAAGTCTGTTCGATTTGAAAAGCTCAGATGGAAATGGATGTCACGAGGTTGGACGCTGCAGGAGTCCGTTCTCTCCACGCGCCTACTCATCTTCACAGAAAAGTCACTGTATTTCAAAGACTCCACAGTGCAAAGGTTTCGACGAGACTTGAACAGCGATTTGTGGCTTGGAGAATACATAAATGTGACTCCACTCAGATCCAAGGGTTCGCTGTGGTGGTACAGCAGAAACGTCAATGATTATACCAAGCGAACTCTAGGAAACCCGCAGGATACCTTACGAGCTTTCACCGGAATCATGAACTCACTCTTTGGGCAAAGGCACTTGTTCGGGCTACCTTTTGCGCATTTTGGAGAGGCGTTACTCTGGTACCCTACAGGCCACGCAAATTTACGCAAACCGGAAGGCGAAAACAAATATCCTACATGGTCCTGGTCTTCGAACACATCACCCGTCGTCTACCAGAACTGCCTCCTTCCTATAGCCTCATGTGCTGCTACAGTTAGGACTGTACCAAGTGGACGGTGGGGATGGTCTGTGATTTCGATTGCGGGACTCCCTACGATGAACTTCTCAAATTTGAAAAATGGCTATCATTCTATGGCCCTAAAATCGGCCCGAGAAATGGCTCTGATTGATGAGGAGCTGGTCTTTGATTGGGAGAAGAACTATTTTGACCGTAACGTCGGCTCGACGGAAGCAAGGCTTCTGAGAAAATTTTCCTTTGACAAAGATTGTGATAGTCAACCTTCTTGGGATCGCATCGCGGTACACACACAGAAAGTGAGACTCATGCTCGATCCGTGGACACATCAAGTTTCCCCTGGCAGAATCATGATTATCCTCCGCAACTCAGAATGTCCGGTCGGGTTCCTCTCTCTCGACAACACAGAGAGTGAGGAAAGTATACTGCCAAGATTACAAGACGGAGAAGAGATCTTCATGGATAGTCTTGCTCTCAGTATCAATTTTTTCTCGAAAAAATCTGGCAAACCTAACAGTACGGATGCAGTGTATAATGGTTATTCCGGGCTAGACGATATCCGACGCGAAATGATCCAGGGCAATAGCGAGGCTATCAACTTTCTGCCCTCAGAGCTTGTTTCGTTGTGCGCAAAACATAACGATATCTTCACCTTGCACGTCATGGCTGTGGAAAAATCAAACAGCGGTATCTTTCGACGCATCGGTCTTGGACAGATTTTCCTGGAGAAGTGGGAGGAGCTCGACCCGGAGGTTGGGACATTCATGATCGAGTAAGACTAAGAAGGGTAAAAGGCAAATGCCGTGCCGCTGTGCCAGACTGGGAACGATTTGCTCGCCATGATCGTGTAAGTTCCTGGGCCGGCCACAGAGCGCAGGGTACAGATGCTACAGTCTTTTAATTTTCAATACTAGCTGGTGTTGTTTGGCATAGTTAGCCGCCTGCTGTTTTTTTTTTTTTTTTTTTTGGTCTCTGAATTTCCTTGACAAGTGGGCTTTTGCTCTTGAAAGCAAACACGAGTTGTTATGGAGCCATAATCTACCCTTTACGTTGGTACCTTTACAGAAGATATTACACTTCCAGTAGTCTGGAGATGGTTTCTCGAAGTCCTGATTGATTCCTGCAGTATAATTCCAAAGCGAGGCTCCTTTATAGGCACTTGAAGCCATAATTTGGACATAAGCATTCATATCCCGGACGATAGTTTTGACTAAAAGAATAAAACAAGAGTGGCCCCTTGCCAGATTATTGCGGGGATCATAGCCCATGTGATACCTTATGTTTCTGAGTCTTTATTCACCCATCCGAAACCCGCGTTATGCCTCAGGCATCCATGACGTAATCACGACCACGCGATCCCATCACGCGGGAACTTTAAACGGGACAAGCTATAGCTAAAGTCTAGTGTAACCCCTTTCCCGAGTGAATCCTGTAGGACAATGTTTCCTCCGTCTGCTGAAGATCCCAACGGAACAAATGCAGCTGCTTGTGAAGACCTGTCTCCTCTTAGGTGTGCTTTCCACGCCGCGAAACTCGGCTCTAGCAGCCATAGGCGTTTCGGTCAATACCTCCAGCTTTGACGCGCTACCAATCTTAACGCTTCCATATGCGCGGGTACGAGCCAGCTTTTACGATGCAATCAACGACGTATGGCCCGTTCACAAAGCTATTATCAGACATCAACGCTGACCTTAACGATGCAGTTCTACACGTTCAAAAACATACCCTACGCCGCGCCGCCGACGGGAAACCTGCGCTGGCGCGAGCCGCAGCCGCCCGTCGTCAACTCGACGCTAATCGACGGGTCGTACGGCCCCAGCTGCATCCAGACAGGCATTGGCGACCCCAAAAACATCCAAGGCTTCACCGGCGCCACGTCCGAAGACTGCCTGTACCTGGACGTCTACGTCCCCGGCAACGCGCTCCGCTCCAACAACACTGAGCCCCTCCCCGTCATCCACTGGTTCTACGGCGTAAAGCTGCTCCCTCCGTCCCTCCGTCCCTCCGTCCCTCCGTCCCTCCGTCCCTCCGCACCAGCAAACTAACACCTCCCGGCACAGGGCGGCTACGTCTACGGCACCAAAGACCTCTACACAGGTACGAACCTCCTCCAAACCTCCCACAACGCCCTCATCTACATCGCCTCCAACTACCGCCTCGGCGCCTTCGGCTTCCTGGGCGGCAGCACGCAAGAGCGCCACGGCCTCCCCAACGCCGGCATCCACGACATGCGCGCCGCGCTCAACTGGACGGCGCAGCACATCCAGCTGCTCGGCGGCGATCCCGACGCCGTCACCGCGTTCGGAGAGAGCGCGGGGGCGGGGGGGATCTTGCATCTCATCACAGCCGCCGGCGGGACGCTGGATCCGTTCTTCAGCAACGCGATCCTGCAGAGTCCGGCGTTCGACACGCGCTGGGACCGCAAGGGAGCGGTGGAGGAGTTGTTCGCGAACTTCTCGGCTGCGGCGGGGTGTGCGGGGGACGAGGGGGAGCAGGTGATGCAGTGCTTGCGGGAGGCGAGCCCGGAGACGCTGCGCAAAGCGAACGACGCCTGCGCGTCCACGCCGTACAAGGAGCGCTCGGCGTACCAGCCTGTCGCCGACGGGTTGTTCGTGCGGCAGGCGGCGGCGCTGGAGCTGCGCGAAGGCCGCGCGTGGAAGGGGCTGGACGGCGTGCTGCTGTCGCACGTGCGCGACGAGGCGGCGTCGTATGTCGACGAGAGCGTGAAGACGGATGGGGATTTCGAGCGGTATATGCGGTATTACTACCCCGTTGACGGCGTGCCCGAGGCGGTCGAGCAGCGGTACAACACGTCGGCGTACGACGGCAGCCAGGGCGACAGGCTGAAGGCTGTCCTGGCGGCGAGCCGGTTCGTGTGCAACATCCGCTTCCTCGCCGACGCGTTGCTGCAGCAGAACGGCACGAGCACGCGCGTGTGGAACATGCAGTACTCGGCGCCGCCTGGCACGCACGGCGCGGACGTGCTGCCGTCGTTCTTCTTCCCGTCGCTCATCAGCACGAATGCGACTGCCGACTTCGTTGATGGTTATCGGAGCCTGCTGACGTCGCTCGCCATGGCCGGCGATCCGAACGCGTTTAAGCGGAATAACAGTATCCCGCGCATCCCGGAGTGGCCGGAGGTGGATGACGCCACGGATGCGTTTGGGAATGTGCTGGATGTGGGGTTGTTCGAGATGGCGTTGGTGAGGGACGAGCAGAATGGGAGGGCTGTGTGCGACTTTTGGATCGAGGTCGCGGCCGCGGTGACGAATGCCGGAGGGTACGCGCCGCCGGGGAGCGTGGTGGGGCAGGGGTTGGTGGAGGAGAAGGGGAATGCGAGTAGGAATTTTGGTAGGTGGTGACTTTGTGCCCGGGGCTGAGCTGGAAGAAGAATGCTAATGGGAGTTGTTGCAGTGACGCCGAGTGCACCGGTCAATGGCTCTACTCCGGGGAGTCCGTCCAGCACGCCTTCTGCTGGGAATGCTTTGGCTGCCTCTTGGTAAGATGATGAAGTGTTGATGGCTGCAGACTGGGCTTACAGTGATTGTCTAGGAAATTGTTTGCTCCGGTCGTACTGACGACCCTGGTCATGTGTTGGATTTGAGGGACTCGAGTTGAACCCTTAATGTGAGTGGCACGCGACATGCACGTGCAGTTCTCGTTTTTTTTTTTTTTTTTTTAATGGGGTTGTAGTGTTTCTGTTGCGGTTGTTCGAGGTCTGGTTCGGAAGCGTTAGCGTAAACAGAGTTGTGCAAGGAATGGTTTGGAAGCTTCTAGTTACGGCGCCAATGTGCTTATCTACTCGCTTGTCCGAATTGTTCCTGGGTGCAGCCCGCGGAATTTCTTCACACTCCTTCCAAAACTCGGCTCGCTAAGACATAGCTCCAACTTGAGAGTAGCCCGTGATATACGCTTCGAAGGTACCAAGAGCGAACATCTTTATTTTTACCCTGACCTGTCTTGTTCCGGGAGAAAAGGGCGGTCTAGGCGAGCAAAGAAGCATTGAAGATGTTGGTACGCCAGTACGTTGTCGCCTCGGGTTCCTGGACACATGTGACTGCAGGGTCTATCCCTTTCGGTGCGGCTGAAGACACATGCCACTCTGAGCCTCACTGGTTGCGCGGTGGTCAGCGTGGAGGCAAAGCTTGTTGTTTAATTTCTTTCCTTGAAATTATCAGTGAAGCTGAGCAAGCAAACAAGACTGAAAGAAGCGCCACGAAAAAGAAACAATTTGATTGGCAACAATTGTGACTTTTTTTTCTGTGTAGATGAGCCAGAGAGCAGCTCGGTAGACATGAATGAACCCCTCAAAAGCATAACCTTCCGTCTCGCAATGCAGACGACTGAATGACCGAGAAAAGACCTCTTTGAAACTCCTTCGCCGTATCCGTTGTATTCGTATCGTTCCGGAGGGCATTGGCCGTTTACATGACCACGCACCAGCAGGATTCCTCGCAGCCGCAGCAGTCGCACTCCTCGCCGCAGCCCATGGTGGTGGGCTTGGGCTTGATGATGGACTTGATAGACGAAGTGGTGGAGCCGGGCATTTTGATGGCGAGTGGTGAGGAGAAGTACTGCAGTCGGCCGTTAGCGAAGACTTGGCTCTGGAGATAGTGAGTGGACACTTACGAGGAGAGTGAGAGGATGGGACGGAGTTGAAGGGTATCACAGAGAGAGCGTTTGGGATTGAAGGATGGAATGAAAAGAGAGGCAGGTTTCTCCAGCGAGCAAACAAGGGTATTTATGCACGCAGGATGACACTTGCCTGACTCCAGTTCCTTCGTCACCCAAGCGGCCGGGGCAGCCAATCCGCGAGAGTGACAGCTGCACGGTCAGCACTGACAGATGTGACCGGAGTTTGGGATTGGACGGGACAGGCCGGCGCCTGAAACGTTACGTCGAGGCGCAGCTAGAGTAGAGGCATGATAGCCGGTTCTTGAAGTGGGAAAAGGGTCCAGAATCTGCGCCACCAGCCACGCTTTCCTTTGCCCCCCGCGCCCCTGCCATGATTTCACACGGGGTGGCCGGCATTGAAAACCTGGCAGCCAAAACCTGGCAGCGACAGGTGCTATCCTGCCGCGGTAAGCGACAACGCGGCCGTCATGACGCTCATCTCATTGCCGCTGTTCCGCTGATGACGGGGCCAGGGCTCGGGAAGCCGGCAGCAAGCTGTTTGATTGTGAGATACGAGCTGACCAGCAGTTTACTGGAACAGGACAGGCGCTAGGGCGACTGAGACGGCGCCGGGCACCGCCGCTGGAAGGACGGGCCCGCGGGACGCGCGCGGGTTCAGCGGCGACCAATGGGGCTAAGCCTTCGCAGAAGAAATGACAAGCTTTCAGCCGAAAAGCTTGCAGGACTTGGCAGCTCATCCGGCGCACCACGTCACTCCCTCAGCCTGTCCAACCTTTGCTGTGAGCGCTGACTCGCTGCGGTAATTACGAACATCTCACCGGTAAGAGCGGGGGAGAACCGTTTTGCCGCAGCGCGCGCGTAGGAGAGGAGCCAATGAGAGTTGTGGACAACGTTCCAATCACCCCCTGGAAAACTGACAGAGTCAAGTGGCTTGCACACGACATTGCACAGCCCCCGCCGCCGTTGGCCCTTGCTGGAGGAAAGCCACAGAGGCCTTGCTCGAGAATGTTTAACCTCTGTCTTATTATTACCTACTTGGGAAAGAGTAATGTCCTGCCGCGCGATATTAAATACGAGCCACAGGCTCTATTATAATGGCGCAGATGAGCGGCGCAGGCGGCGGTGAAACTTGGGGCTGGGACCGAAAATGCCTCGATGTAACGGTCCGACCCAAGGTTCCAAAATTCAAGCCTTCGTACGATATGCCAAAATTCTCCACGACAGGAACGCGAAGGTTAAAAAATGACGAGGCAGCAAGACAGCCACAGGTGTGATGACGAAGAGTGGGGATTGGGATGCGGGGCCGAAGGAATCAGTGCCGTGAGCCGAGCCGAGCCTGCCGGTCCTCATACTTCACCACCGCGGAAACAGACCTCACTTGTTCTTAAACATATTCGGAAACCGTTTTTCTGCTTTCTCCCACCTTTGCTCCGCAGCGGTCGACTGCCAGCTGCCGCTCTCTTCTGCTCCAGCGGTACAATCGTCGCTTCTCGGCGATCCGAACGCAATGCGGTGAGAAGCGGTCGACGGAAGGTGAATGCGGCTATTTTTACAGGCACCCTTTGTGGGTTTGTGAGAAGCGCTTTCAGAGCACGCAGGAAAAGCAGAACCTGAGCGTTGCTGCTGCTGCTACTGAAAGCGGCGCCGAATAGTTCCAGATCCACGACTACGAACAGCTCCGGCAGTCCTGTCAGGCTCTCCTGCAATATCTGCAGCCAATCCGACTCGGTGACAGCGCTTTCGACTCTGGACGCGTTGAAGTGGCTCGACACCTGTCGGATCGCTTGCTCGTTGTTCACCTGAAGGATCTGGCTGCAGATATGCTTCAGGACGTGGACCGAATCTTCTTCGCTATGCTGTAGGGCGGCCCTACCGTTGACTGCCCAGACGGTAGGCTTCCCTGCTTCTCGCAGCACGCTGATGACTCCGGTGGCCAGGTCTTTTGTTTGAGAGCGGCTGGGAGCGGATCCTTCGACGATGATGAAGGAGGAACTGGGAGACGCTGCCCAAGCGCTGAGAATGGGTGTTAGGTGAGCATACTCCATTCTTTGTCGCTTTGGGCGAGCGCGGCTGATGGCCTGACAGTAGCGGAAAGCGTCCAAGTGGCTACCTAGAGGTGTGTCTTTCGTGGCAGACAGGGCCATTGCGATTTGGATTTGCCTGGTATCTTGCGAAATTGACGCGGTATCCCTGGAAATGGACGTCAAGTGGTGAAGTGATTCAGAGTGATTTCCTTTTCTAGATCAGCTGTAGTTCTGCGCAGAGCTTTGTTTGACTTGCTGGTTATGCTTGAGATGATTTCCACAATCATGGGCTCAAGTCTTTTCAAGAATTCTTCGGAGTTCTGGGAAGAAGTATTTGTACTGTTTTGGACTTCGAGCAGTATCTGGAGCTGACGGTGCATCGCAACCAATTTTGCCTGAGATAAAGCGGCGGCAAGCTTATCAATTCGCCGCGCATGCCTGTTAATTTCGGTTTTCAAGTCCTCGAAGCGGAGCTTGAAGGGTGCGGCAAAGGCAGTGAAGGCATGCTTCCACGGGCTCTGCTCATACCATTTGAGGGTACGGAACAGGAACTTAATGAGTTCGGCATAAAGCTCTTCAACTGCCACTCGAATTGACTTTTCCTCCTTGAAAATATCGAGCTGAATTTCAACCCGTGGAAGCACGTCGGCAATCTCGGACATGGCTCGCGAAAGCTCAGTGACCATCTCCTCGTGGTTGAGCACCAGCTTGGGCCAAGTCAGCAGATGAGACATCTCCTGCGGGCAGAAAAGCTTACAATAAATACAAACTTTATGGTTCCCCAGGCTAGCGAGACATATTCAGGGTGGTGCTGTGCCAGGACGTCTAGGACCTGGCCGTAGGATGTGACTTGGGAAGAGAAGTATGACAGCCACTTTCGTGCTTTTGAATCCTTCGTCCGCTGATCGTATTTCTCCTTGGCTGCTGCCACCGCATGTACGACATCGTCGATCTTATATGTTCCCTGGAGCTTTGAGAGCGTGCTTTTGTTGTTGGGGTAAGCTTTTTTGTAGAGCTCGATGGCTCTGTTGTACGCCTCTTCAGTGGCATCGAGCCTTGAGATATTTAGCCGAATGGAGCTCTGTTCTAACTTCTACTATCAGAAGACTTACTGGGCAGTGGCCATTTCTGTGACAACTTTCTAGGAAGAAACAGATCCTTTACACAAATGTGGGAAAGACGAGGTGGTCGACTCACGCGAGGCTGATCATGATCGAGTGCTGGCGTGGGGGCGATATGCAGTGTAACTTGTTTGGCATTGGCAATTACCCCGCTCTCAGCCTTGTCCAAGGACCATCTATTTTCTCACGATGCATGCTCCCACAACAACTCCGTGGCCGTGCCACAGCTATCCCCACTACAGTTCCCGTCGAAGCACGTGCCGTGGCCGATGGACCCAACCATTTCGCAAGACCAGACAACTGGAAAGGAAGCGCGCGAGCACCAAAGCCTTTTTGTACTTGGGAAACGCCAGAAGGATACAATCAAAGCGAAGGCAGCTTCACAGCCTCAGACGCGAGATCCCGAACAAGAAAGTCGCGTATCCAGTCCAGACCCCTGGGTTGTAGGAGATTTCGGAAGCTACGGAAGGGATTCAGCTAAAGGCATAGGAGAAAAAGGCATGGATGCTGACGAGTTTGAGTTTAGAAAACTGTCAGGGGGTTTTCCGGGTAGCAGCGAATTGAATGGGCGACATTTTCTAGATTCGCCCGCAGACAACAAGCGGAGAACTGGTTCCGTAAGATCAGTCTCAAAGACTCGGCCCGAACAACGGATGCCAGACACCACGAGGCGCGAGCGGATCAATGTCAGTCACAGAGAATATTCCGCTGATGTAAAGCGCCCTGCCGTATCCTTTCCTCCTCCACCATCCCCGACACTCGCCCAGGATTTCAGTGGTGGAAAAAGCAGTCAACGACATGGAATATCGAGGCCAGAGCGAATGGTCTATCGTGAAGATAAAAGGAATCCCCCCTCTAGTTCTTCACCTGCCATACTGCTGCCGAATTTCAAGGACGATAACGACGACTGGAGTCCGGCGACGGATAGATCGTTTTCGAGCAACAGATATGTTGAAGTCACAGAGGGTCACAAAGACGGCGATTCAGAACAGACCGACGCATGCCTAAGCCGCGAGGAGCACCTTATCCCCAAACGCCACCGTAGAACTGAGGTTCAGCATGTAGCTAGGGCAGAGGCTCTCAAGTACGGTAACCGACTCAAAGCTTTGAGGTCCAGTTCTCCAGGACTCAAAGCCCAGTCTGAGAGTTATTCGTCCCTTATGGATGACTCCTGTATATCGCTCTCTGAGCCGTATCCTCCTTGCCCTTCTTCAGCAAAACGGATGCAAGGAAATGGTGTTTCGATTGGAGTCTACAAGAGAAAGAGTCACACTGAACAGTCAGAAATGTCTTCCGCCGAGCCTCCCGACACGAGATTAGATGTCTCTCAGGAAGACAGAAACTCGGACAGTGAACCACCATTCTTATCCAATGGAAAACAAGCGCATTCACAACGGAACGAGGTTGTTCCAATGAGAAGCAGCGCAGAAAAGTATCGGTATCGGCAAAGACCTATGGAGCAAGCTGCTAAGAATGAGGAGGGGATTTACAAAGTGGATGCCGTGGAGTCTGACGTTTCGATTTTCGCAGACGAATCAGGATATCGTACACTTGACCATCGGAATAAAGAAAAAATACGAGCCGATTTAGGTGCAGCTATAAAAGCTGCGCTTGGTATTGGCATGTTGAATCCCGTGGATTTAAGCATCTCAAATAGGTCGAACAAATCTGCGGCTGAGCCGTCATTGATCGATCTAGATACAGAAGAGGAAATCGGTAGGATGGGAAAACGCAGCATTCACCTACCACCACTGAAACCATGCCAGCCTGGAAACGGCAAAAGCCATCTGCGGAGAGCGAAACAGAAGCATGTCCAGAGGGCACAGTCTGCGGACTTGGAAGATGACGTCAATCTACGGAAACAGTCATTGGCCGACGAACAAGAGATTAGACACCTCAAGCGCCAGAACTCAGAGCTCCGAAAGCTTCTTAGTAAGAGCGCGGCTCAACCAAAGAGATCCACCCATATAGTCCTTTATCGGGTGGATCATGGCAATGAGTCAGCCTTCTTTCTTGACCGGCCTGTCCGGCGCAAGGATTCTTCTGGTAGGTATTCGTATCACGGAAAGAGCCGCATTGACGATATTTCCCTGTTTGAAGAATGGCAAAAAAGAGGAAAGGTGGCTTTTCTGGTCCTTGAGACCTTTGAAACCCAAACTCGATCAAAATCAGTTCGAATGAGCTCAATGTCGACATCAGAGCCAGAGAGTGACGCTGTCAACACACTCAACGTAAAGACTATCATTCGTATCCTGTCGCCTATTCTACTGGATGCAATTCAAGTTGTCAGCGATACTGACCCCGTGCTGGATTATTACCGTGCGCACCACGACGGGAGAGACTTCTTTGACATGGATGTATTTGCCTACCATTTCCTTCCGCAATTGAGAGAAGGTGCCAGACATCTGAGCCGGGAACAGAGATACCAGTTTCAGGATCTTCTCGACTTTCTTCAAACACGATTTGGGAATGCATGGCAAAACGCTCAGACCCTCTTTGGAGAAGGATTGGTGGATGTCAGCACAGCGCGATATCTTTTCGCACCGGCAGACATCTTGGTGCGGCGTGATGAGAATAAGCAGATCACTGGCGTCGTCCAGACATCTTTCTTGGAAGCATCATATCAAAAAGACCAAGTCAGGTTGCAAGGGGCCGCGCACTCGTGGAGTTTCAACGGAACTTTCTTTCGAGAGGTGATCCAGGTCAGCGTGGTCTTGAAGACACCACGCACAACTACTAGGAAGATCACCGAGTTGAGTCTTTACCCTCTTGAGTACGCCAAGGATGAAACTGTAGAGCTCCTCCGTCTCCGAAGCAAAACGTTTTGGAGCTGCCGCCACCACAACTACGTCACATACAACGGCCCAAATGTGACGGAGGATACTGACTATGTAAGCATGGCAGCAGGGCTGTGGCCGTGATCATGCGCTGATTCCAAAGTAGTTCGATACACGCTTCCTCGTCGACGTGACGGCTTACTTGAAGATGCACGGCACTGACGAGAAGAGCAGCCATACCAAAGAAACCAAACGGGATGATCTGGGCTCAAATTCGATGGCTTCTGAAGAACCGCCTGATGATCTTCTGTATTTGTTTCCGCCAAACATCTACGGTTTCGACATCATGGAAAAGAAATGGGGTGAGTGAAAGACGGAACCCCTGAGCAACTCATATCCCCTGAACTACATATTGTCAGCGCTGACCAGCAGAACCCTAGTCAATTTGCGGGTGGACTGCATTTCCCCAATCCGCTGGAACAAATCAGCCTTCGAAACGCTCGAACTCAAACCCGAAAACAAGATGCTCATCCGCGCCCTCGTCAGCAACAAAATCGCCGCCGACCGCGCCACCGACATGGTCTCAGGCAAAGGCACCGGCCTCATCGTCCTCCTCCACGGCGGTCCCGGCACAGGCAAGACACTCACCGCCGAAAGCGTAGCCGAGATCGCCGAGAAGCCTTTGTACCGTGTCACGTGCGGCGACATCGGCATCGAACCGCGGGAGGTGGAAAAGTACCTCGAGTCCGTCTTCTACCTGGGGCGAATATGGGACTGCGTCGTGCTCCTCGACGAGGCAGACGTGTTTCTCGAGCAGCGCTCGCTCGAGGACCTGGCGCGCAACGCGCTCGTCTCCGTCTTCCTGCGCACGCTCGAGTACTACAGCGGGATTCTGATACTGACGAGCAACCGCGTCGGCACGTTCGATGAGGCGTTCAAGTCGCGCATCCAGCTGGCCCTGCACTACAAGAACCTCGAGCAGCCGCAGCGCGCCCAGATATGGACCAATTTTATCACGCGGCTGCAGGAGCTGAACGAGAGCATGGACGTTGATGGTATATTGGGTAAGGTTGGGAGTTTGTCGGAATACCCTATGAATGGGCGCCAGATCCGCAATGCCATTACGACGGCCCGGCAGTTGGCTCTGTACAATGATGAGCCGCTTAACATTGGACACTTGCAGCACTCGATTGCGGTGTCAGGCGAATTCGACCAGTACCTCATCAAGGTGAAGGGCGATGTCGATGATGACGAACTGGCGAAGGAGAAGGGGGATCGGGTCCCTTAATATGTGTGCTCATTTGCTCGTATTCCAACTTTCATTTCATACCGTATGTGATAGTCTATCTACTGAACGCAGACTTCAAAGAGAGTGCATGCTGTTATTGCGCAGAGTCCCTGTTTCGGCTTTCGGCTACCTAAAGGTCATGGCTTAGCAGTCCAAATTACCAGGCCATGGGCCAATATTGTAGGGCCTTGGGGGCGTAGCCAGAGTCCAATTAAGTAATTCCGGAAAGCCTATCATTAAGAACAGATGGAAAGTAAATGCTGCAGAACAGCAGTTTTCATGAAAATGCAGTGATCGATTTGTGCAGTGATGAGATATTGTTGAGCAGTATCAATTGAGAAATTTAATACTGCTGCTACTTATGAACGAGCAGTTGCATGCTCTGAATAAATGCAAGTTGCTATGAACAAATGGCGTGATATGAAAAGGGGTAATTGGGTAGTTTGTATTCCTAAGTAAATGCATGCATTGGGTTGATACTGAGTGTTGGAAAAAAGTATTAAAAACGGCGATGGAACACGGCAATGAAGGTAAGCAAGTATGAAGTTTGATAAATATACCATAAATACTATAATTCCATATATAATTCATTACTCATCACTCCGTGGAACGCCGAAGGAAGGAAAGAAATGAAGCAAAAACTAAACCCCCAGCTCAACATTTGACTTTCCAGCAAGGACCGCGCTTGGAAGGGCCTTTCTTCTTGTCATCTCCCTTGCTCGCCTTGATGGTCCCTTTGTTCTTGTTCTTGTCGTCTCCGTTGGCCTTGGTGCTGGTAGGGGCGCTGCCCGAAGCAGTGTTGCTGGCGGCATTGTTCTTGTCGTTGGCAACGTTCTTCTTGTCATCAGCACCGTTCTTCTTGTCGTCAGGGCCGTTCTTCTTGTCATCGGCACCATTGTCCTTATCGTCACTGCCATGCTTCGCGTCGCGCTTGGCAACAGTAGATCTCGTAGGAGCGGGGCTGGCAGACGTGGCTCTAACAGTGGCGCTGCTGGAAGAAGGCTTGCTGGAGGCAGCGGTGCTGGCAGCAAGAGTTCTGAGTGTAGTGCTGCCAGTAGCGGCTTTGCTGGAAGCAGCGCTGCTTGATGCGGGCCGGTTGGAAGTAGCGCTGCTCGACACGGGCTTGGCGGAAGCGACGCTGCTCGCTGTTGCGGGCTTGATGGGAGCGCTACTAGACGTGGGCTTGCTCGAAGCAGCGGCGCTAGATGAGGGTTTGCTTGAAGGAGCACTGGACGTAGGCCTGTTGGAAGTAGCACTGCTCGAAGCGGCGGGTCTGCTGCTTGAAGGCGCGGCGTTGGGCGCGGCCTTGCTTGAAGTGGCGCTGCTTGAGTGAGCGCTGCTTGAAGCGGGCTTGACGCTCGAAGGAGCAGCGGACGGGGGCTTGCTTGAAGGAGCGCTGCTTGAATGAACACTGCTGGATGCGGGCTTGGTGCTCGAAGGAGCGGCGGCCACAGGCTTGCTGCTTGAAGGAGCAACAGACGCAGGCTTGCTGCTCGAGGGAGCGACAGACGCGGGCTTGCTGCTCGAGGGAGCAACAGATGCAGGCTTGATGCTTGAAGGGGCGCTGCTCGAATGGGCGCTGCTCGACGCGGGCTTATTACTCGAAGGGGCGACAACCGCGGGCTTGCTGCTCGATGGAGCGACAGACGGGGGCTTGCTTGAAGTAGCGCTGCTTGAATGAGCGCTGCTCGACGTGGGCTTGAGGCTCGAAGGAGCGGCGGAGGCGGGCTTGTTGCTTGAAGGGGCGCTGCTCGACGCGGGTTTGCTGCTTGAGGGGGCGGCGCTACTCGCCACGGGCTTGATGCTTGAGGGGGCGCTGCTCGATGCAGGCTTATTAGAAGTAGCGCTGCTTGGAGCGGCATTGCTGAACGCGGGCTTGATGCTGGAAATAGCACTGCTGAATGTGGTTCTGCTAGATGTCGGTGTAGGGCTGCTAGACGTTGGCTTAGTGCTAGAAGAAGCGATGATAGGCGCAGCGCTGCTGAACGCAGGCTTAATGCTAGAAGCGGCGGTACTAGACGCGGCTTTGATGAAAGTAGAAAGAGTGCTGCTAAGCGTGCTGCTGGGGCTAGGCGCGACGACGTTGGGCTTGTTGCTGTTGCTGCTGGGAGAGCTGCTGCTGGGCGCGAAAATAACGGGCGAGGGCGTACGCGTGCTGCTGCTTGGAGGGCTGCTACTAGGAGTGCTACTGCTAGGCGCGATGATAGCGGGAGAGTTCCTGCCGGGAGAGCTGCTACTGGGCGCAACGACAGCGGGAGAGTTGCCACCAGGAGAGCTGCTGCTAGGTGCGACGACAGCGGGAGAGTTACCGCCAGAAGAGCTACTGCTGGGCGCGACGATGGCGGGCGAGGGCGCGTTGCTGCTGGAAGAGCTGCTGCTGGGCGCAACGGCGGCGGGAGACCTGTCATCGGCAGAGCTGCTGCTGGCCGTGATTTCGGCCGCTTCAATTGGGGTATTGCTGCTGGTCGAGGCTGAACCTGGCGCGCTGCTGCTGGCTGTGATTTCGGCCGCCTCAACTGGAGTAGTGCTGCTCTCAGAGGCTACAATTGGTGCGCTGCTGCTAGCCGTGCTCTCAGACGCTGTAACTGGCGCGCTGCTGGTGACATCAGTTTCGACGGCCACGAATGGCGTGGCGCTGCTGGTCGTGATATCACTAGACGTGCCGGCGAAATCACCTGCACTGCTGCTGGCAGGCGCACTGCTGGTGACATCTACGCTGCTGCTAGCAGGAGAACTGGCAGTGGGAACGCTGCTGTCGGCGAAAGCTTCAGCACTGCTGCTGGCCGAAGCTTGAGTGCTGCTGCTAGCCGGAGCCTGAGCACTGTTACTAACGACGGCGGCATCTCCGCTGCTGACGACGGCGGGAGAGCTGCTGCTGGCGGCTACCGGGGCTTGAGCGCTGCTGCTAACGACGGCGGCATCTCCGCTGTTGCTGATGACGGCCGGTTCGCTGTTGGACGCGGGAGCGCTGCTGCTGGCGGCATCACTGCTGACGGCTGCTGGAGCATTGCTGGACGCGGGAGCACTGCTGCTAGCGACATCACCAGTAGACGCCGGAGCGCTGCTGCTGGGAGCGTTGCTGGAAGCAGGAGCACCGCTGCTGACGGCTTCACTGCTGGATGCTGGAGCGCTGCTGACGGCGGCTGCGGGAGCGTTGCTGGAGGCGGGAGCACTGCTGCTGGCGGCATCACTACTGGCTGGAGCGCTGCTGCTGGCGACATCGCTGCTGGCGGGAGCGCTACTAGCAGGAACACTGCTGGCGGCAGCAATACTAGCATCACCTCCACTAGATGCTGGCGCGCTGCTGGCGGGAGCGCTGCTAGCTGGAGCACTGGAAGCCGGGGCACTGGACGCGGGAGCGCTGCTGGCAGCATCACTGCTGACAGGAGCACTCGACGCGGCAGCACTAGACGCGGGAGCACTAGATGCGGGAGCGCTGCTGGCAGCATCACTGCTGGCGGGAGCACTCGACGCAGGAGCACTGGACGCAGGGGCGCTGCTAGCATCACCTCCATTTGACACAGGAGCACTGGATGCGGGAGCGCTGCTGGCAGCATCACTACTAGCAGGAGCACTGCTGGCAGCATCACTGCTGGCGGGGGCGCTGGATGCGGGAGCACTGCTGGCGGCAGCACTGGATGCAGGAGCACTGGATGCGGGGGCGCTACTAGCAGCATCACTGCTGGCGGGAGCATTCGACGCGGCAGCACTCGACGCTGGAGCACTGGATGCGGCAGCACTGGACGCGGGTGCGCTGCTCTCGGGGGCACTGGACGCCGGGGCACTGCTGGCTGGGGCACTGCTAGCGGGAGCACTGCTGGCGGGAGCGCTGCTGTCGATATCGCTGCTAGCTGGAGCACTGCTGGCGGGAGTGCTGCTGGCGGCGACACTGGCGGGGGCACTGCTAGCGGGAGCACTACTTGCGGCAGCACTGCTCTCGACATCGCTGCTGGCGGGGGGAGTGCTGCTGCTGTCATTTCCGCCGCCGCCGCCGCCGTTTCCGCCGCTACCGCCGCTACCGCCGCCGCCCTGGCCACTGTTCCCTCCCGAGCCTCCTCCTCCTCCTCCTCCTCCTCCTTCTCCATCATCACGCCTGGCCAGCTTGCCGGTGGTCTTCGCTTTGCTGGCTGCTTCTTTTTCCTTCTTGTCTTTCTCGGCCTTCTCTTTCTCAGCCTTTTCCCTCTCGGCCTTCTCTTTCTCGGCCTTCTCCTTGGCGGCCTTCTCGTTCTCAGATTTCTTCTCCGCTTCTGTCTTTTCAGTGCTCTTCTTAGCGTCATCGGTGCCCTTGGCTTCGCGCTCGGCAAGGACGTAGCTGTTCTCCTCCTCCAAGCCTTGCTGATGAAGATGGTAATCCTCATTCACAGCAAAGGCGCGTTTCGCGAAGAGCGAGGGGGAGCCGGAGCTGTCGACTTGAAAGGAAAGACGGTGGCCGTGCTGGCGATCATCTCGAAAGGGAGCGCAGTTGGCGGTCATACCGCCGATGGCGAGGAGCGCCATGATGGTCTGCTTGGTATGCATGATGACGGTTTGTTGTTTAGTATCGAAAATCTCTGAGGGATAGTGGTTGGCAGGGTCGAGGAATCAGTGCCCAGAGAAGGAGGCAAGGATTACCGGGAGCATGTGCTCAACGAAAGGGAAAGATCGAAGAGATTGTCTTCAATAGTGAGGGAGAGTGAGAGTGAATGAGTTGTTAGAAGCCTGAACTCGATGCATGGCCCCGTCTGCTTAAGTATCGTCTCTACAACACTGTGCCATTTGCATCGCTCACTTACAAATTGTCCCCCATGGGGGAGAGGCACAGCCATGCGAATCTACCACGTTTCCGTCCAGTCTGGAAGCATCTCCATCCCTGCATGGAAGCATTGTCGAAGCGCAAAGCGCTATCGAGCTCGTCGTGCCGTAGTATCCCTAGACCAGCGCGTTCGGGACATCCGAAGGGACTTTCCAGAAGGGAACACAGGTTTTCCGCAACGCGTTAGCAACATCTCCAGCTCTCCTCAAACGGGCAAGTCTGGACGCTTCGCTTGACCTTAGCGCGAATGGCCCTGACGTTTGCGGCGAAAGCTGGAACCTTTAGAATTCTCTGGTCCCCGGACCCTATTCTTCGGTTCCTGAGAAATATCTCCAAATCACTAGCCACCTTATCACATAGCAGCGAGAGGGGCTGTGAGCAAGGCGGAGCTGTCCCTTGCACAGCGTAGGGATGCGATTGCGATGCCTGGACTTGATGACTACTGTCTTGGCAGGCCCTGCCATGGGAAGCTTGGCCCAGGCAACAGTGGATGGTTCAACCTCTTCTCATAGCTCGCCACAACGATCTATTGCCAAAACACCGATTGCAGAGGCGCTGGGAATTCTGGTTGGACAGGGTCCAGGGAAACATAGTCAAGCAATTTAGGCCCGAGGTCCGATTGCTTGGTGTTGAATAGCACCCATGGAGCTTTGGTTCGACGCGCATGCTGGGAGGCTGTGATGAGACGCAGCGAATATGTGACGAGCCAAAGTATCGCGGTCCAGTACCTGTGCAGGTGGTTGAGATGAGCAAGGAGGTCTACGAATAGCGGGGGAGCACCGATCGCGACAGCGAAAGTATCGCCAGGCGATGCCAAGCCGGCGAATTTTCGGCATGCTCACGCGACCTGACAGGAAATGCTCGGCAAGGACTTCTCTCGGTTCCGCTAGTTTGAAGAATTTGTTGCCATGCAGTGTCCCAATCTCAACTCGCGTAAACCTGCTGTGGATCGGAACGTGATGAAAGCTGAATGATTGGAATCACTTTGAGACGCCACATGATAGTGCCATAGAAGCGACCCCGTTCAAGATCTCCACTAGCCGAACGCGGACGAACTTCTCTACTAAATAGACGTATCTCACTATTTCCGTTAAAGCAGCCAAATAGGCCGCAAAAGAATAGACCCTCTCCAACCAGAGATGCTAGTGAGTTGTCCAATGAAGCACAGCCCCTCAGTAGCAAATCCCCTTCCATCCAACTCAATCTACACGTCTTATCACATGAACATCCCAACAATCTTGAATTGAACCGATCCACGTATTTATTCTCTACGATCTCTCTCACCGATTACGGTACGCATGATATTAACCACCGTCTCGCAGCTAGACAACGGAGGAAGTGGGAGCTTCTCTCTGGTATCGGGCTGGCTCTACGAACATAATGAGCAAAACTAGGAAAACTCTCGGCAAGCCACACTTTCCTTCTTGCGACTATCACTTTCCGTACAAATGAAACTACGCTTTCCTCATTCCCGTACGAAATTCCCGTACGACAAACCCGCACGTATAAACCCGCAAAGGGGCGGTAAGAATAACCGGAGCCTGGCTCATCCTGCGTCATTTCTGCTCTGAAAAGGCGACATCTCAAGCGCTAGGCCCTCCTGTCATTCGACAAAGATTTGTGGGTGCAGCTGAAGACGAAGCCAATTCGAACAGTCAAGACCCATCCAGAACGAGCAAGCACAGATAGATATGTATAAGGGGGAAGGGAAAAAAAAGGAAATCTGTCTCGAAACCGGCAACCCAAGCGCCGCGCTTTGCCATGAGAATACGGAAACCTCAATGCGACAATGTACTCCTCGCGCCCGATGTGTTTTTCCCCATGATGCTTATAACACTCCTCGAAGAAATAAGGAGAAGGAGGCGGAATGAAATAAAAAATTACAAAAATCTCCAATGAGAAGGAAAATTTTGGGCCTTTCGGAGAAAGGTCGGTCGGGTTAAACGTCGCCTCTTAGTACAGTGAAACTAGGAAAGGTTAGTTGAACGCGTGATAACTCTCGGCTCTGTCTTTCGGCCTGGATAAAATGATCTCTGGAAATGTAGCATCTTTTCCGGTACGTATTCGACAGGTGACGATAGGAGTATCCGGTTCGATCTCGGTGCATGATGGCCATCCCCAAACACGTATATCTCTTTAACTGCCTCGGCTTTCGTCCATCAGGTCAGCTGGAGGTGGAAGATCCTCAATCTCCACCGCGCCATCCACCACTGCGTCTGTAGCGGGAGCTTGTACGGCTTGCGCCAACGCTTGTTGTTCAGGGCTGGGAGCAACAAGCGCAGCAAGAGCCCCTGGAGGCTTCGACATTGAGACCCGGTTGGTCTTCTTTTTGCCCACCTTGGGTTTATCCTTCGCCTCGGGAGGTACCTCGCTCGTAAACGTTTTCCACTTCCGCCAGCCGTCGTAGTCGATGAGAGCCTGCATGCATCCCCATTCTTTCACCTTACGCTCCAGCCAAACAAAGTTGACAGGCTTTAGAAATTAGCGAACGTTCAACCGATATCAAAATGCAACGACGCGCATTGCTGATTGCTGGAATGAGGTTGGATAGTCGTCAATCTTACCTTGGTCAAGAAATCGTTGCAACCTGCGGCAAGGGCCTCGTGCCTATCACTTTGAAGTGAACTTGCAGTAAGGGCAACAATGATAACAGGGCTCTTGAAGATGATGCCGTCGCCGAGCTTGTCGTTCTCCTTTGGCTCTCCGTTGCTAGATCTATCCTTTGGTAGTACCGGCGCTGTGCTACTGGCACTGCTGTTGCTGAAAACACCAATGTTATTCACCCTCTCAAGGCGCCTGATCTCTTTCGTCGCCTCCAATCCGCTCATGATGGGAAGTTGAATGTCCATCAGAACCAAGTGAAATCCTCCTGCGCGCCACTTCGTGACGGCATCTCTGCCGTTCATAGCCGTTTGCCAGCGGACCTTCAGACGTTTCATGAATGCCTCCAACAGTTTCAAGTTGATAATGTTGTCTTCGACAATCAGAACATTGATAGGAGGAACTGAGCCGTCGAGTAGACCAGAGGGCAAGCTCGGTGCGTCTGCGTTTGTCTCCTTATTCTTCTTCTTTTTCGGCTTCCGGGGATCAGGGGACTGGACCCTTGGCGTAGGCGGTGTCGAGGTCTTTGCTGGAGCAGGCACGACTTCAGGCGCGGGGGGCGTCGGTGGGGGAGGCGCAGCTGCCTGGACGGCATGTTTTGTGTCCGATGCGCCGGAGTCGAGGCGTCCGCGGTTCGGCCGGGAGAGATGCTGCGAGGTCGAGGTGGAAGTAGGCGGATGCGTGCTCTGGGTTGGAGAGGAGGTGAGGTTCCGGTGAGGCCTCGGACGATGCGTTCGTTGGCGCGTAGCACCGGGCGAGGGGAGCGGAGGTACCTGGCCTGTGGTAAGGACTGCAATTGACCGAACGTCTTGGTGGGCGTGCGATTGGCGACTATCGTGGGACAGCGACGTCAATGAGGCGGGAGAAGGCGCGCCGAGAACGGGCATGGGCGGGAAGTAGTCGGCGTCTGTTTCGGCGGGCCGGGTCTCGCCATAGTAGTGGGCGACATGCGGCGGCAGGGGGACGCGCGGCGAAGGCTTTGGCGTGCGCCGCTGAGGCACGTCGATTATCAAAGCTTCATCGACCGTCTGGCCGCCGGGGAAGTATTCGTCCAAGGTGCGGCACATCTCCTCCTCGGGACCAAGTGTCCTCTCGGCAGGGCGGGCGGCGGGATCGCGCGAGACGATGCGCAGGTAGACGTCGGGCGAGTCGTAGCTGCGGCCCAGCGAATTCGCGTACTTCTTCAGGATCATGTCGCGCACATCATCGACCAGGTCGTCTTCCCTGATCTGGACCAGGGTGGCCGAGGCGCCGGGTCGCTTGACCCAGATCTTGCGGTGAAGCATGCCGGCGTTGAGCGAGAAGTAGTCCTCCTGGCTGTTGGCGGTCGAGGGACGGGTCCGCTGCGAGTCGAGCAGGGTCTTGATGACTCGGGCATTCGAGTTGTGGACCAGCGACTGACGGCGGATGGCGTGCGGGCGTTGCTGCCGGGGCGACTGCAGAGCCTCGGGCGTGGGCAGCGGGTGCAGGGCCTCGTCGGACTCGTCGTGGAGGTCGGGGGCGCTGAGGGCGCCGGGGAGCGTGAGGCCCAGCTGGGTGGGCGGCGCGTCAGGGACGGGCGAGGGCTCCTCGAGCGCGAGGGTGGGCAGCGGCGGCGATGGTGCAGGTGGTTGCTGGGCCTGCTGCTGCAGATCCTTTGAGGTTAAGCTCTCGGACCGGTCGGCGATCGTTTCAGGCGGCCGGTCCCGCGATTGGTGTTGATCAGCGCGCAAGTGAGACGGTTTCTCCGGCTCCAGCGGCTCTGGCAGCGACTCTTTGCTCAAGGCGGAGAGCGGCGGAGGGGTTCGCACGCTGTGCGTGCCCGACGAGCGAGTGCGTGGGTGTGGGGACGAGGGTTGCGAAACGACACTACGCGCCTGTTCTGAGCTCGCGCCGCCCATGGCCGAGGATGCGACGGACGCCGTGCTACTCCTCCTACTGCCCAGCAGCTTGGAGCGGGCGCTCTCGAGCCGCAGTCGGAAGGGCATCTTCCACCACGATTCCGAATCGTGGTCGTGGCCGGCGCAGAGCATCCAAGAGGGCGAGGGGTCGTGGTGGGCAGCGCGCTGCGGCGAAGCAACAGAGAGGCGGCTCGTGCAGGGGGCCTGTTAGTAGCAGCGGATCGGCATGTCGCGTGGCTGGCGCGCGAGATGAGCAGCGAGACTGGCGAGGGATGCTGGCGACGGGTAGTTATGCTGCGCGCGCAATGGAGCTGCGGGCGGGCGGCACTCGCGCCCTGGGTGTTGACGGGGAATAATGCGAACGCGCGCAGGCGAAATGGCATCCGGCAACGAAATGCTCCTCATCTCTCGATCCAATCACCCGCGCCAGCGCATCCGCCGCCTCACGCCTGGACAAGGCCCGGTGCGTCGTCGTACCCGCTCCGAAGCAAGGCGTGCCCTGTCGAAATACTGCGTCGGCGATGCTTCACATGCGCAGCGCGCGAGTGGCTTGTCCGCCGCCGTTGCCATGCGCCCGCCCAGACGGCGAGCGCCTCTCCCGGCGTTCTCCATCCGGCCGCGTCGTGGGCTTCCCCTAATGCTCTCGCAGCCGTTTGCTAGCTGTGTTTCGAAGTTTTGAGGTTGGCGCGCTAGCCGGCCGGCCGACGCGCAGTGCCGCGATGCATGTCTCGAAAGGGAAATGGGCCATGGACACCGCACTTTTGCAGCCCAACAACACCGCAGCCCTCACCGACTCTAAATCCTCGCCGTGTAGTTCTAGAGCGCAAGCTACATGCGACTGTTTCGCCGCCGCCGTTTCGCCTCGGCCTGCGCCTTCCAGCCCCCCTTTCTTTGCCACCTTAGCGGGGATCCTTCCGGATGCGGATGTCTTTTTTTATTGCTTGATTGCGGCCGAGCATCCTACGCCATGTCCATTGCCGCGGCTTCCCCTCTTTCTTCACCAGGTCGTGTAGAACAACCTTCTATCATTCAGGCCGGCTGCCGCTGGCATGCACGAAATTGCCAGCCGATCTCAATCCTGGCGCGCCTCGGGACGATTGTACAACAACAATCGGCAGGTTTATGGTATGATGTGCTGCCTATAACACAATCTGGGCTCAAATAGGCTGCGTATAGTGGAGCTGCAAGTCCGCGTGCTGCCCAACGATCGAGATTCAGACCGCCAAGATCCTCGATCTGTTCGTGTTCCAACACCAACATCTGGATCATGGGTCCGCGCAAAAGTGGTGGCCGCCCTGGGCTAGTCCGCATTCCGGCGCTCGGCGCAGCTGAGCTGACAGCTGTCTGGCCTCGTGCTACTCGACTGATCCACGACGCGTGAAGAATGTGGCACAGGGTTCGTGATAGCGCCATGCACCATGCACGCATGGCCATATCAAGCCATGCACGTCAATTGCCTCAAAACCAGGGCCTAGTACACGCCGAGCTGCTTCACTTCCCTTCACCCTCATGACCGCCTTAGTGCTGTCGACGTACCTGGTACCCTACGGTCTCTTAACGGAGTGTCTACATAGCTGCATCGTCCGCTGGATGCCGGGGAACCCCAGTAGGGCCGATGGCGCGAACGCTAGTGATAGGTTCAAACGACGAAGCCACAGCGAAGAAGAAAGCAAGAAATGGAAAAACGAAGGGTAGCAGACTTGCTACGCCACAGTCTGAAAGTGCAGCTGCAATTGTTTCCTCGGCCAATTCCAGTGTCGTCTCCCTCGGCGGTCAGCGGACAAAAGTGAACGGAAGGTAAGCCCATCTTCATGAATAAGCTCAGAAGTAGTCTAGAAGTCCAACTTCCAATCAGAATGAATCATCGCGGATGCATAGCGGGGTTGGAATGCGACGATCTGATAGGACGAGATGGTCGAATGGGGCTCGGCCTGAAGATAAAGGCCCATGGGTGACTCAACGACAAGGCAGAAATCGCCAGTATGACACATGGCTCTGTTGGAAGTTCGTATGGAAAGCTGGGTGTTGGAGTGTAGTCAAGGATGTTGAGGCTCATTTGCGGCGCAGACCCTGTCTCCGATTACATAAGATCAGGCAGGCGTCATGGTTGCCGAGCGGAAGCGCCGCCAACAAGTCATGACCACGATCCACGCCACCGTCCACCATGTAACATTTATCCAACTGCTCTTCTCTCCCACTTTTCTTCAGCTAGGTCAAGCAGGCTCAGTGTAGCACCGCTTGGCTCCTTCAGCCTTTCCGACCGGCGCCTCCCGCCCCGCGTTCCCCATGCCAAAGAAGTACCAACCGAGCTACAACAAGTCCGCCAGCAACTACGTGCACCCGTCCCTGTCCTCGTCCCGGGAACCGCCCGCCAACAATGCAGGCCCATCGTCATCGCAGTCCGTCAACGACCGTCTGAACCAGCTGCGCCGCGAGCAAGCTCCGCGCTCCGCCATCGACCGCCGAAATGAGCTCACCGAGTCTCTCACCGCGCGACCAGTCCACCCGGCGGTGAGGCAGATCCTCAACCTGCCCGAAGTCGCCGTCCCCAGACCTCGGCTTGTCGCCAGAACGACGAACGGCAGACGCGTGCCGGGCCCTTCGGCGCCGCAGAGTTGGCTGGAAAGCAGCAGGCATGCCCCGGACCCCACGACCCAGGCCCCCAGGCTATGGAAGCTTATGAGGCCGCGCTTCACGGAACGAATGCCGGCACAACGCAGCTTGGTCCACTACACGTGCAAAACACTGGCAAAGAACTGGGAATGGTTGTTGGAATACGAACAGCATTATCTAGCAGCACTACCTGTGCAGCTCAAGGATATTCTTCTCAGCTACCTAGCGGCATATGGCCCGGAGGATGGTATCACCATGGAGACTCTACGAGTCCTGTTCTTGACCGAGCATGACCTTGAGGATGCCACGGGCAGCGATGAGCTGGTGCACCTCGATCTGACCGGCATGATCTCCAAACATTTTACCCTTGGAGAAATCACAAAATACATAACGCAGATCACGGCTTCCAAGAAGGATGCCCTTTCTGAAGCGATGAACAATCTTTCAGTGGCTGAGGAAATTGCAGATTCTTGGGAAGAGGCAGAGCAAGCCGAAATCCCCATCCTGCCAAAGTCGTCTCTCAATCCTCGGTTCCCTAATCTGACTCACCTGTCACTTGCATACCCGCGGAAGACATCGTGGAGCCAGCTTTTGACCCTATCCTCCCACTTGCCAACTCTCACACATCTCTCTTTGGCCTTCTGGCCCAAGCCAACCATGACTCCTCACGCAAATACAGCATCGATGACCAGCCAGCATGGACAAGTCAACTTCGGTGGTACTCACTTTTACTCCGAAATGGACAACGACTGGCAGGAAGCCGCGAACATCCTGCGCAGATTAGCCAACAACACGTACTGTCTCAAATGGCTCGACCTTTGCGGCTGCGAGTGGGCGCCTGCGCTTGTATGGGGCATCGACGATCGGCAGGTTTCGATCCCTTATGCACGTGGCTATCGTGGAGGGCGTGATGGAGACTGGGACATCAAGGACGCCAGACCTTGCCCCGATTGGAATGGCAGCTGGCGCCAAGTCACGTATCTCAATCTTTCCCAGGGCTGGATACCGCACAGCGTCAATGCCATTCGCGCGTTGCCTGCTGGCATGTTGAGCTGTGAACTGCTCAGCTTTCTCAGGAGCGACAAGGGACGGAAGATGATAGAAAAGGTTCCGGCAGGCGAGGCGCAGACGGCTCACCAAATAAAACGATGGATCGAAAAGGAGGGTGAGAACAGAAACATTGCTCATGCGATCAACAATCTGAGAAGATCGTCCAAGGGGCCGTATTGTGAGGTTGATTACGGCTGGTCGAGCGATATCCTCTCGGGATCGAGCAATTACGATGAGGTATTCGAAGTATGAGTGGTAGAAGATGAACGCCAATGCTTGGAGAGAAGAACTGGATTGGATCGATGGACCCAGCTTCATCCAAGTCACTGAGGCTGCAGTTCCTGAATCTCATTATAACTTGGCATTGGTCGAGGGCTAAGGTTCCAAATAGACGTTCGTCACACTGAATAATGAAAATTCAATCCACACCACGAAACTCGAGGCTTGTTCTCAGTTTTCCTGATTGCTACCTCGGTTGTTCCACCCTTGCCTCTACGTTCTTCGTTGAATTTGTAGAAGTGAATTCCTTGATTCGGTGTGCGAAGGATACCAGAAGCTCAGGTTTAGGTTCGTGTTCTCGAAATGCAGAGGATGACATATTTTAGTGAAGAAAAGGCATAAGGCGCTGGGAGAAGGAGCTCATCGCGCATTTCCGGAAGCGCCCATGGAGAGAATTGGAATTTGTGCAGATTTAGAAATGTTCGGGGCGAGAAATCGATACATCAGTTCATTACTGAATGTATCCGTCTAGGAAGGATGCCGGCATCGCCACCGAAGAAGGCCAAATGTTGCACGTGTATGAGCGAGTCTATGTCCAAGTAAGAGGAAACCTGCGTCCTACTCCAGCGACAAAGATGGTCGACCACTACATACGCCGGGCTGGAGAGTAAGCAATTCTATAAGCGGATCTAGTAAAGTCCTTAAAGATCTTCGTATGATTATTCAGCTTCGGCATACGAAGTCGAACAAGCACAACTCTACCCGGCCGAAACAGCACTTCTTTCGTGCTACGACTAATCCCCGCAACTTTTCATACTACCCGGTCTTTATTCTACTCGCACACGCTCTACGCCACGGGATAGTCTATGGGACATCGGTGGAAGAGGTGCTTCAGAATACTATCCTCCACGGCAAGCGGCTGCGATAGAAATTTCCGGATCGGCCAGTGCTATGCTCGCTGAAGATTCTCTTTGATCTCGTGTGTATTTATTCACATGCGGGCTTGAATAAGAGAATTGACAGATGCGCAGAATGATCCATAAGCATGGAATCCACCAAATACTCCGTCAGAATTGCTATATCCAATGACATGACTCTTGGTGTTGCGCTAGGAACGGGAAGGCTGTGGAGCCGCCCGCTTAGATCTCCCCCGCAAATCTGGAAGGCCGCGGCTAGAAGCGGCTTCTCCGCACCCCAGTTCCCTTGTACCGCAGGCAAGCTCCAAACAACACTCCTCCATTCCTCCTCCTCCTCCTCTCCCCATTGCAGCAGATCAAAATGGCCTTACGAATGCGCCCCGCCATCCGGCGCACCTCGCTCCTACCCTCGCGTCCCACCAGCATCCTCCCCGCACCCGCAAGACCGCGTCTGATCCCCCGCACCTCCTCGCCCACCAGCGTCACCGCCGCGTCGTCCTCCGCCGTCCGCACAATCGCCAGCCACACGTCCACGCACCACGCCTCGCTGCTCTCAACCCTGCCCGGCGACGACGGCGTCGACCCTTCCAGCCCGACGTTCCGCGACAACGCCACAGCGTTCGCAGCAGTGCAGGCGCGCGTAGCAGAGCTGCACGCGGCCGCGGCGCGCGGCGGGCCCGACAAGGCGCGCGAGAAGCACGTCGCGCGCGGCAAGATGCTGGTGCGGGACCGCGTGGCGGCGCTGATCGACCCGGGCACCAGCTTCCTCGAGCTGAGCGCGCTGGCCGGGTACGGGTGCTACGAGGGCGAGGACGTGCCGGCGGGCGGGATAGTCACGGGGATTGGGGTTGTGGAGGGGGTGCGGTGCGTGATTGTGGCGAATGATAGCACGTACGTTTGATGATGAGGGGGGGAAGAAAGTGGAGAAGGGGGGGAAGCTTTGAGTGCTGATTGTGTTGGCTGGTTTCTAGGGTTAAGGGCGGGACGTACTATCCGATCACTGTGAAGAAGCACCTGAGAGCGCAGGCCATTGCGCAGGAGAATAGTGAGACATCAGGGAGGGCTGCTGGGTGTAGCTGAGCTGATGGTTTTAGGGTTGCCTTGCATTTATTTGGTCGACTCTGGCGGCGCGAACCTGCCCCATCAGGCCGACGTCTTCCCTGACCGCGAACACTTCGGCCGCATTTTCTTCAACCAGGCCAGAAGTACTGAATACCTCCCCCGAATGGCACTTCTGGCTCCTGGCTTACTTTTCTGCAGTGTCATCAATGGGTATTCCTCAAATCAGCGTTGTGATGGGTCCATGTACCGCGGGCGGCGCCTACGTCCCCAGCATGTCCGACGAGTCCATCATCGTCGCCAAGCAAGGCCACATTTTCCTCGCCGGCCCGCCACTAGTCAAGGCCGCAACCGGCGAAGTCGTGAGCGCCGAAGACCTCGGCGGCGGAGCCTTGCACAGCGAGATCTCGGGCGTGACCGACTACCTGGCCGTCGACGACGCCCACGCCCTCGTCCTCGCGCGCCGCAGCATCGCCAACCTCAACTACCCCAAAGCCACATCATCCTCCCCCTCGCCCCTCTCCTCGCTCGACGCCCCCAACCGGACCGAGACGTGGGACGAGCCGCTGCACGACCCGAAGGAGCTGGCCGGCATCGTGGGCACCAACCCGCGGCTCCCCGTGCCGGCGCGCGCCATCATCGCGCGCATCGTCGACGGCTCGCGCTTCGACGAGTTCAAGCCGCTGTACGGCACGACGCTGGTCACGGGCTTCGCGCGCATCCAGGGCCACCCGGTCGGCATCCTGGCCAACGACGGCATTTTGTTTTCCGAGGCCTCGCTCAAGGGCGCCCACTTCATCCAGCTGTGCAGCAAGCGCGGCATCCCGCTCGTCTTCCTGCAGAACATCTCCGGCTTCATGGTCGGCGCCGACGCCGAGAAGGGCGGCATCGCGAAGAACGGCGCGAAGCTCGTCACGGCTGTTAGCTGCGCTGACGTGCCCAAGTTCACTGTCGTCGTGGGGAGCAGCGCTGGCGCGGGCAATTACGGCATGTGGTAAGTCTTTTCTTTTCTTTCCCCTTTCTTCTCTACCACCCCCGCCCCCGGGGGCCTTTCGATAGCAGAAAGGCTGATGTGTGTGCTTTTTTTTTTTTTTTCAGCGGCCGCGCCTACTCTCCGCGGTTCCTTTGGGTTTGGCCCAACGCCCGCACGTCCGTCATGGGCCCCGAGCAGCTGTCGTCCGTCATGGAGGCCGTCGGCAAGCAGGCCGATCCTGCGCTGAAGGCTCGCATCGAGCGCGAGAGCGAGGCCACGTTCGGCAGCGCCAGGCTCTGGGATGACGGCATCATTCCGCCTGAGCACACGCGTGCGGTGCTCGGGTTGGGGTTGGAGGTCGCGAGCCAAGGGCGCGCGGCGGAAAGGAGGGAGAGGGAGCGGGATGAGAAGTGGGGTGTGTTCAGGATGTAAATGTTAGGGAGAGGAAGAGGAAATAAAAAAAAAAGAACGAAGACTTAGAGTGGAAATGGCCGCATCGGTTCAAAAGAGTGCGTGATGCCACCTCACGATGCCTGTTTGGCCTTCTCCCGCCTACCTTCTATAAGAATTGTATATAGCTTGAGCGTATGATATATAAATTAATGTCAGAATATCAATGGCTATTAGCACGTATTGAAGGCTTCGTGTTTTTTTTTTTTTTTTGTTCGACAATTAATAATGCCAGAAACTCTTGTGAGTTGAGCCGTAGCGTGAATGAATTGGGAATATAGAACATTCTTGCATTCGAAGCGTTTCTTCATGTATGGTAGGAAGGTGGTACCACATGGTTTCCAGTCTGAAGCTGGGTTGGTGACGATGAGAGTCTCTTAATGAGGTGGAGAAAGTACAACAGTCTTGAGAGTGAGGAATTGCATTCGTTCGCAACTTTAATCCAGCCCTTTCTGTTGCCTAGGCTTGAGTGTAGTGTAGTCGTCCCCTGTCACTTACTAGAAGTCAGTGTTTCGCGTCCAAATTCTGCCCGTAGAAACCAGTAGCCAAGTCACGTAAGAGCCTCATCTGCCGACTTTCAAATCCCGCTCATGAGAGTCAGTAACCAACATGTACAACCAATCAGGAAGTCGAAATAGTTGATTTAGCGCCGGCTTACGGAAGTTAGCAATTGGGCGTTATCGTTATGCAAAGAAGATCAGGCACTATCTACCAAAGAGGACTTAGTCCTCTAAACCACCGCGCAGCCCGGCCTGGACCCCTACAAGAATAACGATTCATAAAGCTTTTAGGTAGCAGTGCATTGTAGGGAATCGGACCGTTGTTGATTGTCGGTGGGTGCGTTGTCGTCCCCGTGTTCTAGAATATCGGCACCTATGCTCCGCTCTCGGAGCCCGAACACGATGCTAAAGTCACCGAAGTTAAGCGATGTACAAGCTAAGTCTTCAATCTAGTCATGCCTGAGACATACGTATGCCATTAGCGCTCAACTTTTTTGGAATTGTCAAAGTGTAACCGAATGCTACCACACCTACTCTTGGCGCCCTACGCTCTCAGAGTCTTGCTCCCTAAACTTTTCTCCGGTAAAGATTCATTAATAAAGATGTGCTTACAGACCACCAATACGCCAACGTAGTAAGCTTTAAAGTTTAACTAAGCATGAAGAGTGCAGAAGTCACTGTGAAGTTCTCAGAGACTTTATTGCAAATGATGCTCTTCACTCGGCTACCAACGGACTCGCCTTATGCCAACATCCGTCGTGATAGCACTCAGTCTAACCAGATCAGTGACCCTGGTACCGTTGAAGTCAGGACCTCGGTTCTCGCTCGCGGAAATATCTCCGTCAGTTGTGCTTTCCAGCACAGACTTCAGAATTACGAGCTGAATGCTAGTGCATAAAAGCTGAACATCGACGGCCGTGCGTGTACGGGTCTCGATTGACATCCCCGGGTCCAATACGCAGGTACTCGGCTGAGCATCTGACTTCCCGGTTGCGGGTACGGCACGACTCGCTGATCGGGTGAAGCACTCACGTACAGCCTTCGATGTGGAGCGATTTATTGGTTGCTCAGCAGATCGGGGCCGCGCATCCTCATCTTCCCTAGCCCATCCCCCGCGGGAAAGGATGCGGTCACCATACCGCAAGCGGCAAAGCACGCATGGAGCATATGCGCCTGCACGTCCAAAGCGCTAGCTACTGCAGCCCTGCGAAGGCAAAGCGAGGGAAAGATGGCAGCGCCAGGACCAAGGCTGAGAAAAATGGACAGAGAAACAGGGAAAACAGGGGACGTGCTTCAGCCGCTCGCGTGGCCGCAACGACCACCATCCCAATGACGATATGCAGATGGGAGAAGGTACCGTACTGCCTCCCCTCCACGAATTTTCTGACATGCACAGTCGCGGATCACACTCTGTTCTCTTTCCAATAAATACACAGCCTCGATGTCCCCCTGCGTCGCCGCCGTCAGCCGACGAAAGCGCACCAACCACGGCGACCTCCCTGTTGGACCAAAGATAGTACAGAAGATCCGATATATCGCTTTCTGCAAGTTTTCTCGATCCCTGCCGGGTGAATCACACCCTATTGATCGACCTCGAACCTCCAGCCGGGAACGCGTCGAACCCGCGGGAGTGGCGCGGAAAGGGGCACGCATCCGCGGGCAGGGTGAATCTCCCGTTCAAGGCAAAAGTGTAGCATTTCGAAACCCATTCCCCAGCCCTCTCGCACGGATGGAGGGTGAGCAACAACCACATCCGCCCGCCCCGCGATACGCGGCCGAGCCGTTAAGCTGGTACAAGGGCCCGTTGAGGTGGCTTGGTTTCCTTGCTTTTTCCTACTCCCCTGCCCCCTTCATATTAGACGAAGCACTCCGGGCCGCCCCTCGGTTATCCGCACTGCTGCTCGCCCTACGTCGCTTCAATGATGATCCGTGATATTTGACGACGCTAGTGGTCAGTGCTGCGCATTTCTTTTTCCTGAATCAAGTGGACACTACTCATGCAGCACACCCTCAGCGATTCCACCAGGGGATGGTGTGTGAAGAAAGAGTCGCCTCTTCGCCGCAAACTCTATCTATGCATGAAGGTGAAACCCGGCGGTACAGGCGGTGTCGAGACTTGCCTAAAGGGGAAAGACCATGCTTGGAAAGAAGCATTCCCGGCGGAATGGTAGTACGGCTGGTGAAACGTCGGCACAAGATGGAAAAAGCCACCCGCCGCACGCATGCATCCTCCCCCCTGCCAACTCGACATCTCTCTCTTTGCGCAATGTGACGAATGTCGAAATAGCCAACGGTTCGAAAAAAGAAAGTGCAGAAATTTGCAACTGCGTCCGACCGTCCTCACTATTGAAAAGCGACCTCTCACACCACACCACATGATCAAAATCAACGGCAAGCTACATCCTCTAGGCTACCATCCCATCACACCCTTCCGTCTTTCCGCACATCACATCACCTCTTGTCTTGCATCGGCCGAGCTGTCCCGCTCCTTCCTAATAGGTTAACTTTTTTTTTTTCCTTCTCTCTTGCGCGGCCGGCCGGCGCCGGAAATGAACAACGCCCATCATCTCCGACCACGACTAATCACATCTTTTCCCATCTCTTCCTGATTCATAACTTTTTAAACTCTCGTTCTTTCTTACCCCCACCCACGGCGTGCACACACGCACACAAATACCGTGCACTTCGGCCTCTCTTATCCCGATACGTAGATACCCCGATAGGTAAATGCTTTCATCACTTTACACAAGTACATTTGTACAATCATCATCAGGCGCCCCAAAATAAAAGCCCGGCCCCCAAAAAGATAAAATCCCACACACGCCACCACGGGCAGGCCCGCCACAGAGGCGAGAGCGCGAGACGAGGCGAAGCGGTGCACATACCAACAACCACACCCGCGTGCGAAAGGCCCGCCAAGAGATCGACGCTACCCGTCGGGACCCGCGCTTCGGCTTGTTGCGCTTTCCACCCATGGGACAGCTGTGGTACGTGTGCTGCCAACCCACGCGCTCCGGCCGGCGCCAGCTCCCCCCCAACTATTCATGGGGTTTGGCACGTGGGAGATGCATGGTCATGATGATGGCGGTGGCGGATGTGGCGCCGTTTAGGCTAGTGGTAGGGAAACAAAAGGCGAAAGGGAAGTCAAAACGGTGAGAGTGGTAGAAGGGAGGGGAAATGCCGAATGCCGCCACACCCAAAAGTTTTGTGCTGCTGCAAGCCATTAGCCCGGGGGCGCGCCGCTGCCGTCGCCGCCAAAGGATCTCTGGCTTTTTTTCCTATTTCTCCATCTTGTTGTTGTTTCTCCATTTCTCCGAGACCGATGTAGGATCGTGTTTTTGTGGGGTCTACGTTGTGTAGTTATTTTCGGCTCTTTGCGAGAGACCGTAGAAAGAGGTGGACAGATGACGCGTGAGAGGGCGGCGGAAACGAAAGACGCGTAGGCATCCTCGCCACGCAAAAAGACGGGAGAAACCTTAGAAAAAACCTGTTTAGTGATACTGACGGGAAGAGTACGACAGCACAGCAAGGTGGCGACAATATAGAATGTATGCATGTGTAGAGAACAGAATGGGGTATCGTGCGTCCCCAATTCCACCCCTCCCCTTCCGGGGCGGCAGACCCGGCGGCAGATCCGGCGTCCCGAGGAAAAATAAAATACAAACATGAGATGGGGAATAAAAGACGAGACCACGCGGCAGGGTCACGAACGGGAACGCCGGGTACTCGTCCGAGGAAGAGTCGAGATCCCCCCCAAACTCCGCGAGCGGTTCCGTTTGGCTGGGTTTGCGGGTGCGGCGGCGGGGGTACTAGTCCGGAGTTACTTGCCAACCCATTCGAACGGGATCCCTTCGCTTTTCCCCCGCGGATAACCGTTTGATGCATTATGTGATCGACCGCGGATGACGCGCCGATGCAAGACACGGAATCGACTATCGTGACTACATGCCACACCCTTCCCTCTTCCGGTATTAATTTTTCTCCCTTCTTTGCTCCGCCCCCACAAGGTTCCTCCCTTCAGTTGTTGAAAAAAGACCGGCAGCCAATGACCGCAGCTTGTCAGCAACGTGCCGTTCCAGCCCAGCTCCAAGCTAAGCGTGCAATAGGCAGCTGATGGAGAGTCGCTCGGCGGCATCGCGCTCGTGTTCGGTTCTTGAAGTGGCTTGGCGGCCTGCCTGAGCAAAGTATATTGTCGAATTAGAGGGCTGGTATAGACCAAAGAATCGAGTAGGCGCAACAGAGAGGGCTTGCTGTTCCACATGCTAGCCCCCAATGATTTCGCCTTGGCATGGTGAGACATGTGAGCCACCTCCAACGTCTTGCCTAGCCAGCCCCGAAGTTACGGGTTTCGGGTCCAGCCTCCGAAGGTGGGCAGAGCTGAAATAGACGAACAGTCTCGGATCGACCAGTTGGTGGGACGAGCTCGTCTCTCGTGATGCTCGCCGGAAACTCGGGCGGCAAGTGGGCGCGAGCCGGATCCCGACTGCTAATGCGAGGGGAAATAGGTGCAGATCATATGGAGTTTGAGAACAGTAATCATACAATACTAGTAGCTATTATCGCAAAAGCAAGTACCTAAGGCATTACAAACTGTAGAATTGCGAGAAATTAAGTCTTCGTGGACATTAATTTTCAGCCGTGAGCTGTCTGTTTCGTTCTATGTCGTACGTCTATCCGAATGTGATGGCGATGATTCCGCGGCTCGCTCATGCGAAGAAGACTCCAATCCGCCAATGATCCAACTAATCCCGCGGTCCAGCCCAGGGCCCAACAATACTGTCAAGAAGGTAATAATAACACCGCCACATCAAAACATTTCCGTACTCTTCAGACAAGCCTGCAATTAACTATAATATCACACAGCGGTGCTCGCGGCGGTTTCGTCGTGATCCTTTCACACTGCTGCCGCTGCCGGTGCCGGGCGTGCCGCTGGTGCTGTGCCGACTGACCGGGTGGTGTCGCCGCGTGCTGGCGCTTGGCCGGCTGTAGTCCGTGTGCGAACGGGTGCGCTCCATGTCCCTCCGGATAATCTGCCTGCAGAGATCCACAAAGACTTCATCGACGTTGGCGCGGCGGCGTGCACTGGTCTCGTAGTAAGGGCAATTGCCCCACGCCTGGCTCACGGCGAATGCGCGGGCCCGCGTCACGGCGCGGTCTTCTTCCAGGTCCGACTTGTTGCCTACGAGCACAATCGGCACGCGTTCGTCGTCTTTTATTCGGATGATTTGGTCGCGTAGCTCGGCGAGTTCGTGGAGGGACGTCATTGAGGTGATGCTGAACACGAGGAGAAAGCCTTGGCCCGTCTTCATGTACAATTCTCTTGTGGCTAGTTAGCGGGGTGCGGGCGCAGCTGAAACGACGTGGGGCTAGTACCTCATGGCAGCTGCAGACCCGTTAGCAAAACATACATACGCAGGGCAAAGGCGGTGGCTTACTAAATTGCTCTGTCCCTGCAGTGTCCAGGATCTCGAGTACTACCGACCGTCCCTAGGAGAACCATCAGGCTTCAATCGTCCTCAACAAAACAAAGCCTGCGCAAACTCACATCGACGTCGATTGCCTTGCGGTACGAGTCCTCGATGGTCGGGTCGTAGGATTCGATCCAGACATTTTGGACGAACTGGGCTGCGGCGAGGTCAATTGGGCTGATTTGCGTGCGAGAGGGCAGTTTGGACTCTACCTGTTAGACAGCTTTTGCCCACTCCACCTGTTTACAGACGGCGTCAGCACTAGCGCAGATCGCGATCGGCGCGTGGGCGCAAGGGTCTCAGCATACCGGACCCAAGGACGACGATGTGGTACTCTCGTTGGGACATGCCTCTGCGACGATATCTGGCGGGGAAAGCTAGAGGAGACGGCGATTACGGGGCAGAGGTGGGTGCGCGCTCGCACGAGCTGGGGCGTGGGAGTCGGAGCCCTCGCGCCAGCAGCCGGCGCAGGAGGAGCACGCCACACAACGAGTGAGTGTCGGAGCTGCCTGCGAGCTTGCGGTGGCTCGGCCAGGGCGCAGGCGGAGGTGGTGTGCTGGATTGCTCGTTCTAGCTCTCGAGATGTGCGGCTCGGACGAGAAGCCGTGCGCGGCGCGTACCGTGGGAACGAGTCGACCGGGGGTCGCTAGGGCGCCTGTCAGCCATGTGCACGCAATTGGGAGGCTCAGCGCGGCGCCCGATGCGTCGCGGCTGGGCTGGCGGAGCATTTACGCACCGGCAGCAGCGAGTGCTGGTAGGGTTGTGGGCGGGAGCAAGGATGGTGCGAGGGCCGCGGAGACGGGCGCGGGCAGGCCGGGGACAGCTCGGCAGCGGGAGGCGGCGTGAGGACAGGCTGGCGCAGGAGGGTCTGGGGCCTTGGGTGGTGTTGGGGGGAGAGGGTATCAAGGTGGTGAGGTCTGCGACGGGGCGCGCGAGGAGGGCGCGGGCATGATTAATAGACGGCGCTGCGCAGCTCGTGCTGCGCTGGATTGTTTAGGCGTTGGCGGTTGACATAATTTCGCGGAGCTTGAAAGTGATAGGCGAGCGTCGACGTAACCGCATCAGTGCGCGCTTGAAGCCTTCCCTCGAGCCTTGGACCTGCCGGCGCGGGCATTGCGCGGTGCCGGGCCAAGCGGATGACAGCATGACGGACCAAGTCGCAAGCCGCCCCGTCAGGCACAGCTAGTCGCAGCCACTGAGCGAAGAAGGGGCGGCAGCGCGGCGGCTCTGTTCTGCTGCTGTTGCTGCTGGAATTCGCCAGGCACCAATCGCCCGGGACGTGCGTGCCCCTGCGTGTCGCTGCACAACCAGATCAGAATGCATGCACAACTGGCGAGACGATCGCCGTCTGCCGCAAGCGTAGGAGCCGAGAGTGCTGCGCTCCACGGCTCCCGAGTCGCGCCTCACCGCCAAGGCAGACAGGCACCCAGGCACCCAGGCACCCAAGCACCAAGCTCTGCCCGCGTGCTGAGCCACCGCTCCCTCTCCTGCGCCGCGCGCGCCCCGGAAGCTGGTCCGGCCTGATGAGCGCGTGGCTTCGGCCAGCCGACAGCGCAGCAATCTCTAGGGAGCCAGGTCAGGAGCGCGCGTCGGAGGGTAATTATGGGGGCGTGGTGCCAGCGTGATTGATTTGCAGGCCCTCCAGGACAATATACGAGTGCGTGCAGGAAAATCAGGGACGCAACGGCGCATGTCGTGTGCTGCAGCTGCAACGGCCTGGAGTGCCCTGTGGCACCGAGCAGAGCGGCCGGAGCGCCGCGGCGCCTCGCCCATCCCTGCCGCTCACGTGCAGCCCCGCGGCAAGCTCCGCCCGCGACCGCAACACCGCGCTCAGCTCGCGATCCAGCCCGCCAGCCTGCCACAGACGAACGATGCTGCTCCCCAAGCTGCTGGCATTGGCCGCCTCGCTGGTTCCCGCGACCCTTGCCGTTTTCGCCGACGACGCGTACCATGTCGACTACCACTTCGCCCTGCTCGGTCAGCCCCAGCAGCGTGCCACCTTCTTCCATCAGCCGCGCCCCGAGACCAAGGCCTCGCTGCTCTACTCCCTGTCCGACAAGCTCGTGCTCGGCGCCGTGAACCCTAAAGATGGCTCGGCGGTGTGGAGACAGAAGCTGCCGTCCGGGTCGGGCTCTGCTGATGGCTTCCTGAGGGCTGGCGAGAACCAGGACATCGTCATCAGCGCCGTGGAAGGCCAGGTTGCTGCTTGGGACGCCGCCGACGGCAAGCTGGTCTGGAGCAGCACCTTCCGTGATGCCCCCGTGAAGGATCTCGAGGTCCTGGAGCTTCCTGATGCTTCCGCGGCTGCGAGTGGCGTCAAGGATGCTATTGTCCTGTTGGGCGGCAGCAGCTCGACTGTACGGAGATTGGACGGTCAGACCGGTGCAGTGAAGTGGGAGTTTGAAGACAACAGGTAGCATACATCCTTGCACGGCCAAATCCGGTGCTGACATCGTGCGTAGCGGCGATGCCCCGTTCCAGATCTCGACTTCCGCTACCGCAGTCTACTCCATCTCATTACACTCGACTATGCTAGGTGGCCTGAAACTGAAGATCACCGCCATCGACCCCCTGACCGGCCAAAAGCTTGACCAGTACACCCTTTCGTCTGACAGCGATATTGTAAGCACGGATGACATCCTGTTTGTTGGAGCCAACACCGCCTCGCCGCTGCTTGCTTGGACGGATAAAACCTTCAAGTCATTGAAGGTTAATATCATCGGTACCAAGAGCGTCTCTACGTTCAACATTGAGAACAACAGTGGAGAGGATATCCAGAAGGTTGTGCTGCATGCACCCCACAGCATCAATTCCCTGCCGCATTTCTTGGTTCACTATCAAACCGCGGGAAGCCATTGGGCCGAAGTGTATCATGCCGATTACAAGACTGGCTCCATTTCCAAGGCTTACGACTTGCCGAAATTGGCTGGTAAAGGAGCATTTGCCACGAGCACCACGGATGCGAACGTTTATTTCACCCGGATTACGCCCGAGGAAGTATTTGTGTTTTCTTCCGCCTCCCACGGAATCCTTGGGCGTTGGCCCCTCAAGACCCCTGTCTTTGATGACTCTGTCTATCCTATTCATGCCGTTTCCGAGGTTGCAATTCGCGATGGAACCGCGTCAGCCGTGAGGACCGCTGTCTATCTCTCCAATGGAAACTGGGATCTGCTCCGCAATGGGGATCCGACGTGGTCTCGGCCAGAAGTCCTAGCCGGTGCTCTTGAAGCTGTCTGGGTTGACCTTCCAGGTGAGGAATCCTTGGCCCAGGAGCTGGAAATCGAAACACACCAGAACGTCCTTGAGGCCTATGTGCACAGGGTCAAGAGGCACCTCAAGGATTTGGAACATCTCCCAGAATTCCTGCAAAATCTACCGAGCCGTTTCTTGGCCCAGAATTCTGAGTCTGATGTCTTGGAGAAGGCGAGTCGGGATGCCTTTGGACTGAACAAGCCTGTCGTTGTGGCAACTGAAACCGGCCGCTTTGTGGCTATCAGCGGAGGTGCAATTGCTTGGAACCACGATATTTTGGAGCTGCCATCGGGAAGCAAGGTTGAGGAAGTCGAGCTCAATGTCAATGCAAAGGGACAAATCGCTGCCATTTTCCCACAGCTCAGTCGACACGTTCTCCTGAACGCAACATCCGGTCATCTCATTCGCAGTGTTCCCCTGCACTTGGCGCTCGAATTGGATGCCGATGATGCCACTGGTACCGCAGATGAGCCTGAGGTCACGTACAAAATTTCGGAAGGCGAGATCAAGGGTTTCTGGGCCGGCTCTGACTTGGCATGGAGGTTTGCGCCCACTGCCGGAGAGCGCATCATTAACGTCACTCCAAGGCCAGCGAACGATCCTGTTGCTTCTATTGGCAAGGTTCTTGGGGACCGAAGTGTCCTTTACAAGTACCTTAATCCGAACTTGGCCTTAGTAACTGCAGTAGCTGAGCCTGCCGGGGTCTTGTCCGTTTACCTATTGGACGGTGTATCAGGCGCTATCTTGTGGCAGGCTTCTCATGACGGCGTCGACACGAGCCAGAGTATTGCCAGCGCGCTCTCGGAGAACTGGCTGACATACTCCTTCACTCTTGGCTCCCTGGAAACACCTTCAAAGGGCCACCAACTGGTTGTTGCTGAGTTCTTCGAGTCCACGCTGCCAAACGACCGTGGTCCCTTCGGCGCCGCCTCGAACTACTCTGCAATTCGGTCCTTCGCCGGGGTGGTCGGCGAATCCGCCAAGCCGCACGTCCTCTCGCAGACCTATCACATCCCAGAGGCTATCTCGCACATGGCTGTGACACAGACGGCGCAGGGAATCACGTCCAAGTGGCTCCTAGTCACCCTTCCAGAATCCAACTCGATCGTTGGCATCCCTCGTCAGATCCTAGATCCGCGACGCCCCGTTGGTCGCGATCCAACTCCCGAAGAGGCAGCGGAGGGTCTCATTCGTTACACTCCGGCCATAGAGTTTAACCCGATGCAATACCTAAACCACAAGAGGGAGGTAATTGGGGTGAAGAAGGTTATCACGAGTCCTGCGGTGTTGGAGAGCACCAGCCTGGTATTCGCATACGGACTGGATGTATTTGGGACGAGGGTGTCTCCCAGTTTCGCATTTGATATTCTGGGCAAGGGGTTCAACCGCGTGCAGCTACTGACGACGGTTGCGGCGCTGTTTGTGGGCGTGCTCTTCGTGGCGCCGCTGGTGAGTTTTTTCCCGTTTCCCCTTGTCCCCGGATTTTCCCATGCATGTTCCTTGTCGACGCCACCACATCATGTTGCCAGGTGACTCTTCGCTAACGACCCTTACAGGTGCGCAGGAAGCAGATCAATGCCAGGTGGCAGATAGTGTAAAACATAGACGACGCGACGGTTGGAAAGATGAGACCCAAAAAGTATGATAGATTTGACGACCTGAATGCCGGTATCCGTTTTGGTGAGGCGAGAAAATGATATGCGACATGTCCTACATCGACGATTCCCAGGGTCCCTCGTTCTTTGATAGTACCCTGCACCCGATTCCACCCGCGTCGATCAGGATGCGGATTTAAGCGCTGAAGCCCCGAGGATCGAAGGGGGTGGCGCTTGTTTAGGCGCGGCTCATCCTTCGCATGGCATCAACAGTCGTGAACCCTGTTTGATCCGCGGAGAAAAGGTGGCTTGTGGCTTGTGGCTTGATGTTAAGCACAGGGCAGCAATGAATGAGCGTCCATGCTTCGTATATTGAGCAGCTATCTGGTGCTCATATACAACTATAACCAAGGCCGGCCGAAGCGTTTCGTACGAGGTCTGGTACGCTGCGGATTGCTTACCAAGATCTCGCAGTGGCGCCCATGCTCGAGCACTAAGCTTTCTTCCCGTCAGCAGACCCGGCTCCGCGCGGCATGCTAAACTCCAGCCGACGCGTTGCCAGAGGGATGATGCCCAACATGGAAAGCTGTTGGTGGCGATGGCGTGCGCCTAACCACATGTAAGTTTTCCTACCCTGGCTCTACTATAGCCCGGGTTATAAGTCTAATTATAGTTGCGCAAGTACCTTGTTGGAGCGCCTCACACATTCGCCTTACCCGAAAACCTTAACAGGGTCTGTTGGGCAACACTGAGGCAACTTGTGCGAAGGGGCTCTATCTGGTGATTGCAGAACTATGAGGCTCATTGACATCGTATTGCTTACCCTGCATAAGACTGCACAGCAAGCACGGAGTTTATGGTACCTCCGGGCACATGAAGAATGCACAAGTGATACCACGTAATGACGGATTCCAAACAACAAGGTCTTACCCAAACAGAGAATAGAACGCACAAGCAATCTGCTTGGTTACATCGCGTTCTCGTCAACTGGGTTCTTTTTGCCAGTGGAATTAAGCTCTTCTTTCGCCAGCTCTTCCTTAGAAAAAGAACGTATATGGGTATTTGAATCTATGGTCCGGACAAGAATGTCGAATTAGAAATTCTCCATATACGTCCGGACGATAGCTTCATCTACCCATGACATGAGCAAAAAAAAAAAAAAAAGAATCTACGCTAGCCATCGGCTGTGAGAGGGGACTGTATGTAGTGCTAACGTCAAGGATTGATACATCAGCATAACTCCGTTCAAACTCCGACGACACAACCACCCGTTATGACCGTTATTGCCTTTCATCCACGAAGACAAACATTCACACGCAGCTAATACAGTATATATATGCTTCAATTGAACCTTGACGGGGAGTCTTTACTGAACAGGTTCACTGACCGCAGATCCCCATCCCTGCGCCTGATCACAACAGCACCCAAAAACACTTCAACCACCAACCCTGCTCCTAGCGCCAATCATGACCGACCAGCGCAAATACGTATCCAAGCTCGCGGGCAAGCACGTCCTCATCATCGGCGGCAGCTCGGGCATCGGGTACGGCGTAGCGGAAGCGTCGCTGGAGCACGGAGCCACCGTCACCATCTCATCCTCCAACGCCTCGCGCCTCTCCGCCGCCGCGCAAAAGCTCTCCGCCGCCTACCCTTCCGCCGCCGCCGAAGGCCGCATCAGCACCGGCGTCGTCTGCGACCTGAGCAACGAAGACACGCTCGAAGCCAACATCGCCAACCTCTTCGCAACCATCTGCACCAAACCCATCAACCACGTCGTCTACAGCGCCGGCGACGCCCTAGCCACGCTCCCGCTCGCCGACGCCTCGCTCCCCCGCATCAAGCAGGCCGGCGCCGTGCGCTTCTTCGGGCCGCTCCTGGCGGCGCGCGAGGCGGCCAGGCACCTACCGCGTGAGTCGTCGTCATCCTTCACCCTCACCTCCGGCTCCGTCGCACAGCGGCCCATCGCCGGCGGCTGGGCCGTCGTCGGCAGCTACGCGACGGGCCTGCTCGGCATGGCGCGGTCGCTGGCGCTGGAGCTGGCGCCCGTGCGCGTCAACTGCGTCGCGCCGGGCGTCGTTGACACGGGGTTGTGGCGGATGGGTGAGGCCGAGAAGGAGGAGATGTTTAAGGGGATGGAGGAGAAGCTGCCGACGGGGCGGGTGGGGAGGGTCGAGGATGTGGTGGAGGCGTATTTGTATTTGATGAGGGATGGGAATGCGACGGGGAGTGTGGTGAGTACGAATGGGGGGGCGTTGTTGGTTTAGTTGAGTGGTAGCATGCAATGTAGAGGTCGGATTGCGGTTAATGAAGTTTTGATGTCCTTAGCTGTTGGTTTTGTACTATCTGGTGCCTGGATTACCAAGGGTATTGATGAATGCGCAGGATGATCCATACGCTATCTGTGGGTAGCGTAGAATACATACGCGCCGGGTGACTAATCAACAGCAAACGAGGTAGCAAACAAGAGAGGCGAATAGCATGGAATCCACCGGCTACTCCGTCAAATTCACTTGAAGAATGAATTCAAATTTCAAAAGGCATCGAGTAACCGTCATAGTCCGATGTAAGAGTAAAGCAAGGATTGAGTATAGAGCCAACGGGATATCTGTAAAATGGACCCTCAAGATGTCGCAAAATGAAAAGAAAAAGGAAATCATGGGGAATCGTCGCCATCATAGCCCATCCAGTCGTCATACCGTGTTGTGTTCATGCCTTTCCGTCACCTCCCCGTAAGTCGCGGCCCCTCCATCCCAATTCAAATAGGAAACCCAGAGTAGAAGCCTGAAAAGTTAGAAAAGGACACCCACAAAATAAGAAACAAGAAACAAGAAAAACGGCGACGAGGGACGACGCTGCACTAGCCTCCCCGTCATCACAACCACTTCCTCCCACAAACCCACCAAGCCACCCGCTCACACAACCCCGTCGGCTCCTCCTGCCCCTCCTCCTCCTCGTCCTCCCTCTCCTCCACCTTCCCCGGATCATCCACAAGCGTCACATATACCATCTGCATCTCCCTCCCCTTTCCACCATGCTGCTTCTCCTCCTCCTCCTCCTCCTCCACCTCCTCCTCGAACAACGCCCCCAGCACACCACCACCCTCACCGTCGTCATCCACATCCAACACCGCCGCCCGCGCCAACCGCTCACTCCTCAACGCGCGCCCGTGCCGCTTCGCATCGAACAGCACATCGAACCCGGTCTCGCCGTTGCCCTCCTCGTTCCCCGCTGTCTCCCAGCCGCAGTTGAACACCTGCGCACGGCGATGCACGCGCGGGTTGAACAGCGCAGCGAGGGAGGCTGCGATGTCGTCTGCTTCCGCTCCCGCTTTTCGTGCTTCGTCGTCGTCGTCGTCGTCGGCAGCAGCCGGAGCGAAGAACACGTCTGCCCGCGCCTGGCGGTCGCGCAGCAGCGGGCGCGTGTGCCTGGCCGGGTCGAACAACGCGGCGAGGGGGGAGGGGTCTGTCGAGGACGATGTGGTGCTGGTGCTGGTGGCGGACGGTGTCGACGACCAGAGGGACCAGGCGTGGCTGCGGGGGTCGAAGAACGAGGCCGGGAAGAAGGTGTCGTCCTCGTCCTTATCGGTGGCTTCTGCAGCGGGTTCGGGTTGGACTGGGGCGGCGGGGGGTGTGGATGTGTCGTGGTGGCAGGGCGTGGGCCAGGAGGTGCGGCTGGGGGAGAGAGAGAGGTTAGCTTGGTAAAGGTGGTGAAGGGGGGTTGGGGTTGTTTTTGCGTACCAGAAGGCGCAGCGGAGGGTTGGGAGGCCGGTCGATGTGGCCTGGCTGCTTTCCCACTCCGCCCAGCATTCGCGGTGGAAGTTGGTGCCGCATTGGGCTTTGCACCACGTCAGGTCGGCCAGTGGTGTCGATGCCAGGGGTTCTTGGCAGATGGGGCAGTCGTCTTCGAGGCTCTTGCGCTCTGCGTGTGATGCGGTGCATTGTATTTCTTCTTCTGTGGCTGGTGGGGTGGTGGAGGTGGGCGGCGTTGCTGTCACTGTTGAAGGAACGGGGGGTGCGGCTGCGGTAGGCAACGGTGTTGCTTGGACTGGCGCCATGGGCGGGCTTGGTGCTACGACAGTCGGAGGAGGAGTACGTTGGTTTTGGGGTGTAGGAGCGGGAAGTGTTGCGGCTGCCGTGAAGTTCGTAGCGAATACAAATGGCAGGTTTTGAACAGGCTGAGTGTTAGCTACCGAGGTAGCTGTCTGCTCTGGAGGTACAAGTTGCCTGCCGGTAGTGAACGTGAATTCTGAGCTGGGTGGGGACGGCAGGTTCGCCAAGTCAATCCTTGACGAGGACCCAGGAGAGCTGGTAGGTTCCGTTCTCGGTACAGGTGGTATATCCTCCAAGGCACTTCTCAGAGACGGCTGAGAGGTGCTGAAGACGGGCTCAACTCTAGGCGTAGGTGTTGGATTGCTGAAAGTGCTTGTCTGCGCCGGCCTGGGAGAACTGGGTGTGGCCTGCGATGGCTGAACAACTTGAGGTCGAACACGGTCGCGAGTTGAAGAGTGGAGTCCGGATGTACGTTCCACAACTTCAATAACCTCCTCCCTCCGGACGGTATTCTGGTTATTTTGATGCAGTCGGAAAGCAGTTCGCGCCGGGACCTGCGCATCGGCCCTTATGGCGTCCGATCGCGAGTAAGCGGAAGTGCGCTCTGAACGGTAATGAGTAGCCCTGATGGTCGATTGCTCTCCCAACCATGAATTGATCTGTCGAGACCATTGCGCAGCAACCTGTGAAGCTTGAGACTGATGGTATCTCAAACACAGGCCCAAGCATGCAAGATCATACAGGTATCCGGAAATATCATTGAGGTCGGTACCTGCAAGCTGATAAAGTTTTTGAGCGAATGCAGCTCGATTGCCCGCGTTTATCGCCCATTGGCACCGCCGACCCTTGGATGGAGCATAGCCGACACAGGTGACAGTGCCCCTCTGCGGATTTTCTGGCTTGAGTATGCTATTGAGTGCTGAGTAGACTTGACTCTGCGAAAGCCCGAGAGACATGCTGATAAAAATAGAGCCAAACGGCAAAATGGTTAAAGGTAATACAAGAAACAAATTGAAGGAGGGCGGAAACTCCGTTGTCGCTGTTGTCCTCGCCGCAAATGCTTGGGGGCTGCGACGGGGGGACGGTTATAAGTCGCGTTTGCACGCTCTCCGACGCGGCACAGCAAGGCTGACAAGGCAAGCACGAGTAATTCCTAAGGCTCAGCCATGTCTCAGGCATGCGCAGCATTCCCACAGTCCGAACAAAGCCACTGTCCATGGGCGGTGTGAAAGTGGGCGTCCGGGTTAAGCGCTCGGCCGCGCCGCACACATGATCTCAACATGCCCGATTGGGCTATGATAAGAGGGGTAATGGACTTATGTGGACAAGCGTACCTTTTGACGGCTGCTGTGCTGTACTTCGTCCTGTTGCCTTCGGCAAAATGACAGGGGTCTATGCCGCGCCACATACAAATGCGGTTCTAGTGGAAGCTGAAGACCGGGCCAGAAATCCCAGCACAGTGGTAGACATCCGCACGAGATCTTCTTTACAGGAATAGCAACCTTTGCATCGGGGTTACGCTTTTTGAAACGTAGAAAGAAGTAGAATGGAGAGCTGATGAGTTGTAAAGATGTTTCCACTGGAGCTGGAGATATGTTAGCGCCGGCCGAAGAACCGTCCCGCTCCTTGGGATGGAATCCGACGGTTTGCAAAAACAGCGGCTTTGTGTGACTTACTTGTCGTATGTACCTCCAAAGTTAATTAGGTATACGTCATTTCGAAATTGGCGTGCTAGAATATACAGAGCAGGGTGTACAGCCACATTCGCAAGTAGAGTGACGATATGAAGGCTGAGTTTTCCCGGATCCCTGCACCCATGAAACGTGCTGGTGGGTTTCTACGCCGCACAGCGAAGTGCTTGAGCACGCAAGCGCCGCGAAGCAGGCAGACGAGACGAACACACCCAATATAGAAACATTCTCGATGGTAGGACCCCACCGGATGTTTTTCAATTGCTGCAGAATTCAGTATGTGCTGAAATATTGATGGGGGTGGAGGAAACAACCTGGAGAAGATTGGGCTTGGCGAAGGATCACAATTAAGCGCCGGGCCGTTGCCAAGTAAGGAAATGATTGGTGTTTCCTCCAGGCTGCATAGATAATCGACTGTAAGCGAATGCCATGAAATGGTGGCTAGCTGAACATTACGTCGTGAAACAGTATTGACTCCGAGTGGCACGAGCTATAAGTTCCGCAAAACATCTCGTTACCTCTGAGGTAGCAAGCTCTAGACCTACGAATAAACGTTAACACGGTTAGCCCAGGTGTCCGTACCTGCAGAGAAGTGCACCTATAGGTCGCAGGACGCTGTCCGGCAGTTGGCCACGGGAAGTCAAATCCGTTCGCAAGAATCTCAGTCTGGCCCCCAAATCAGCGGATTCCCATACACCCGTACCCGCCATAGTGCTTGTGTCACCTCGAGAAAGGAAGACTGCGGTGGTCTTTCCGGTCTGGGGAGAATCATTCGATCCCGTAATTGGGTAGTGGTGGCCAACACTCTTTCATAAAGATGATTGGGCGCCTCTGCATGTACGTACCTTCGACGATAAACCAAAAAGGTGCCAGTGGCATCTACCTCTAGCTTTGTGCGATTGAGGAAGTAAGAAGATCTAGGCCCTTTGATGCTGATAGTACATTCCCCGACAGCACACGGCCCGGTATAATTGTGTCTGCTATTGATCCAGATTGATGGCGATGACCAACACTGCCTCATAAAGATAATTGAAATTGAAGAAGATACTTCGAGCGCTAATAACAGATAAAGCTAAAAGAATAGAAAGAAAGCGGGACGCAACAATCTCTGACACGAAGCCTAAGTAGGTCTGCCAAGCACTTAACAATCACCACCGTCATCGGCATCAGCATCACAATCTGCATAGATAAGCCCGGCGTGAGCCCAGAATCTGACGACCCGATCTGCCAATCTGATTGCTTTTTGAAGAGAATCTTTAGAAGGCAGCCGTCGCGTGGAGAGAATGTGTCGCTAAAGAAATTGCAATGTTGAGGTTGACGTATGGGCAGAGGGCCTAGTGGTTAAGAGTAGATGACAGGATCATTAAGTCATGGTGGCATGGGCGGGCTCATTTCGTGCAGCTACGTCAGAGTTAGTGTTGGTAAAAGTGGGAGAGTAGGCTGTACGCACGATTGAATGCAGTAGAGAAGGAGAGCATTCTCCCCGCATTTTCGATGGTAATTCACGCCGCACCGTGATTTGCATCATACAAGAAAGCGTGACTGGGTTGTTTCTACACCTTTCTTGCAGATGCTGCATAGATTCCTAAGGCTCTTGCGTTTGCTCACATGCGCCTCGGAGCACACTTCCGGGATGCAAGATTCGGTTAGTGGCCTAGCTGCGTCCTTATCAGTGATCATTATTTGTCTATAATGGAGAAGTCAGCGTGGTCTCTAGAACCAATAGGATCTTGCATGTACGCCCTTTTAGATGGCGCAAGCCCTATGCAAGTTACTCTCTCTTTCTTTTGGTTGACGGGTTCGAGCATTGCGTAGAGTTCCCAGTAAACGTCATCTTTCGAAAGCACAAGAGACATGATTAATATTGATGAGAGTAGTTGCCGTTATCAGGAGCTTGTGGGTGTCGAGCAAGAAGCAGGAGAGCATTAACGGCGGGGAAAGTGGTAGGCTCGGGGGTGAGGATGCTGTCTTATATGACAGAGACTTGTCTGCTGCATGACGACCGGTCGTTCAGAAAGCCATAGAGGATGGGGTTAGTTTCTATGGGAAGTAAAGAGGCGAAGGAAAATGAAGGTCGCGTTCGTGGGGCGTCTTGGGAGGAGAGTTGAAATAGCGGAGGCCCACGTGTTCGCACCTACAGACGGCGAGCTGCAGGTAAACTTGCCCTGCGAATTAAGGCCTTCGATCAGCAGCACTGATAGAGCGCTACTTTGATGATATGCTCTGGACCAAGTTCTGACAGAGGCGGCAGGATAGGTACTGTCGCGCACCTCCAGCTGGGATTACTTCCCGTTGACTTAAAAAGAGCGGGGGTCGCGCTGCTTCGCTGGGTCGCTGGTCCACTGGAGAGACACATACAGTACGGAGATCGCTACAAAGTCAAGGGTGGTATGGTGGAAAGCGAGCAACCATCATTTTCGGGATCCGACATGGTGGATTGAAATGTCGGGCAACGTGGTTAGCCATATTCGTACCGTGACTCAGGTCGCCAATATAGTCAGCTGTCGCACAAGAAGGTCCTGGGGTTGTTCGAGAATCAGGAACATGCTGGCAAGCATAAAGTAGCTCATGACAGTCAATGGAGCTTGGGCCCATGCAGCAGCGATGATCGGCGGGGTTGCGGGCGGTGCGGCGGATCGGAGGGGCGTGGTGTTGTTTTGGGGCGACGCGTTTTCGCGTTCCTCGGGCGCCGGAGAAACCTCGGGCGGGCCGGCGCGCTCGCCGGGCGGTCACCCGCGCAGTGCGGAAAGCACAGAAATGGCTGCTATCAAGTGCTGGAAAGCTGCCTGCTTTCCCACGCCTTTCTGGCCTGCGCTTTTTGATGTTCCTGTCGCCGCTGCGCCTGGCCACCGCCCCCGAACCGGTCTAGCGCGCCTCGCTCCAGCAGTCGCAACCTAATCACCCGGCCCTCCTATTTAAAGCTACCGCCCGGCTGTCCCTCGCCCTCCCCTCTCCTCTCTTTTCACCGTTTCCGACCATCCGCAGCCCAACAGCGTGACATCAACACCACGCCTTTGTCCACGACTATCATCAACACTCTACTCTTCCAACAACACTCGAAGCCAACATGACTGGCCGTAAGTGCCCTCGACCCTTCTGCATGCATGTTGCTGCGCGCATCGGTGTCGGCTTGGGTGGTCGCGTCGCAGGGTGGCGCTGCCGGTCGCGATACGCGTCGCGACGCCGCCCGTGGTGTTGCATCATCGGCCCACCTCACCCTCACCCACCGCCCTCAACCACACTGCCTCTGCACATGCATAATAGTTTCACGTCTTTGACATGTTGCTGACTCTCATCTATAGGTGGCAAGGGTGGCAAGGGTCTTGGTAAGGGCGGCGCCAAGCGTCACCGCAAGATCTTGCGCGACAACATCCAGGGTATCACCAAGCCCGCTATCCGCCGTCTCGCTCGCCGTGGTGGTGTCAAGCGTATCTCGGCCAGTAAGTGCTACCGCTCACAACATCGACGCGTCCTGGAACACGCCACTGACGCGACAACACAGTGATCTACGAGGAGACCCGTGGTGTCCTGAAGTCCTTCCTCGAGGGTGTCATCCGTGACGCCGTCACCTACACCGAGCACGCCAAGCGCAAGACCGTCACCTCGCTGGACGTCGTCTACGCCCTCAAGCGCCAGGGCCGCACCCTGTACGGTTTCGGTGGTTAAACACCTCGTCTCCGCCTCCAACCGGCTTTCGCGCATCGTGGCAGCTCATTCTGGTTCCGGCGCACGTGTCAATTACATCAGCGGATGGGTGTCGATGGGAGCGATGGCTGGGATATCATCATGGGAACGGTTCTCTGCTTTCTGATTATGGGCTGGGCCGGAGTTTGACGGTTATGCTGCTTGTTTCTACAAAGCTTATGGATATGAAGGACATGGCGGCGCAAGCCAGCTTTATCAATACATGATCCATTCGGATGACAATTGCTCCCTGGACGTGAATGTGTTTTGCCCCTATAAGCAATGCGATGCGTCCATGCTCCAATCGTGGAGGGACCCACCCCTCGGTCAGCAAGAGGCTGAGGGGCCACGATCGATTTTCCCCACTTCCGGCGCCCTTCGGCTTGTGAAGGGCGCGCTTTCTACATTCGACAATCCGGATCGCCATCACGTGTAGTATGTCGCAAGATCAATAAGCATGGCGTTTGGTCCTTATAAAGCTTTCGGCAACCTTACTCTCAGAGCCAATCTTCACAGCAAAACATGGCCCCTCCGACTGAGAACGTGCTCGTCATTGGTGCGACTGGCGTCATTGGGCGCTATATCACCAACGCGCTGGTGAATGCGCAGCCGCCCTTCAAGCGCATCGGCATCTACACATCCGCAGCCACCGTGGAGCACAAGGCTGCGCAGATCCAAGCGCTCAAAGAAAAGGGCGTCGAAGTCTTCGTCGGCGACTTCAATGACGAAAGCAAGATTCTCGACGTCTACAAAGGTCTGTGCTACCCCGCAGTTTGTTTTCCATTCGTGGTGTCCCCTCGCAACGAACCAATGGCCCCAGCATATGCACCCTTTGAAAAAGAAACACAACAAGAGCTGATCATCCCTCCAGGCTTCGACACCGTCGTCAGCGCCGTGGGGCGCAACGTCATCGCCGAGCAGATCAACCTGATCAAGCTGGCCGAGCAGTCGCCCAGCATCAAGCGCTTCTTCCCCAGCGAGTACGGCACCGACATCAAGTACGGCCCGCAGTCGGCCACCGAAAAGCCGCACCAGCAGAAGCTGAAGGTGCGCGCGTACCTCGAGTCCGACGCCGTCAAGCGGCTCGAGTACACGTACGTCGTGACCGGGCCGTACGCGGATCTGTACATCCAGAAGAGCGCGGCCGCCACCGCTGGCAGCTTCGATGTCCAGGCTAAGAAGGCCACGTTGCTGGGTGACGGGGAGGGAAAGATCAGCTTGACGACCATGGATGAGTGAGTAGCTTACTTTTGTTTTTTGTTTGCTCTGCGATATGTGGTGCTGATTCGAGACAGCGTCGGCAAGCTTGTGGTGGCTGCGCTCCAGCACCCGGAGAACACGGCCAACCGTGCTCTCATCGTCAACTCCTTCACGACCACGCCGAAGGAGATCTTGGCCGAGTACGAGCGGCAGACCGACGCCAAGTGGGACGTGTCCTACACGCCGCTTCCCGAGCTCGAGAAGGCGGAGCAGGAGGCTTGGGAGCAGGGCGTCCCGTACGCTGCTCTGTTCACGTTGCGGAGGATCTGGACGCAGGGCGGCACGCTCTACGAGAGCCGCGACAACGACCTCATCAAGGCGCCGCCGAGTGAAACTCTGGGGTCGGCTGTTGCGAAGGCCATTGTTGAGGCGCAGAAATAGGCTACCATGTCTGCAGCCATTCAGATCAGATCATTTGACTATTCTTTTTTGTTTTAAAAAAAAAACAACTTTACTTTCGCAGCACCATTGACTTGCTACATATTCATCTTCTGCCTGCGCCCGCTCTGTGATTTTCACGTCGTCAGTCTCGCTCATGTCGACGCCATCTCCGTCCCTTACACATGAATGACTCAGCGAACGTCTAGTGCTGCCTGAGACACGACATAGCTATGACTGGAAGACCACACTAGCTTAACTTTTCCAGGCAACAGAGTAGACTCACAGTCCAATCACGAATGTTCGCTCATCTACTTTTCTCTTGCCCTGCTCGGCCCTCCGCACGGCCTTCGCACGAGCCGCCGCTACGTCTCATCTTCGCACGTCGAAAGAACAAAAACTTAGCCCAATCAGGCTACTAATCCGTCTATACTAGAGTTGAGAAAAAGCGCTAGTGATGAGTAGGTTGGTCCTTGTGGCACTGGCTCGAGGTGGTAGGGGTTGCATTGTTCATGCGTCCAGCAAGGGTCGCATGCGCCTCATCTGCGAGATAATAATGACCTACTTAAGAGAAACACCGCACTTGTGATCGACTCCCTCACTGAGGAAGATCACGTTTCTTGTCGCCCGTGTCTCCTCTCCCCTCTCTCGGTCCATGCCTCGGCCCGCCATCCGCATGGTTGGCATCGAGCTGCAGCTGGAATCGACCGGAAGTTACCCGAAAAGGTAATTTTAAATGAGACTGCCAGGATAGTCCACCGTCTCTAATAGCAGGAAACGTACCCATGGATTCACCCATGGAGCTACCGTGTACAAGTGAGACCTTCAGCACGTACGGCAATCAGCGGCGTCAGCGCGGGTTTACGCGTAGCTACCAGGGGTGGCAGCGTTTGAGTGCTTATTTACCAGCGGGTGGCAAGATAGAGCGAACGAGTAAGGTGAAAGCTCCATGCTTAATATGGAAACCGTGTCTTTAGCATGTGGCGCTGGGTCATGCTGGGCGGAGCTTAGCTATAAGTTTGAGTGTAGACATCTTTGACAACTAGTAGCGAAGCTTCGTGCACGGGGCCGATATGCAGCGGAGAAGTGAAACTCTTACACGGACAGGAGCTTTCAGTTGGTTTTTCTCTTGAAGCACGGAGTAGGTTCGTGTGCCCTCTCCGATCAGCGTCTCTCATGAGGGGAAAAAACAGAAACCGACAACGTGCGGCTCCGCACGGTACATTATAACTATCTCTAGCATTAGCAGGTTCAGTTGTGATGTGGAACGCATGCGGGACTGCGGCCGCTTGAAAATTTGCTGCATTAGGTTGTCTGTCGCATGTCCATGGGCCGCGAAGGGTACAGTTTCTTCAGGAGCGTTTGAAGCACGGTTGAAGCTCTTCAGTACCTGGTTGAGGGGCAACTCAAGCCTATAAGGACATCGACATCCAAGGGTCTGCGGTCAGCCCCTGGAATTGGCGGAAAAAGGAGGAAGAATAGGCGATTGCGAGCCGAAAGTTCAAACGGTGAAAGTCAGAAGCAACGCCAGGCCGCGATGCCAAGCTGAAACAGCGACTTGGCTCAATGAAGTCATAGCACGTCATGAAGCTGCTAAAGTTTAGCAGAACATCGAGCTGATTGTCAAAACGCCAGCCACAATGATAATATCATCTTCTGGCTACACCATGCAACAGCTGGCTCGCTCTTCTTAAGTCCGAGATGTGGTCGGAGATGCCGAACAACATGGTGCGCTGCAGGAAACCGCGAAAGCGGGCCGTCGGGAAAACCGATGAAAACGAACGAGCAAATGGGCGACACGTTTAGCGCAGCAAAAGTAAGCAGAAGGCGCGAAAACGAAAACGGTTACGGTTGAGCTTATCGTCCAGAAGTACCGCCTCCGGGGCCGAGAAGGAGCTTCCGGACTCGGGCCTGCGAATCAGCAACAGGGGTCCAAGCATGCTCCTCAGCGAGTGGCTGGTTGCTGGGAATTTTAGACGTCGAGGATGAGCTTCTTATGCAGCGGTGGCCGGTAGCCCATCGGACGATAAGGATAAGACCACGTACGCTTGGCCCCGCACAGGGCAGGCGGCGCAAGGCTGAGAGGTGTGTTGACGAATGTTGACCCATCGCAATTTGAGGCCTGGCGCTGTGCAACCGCGCGGCCTGGCGGGGCGGGCGAACTAGAGTGGAGCGCAGCGAAAGGGAGCGGTGCGATTGAGATGAGCGCGAACGTGCCGGCAGCGAGCAGCACGAATGAACATGCGGCGATGAAACGCGTCGTGAAACGCCATAGGGGATTTGGGGGTACGTCTGGCCATCAAGACTTGCGGCGGGGATAGTGGCTAGGACCGACCGACGATCATCCATGACGCGTATCTCCCGCACGTGACCGGAGCTAAGCCTGCGTCAGGCACTACCCGCTGGCGCATAAGGAAGCAGCGCAGCCCTTCTTTGTCTGAGCCCTCACTCCACACTTCAAAACATCTCTCTGCCCGCTCGCTTTCCTTTGTGCTCGCCCCCGATCTGTGCTGTCGTTCTCCTGCTGCCGTGACCTTTTTCTGTCTTGGACCTCGCCATGAAGTCCTACGCTTTTGGCCTCTGCGCCACCCTTGCTCTCGCCGCGCCTTCCGCAGCCTTCCTGATTCCCTCGACCGTCGACGGCATCCTCCCCAACCGCGAGTTCAACCTCGTCGACACGTCGTCGCAGCTGCTGACTCTCGACTGCCCCGGCTGCCCGTTTGCCGGCTCATCCGACGAGGACCTGGTGTGGGTGCAGGGGATTGAGAACTCGCTGGTACGTCATTCGCCGGTCGCCCGCAGCGAAACATGCATGCTAATATAATCGCCACAGCTGCTGAACTTCTCCGTCGTCGACAGCCACAAGGTCGAACTGAATGGCGTTCCTCTCTACCCGCCTGCGTTCGACACTATTCCTGAGCCGATTCCTGTCTACCAGGTTCGGGCCGACATCCCGCTGACTGACATCCGCGCCAACATTGGAAAGTACACCGACAGGCCGCTCCGCATTTCAGCCTATGCCCTGGAGATCGATCCTTCTGTAACCGGCTCGGATGGCGATGAACTCATCCCCATGACCCTGCAGCTCTCATCCCTGGAGGCCCACCACATCGGCGTCCCGGCTCTCTCCGTCAAGCTGCTCAAGCACCCTGAGGGCGAAATCTCCATCATGCCCATCACCGTCGCGGCTCCCATCCACGGAAGCAAGCCGCAGCAGGACGACAAGGAGTGCCAGGGCTGGCCCGTGCTGTGCAAGTGGCGTGCAATGATTTCCGACCGCATCCAGAGCATGAAGGGTGGTTTGGACAAGGTCAAGGGCGGCTGCATGAAGGGCCGTCCCAACACCGCTGCCGCCAGGCCTGAGGCCGACCAGGAGGAGCGCCCTCACCACCACCACCGTCCCCACCACGGCCCGCACGGCATCATGCGCCACCACCGCAGCAGCCCTCTGACCCGTTTCTTCGCTACCATCGGCCGCATCATGATCCCCATCGCCATCGGCATTTCCATTGGCGCCTTTACCTACGCTTTGGGCTGGATGCTGGGCTGCATCATTGCTTACACCTACGTCAAGCTCCAGCAGAGGCGCGGCAGAGGCTACACCGCTGTCGCTGCCGATGAGGAGGATGCTTTGACCAAGGAGGACATTCCCGCCGAGGCTCCCCCGGTCTACACCGAAAAGGAGGTTGTTGCTGCTGATGACGAGGGCATCGAGGACCGCCAGCTGTAAGCTGATTCATTCATGCCAGAATGAATTTCTGGGGAAAAAAATCGATTCATGAAACGGGATTGCGGTTCAACTGGGTAAAGATGACGGTCTCAATAATGTGAATGGCGTTCGGGATGAAACGGCGGAGTCTACCATGCTTTCCTTTGGTATCAGCAAATGAATACTTTTTTTTGATTGTCACTACCCTTCGCTTCTACCTAGATGGCTTTTTTTGTTTCCTGCTGCTCGTTACCGAATGTATTTAGGACATCGGTTCCTGTTCGACGTCGATGAACCAGAGATCTTCGATGGGCGGTTCAGACAGATAGCGCGCTGATCAGAATCCTACTCTTCGTCATCAGGCCCCGGATGCGGGGGCGCACCAGGAACCAATGCACACAGAATGCTTGTCAAAGGAGAGAGACAAAAAGGTTAATATAATTGCGTGCAGCAAGGCCGACCACGGCATCCCCGTCGCAACGCGCGGTCCTACGTCTACTACAATGCGCTTTGTTCTTTTTTCCCTGGCCGAGACCTGCGTTTCTCTCCTTCCCTCTTGGCAAATCTAATGCGTGCAATGCATGCAATGCATGCATGAGGAAACAATGCCTTTTTTTTTTTCAGGGGAAACGCTTTCGATCGGCACCACACTGTCTGCGCGATTATATTGTTTGCACACCGTCCTCCGCACCGCCCGCTCCGTTTCAACTCCGCTTTTTTTTTCCCTTTCGAAATAGATAAGGATGGGGTAAATCCGCTGTTTTAACAGATGCGATCGTCGGTGTTCCGCGAGGAGAGGGCGGCCTGAGTGCACGCGGCGCCCTGGTGTCCGGGCGCTCGCTCCAGCGTGTGTGTGTGTGTGTGGGGCGAACGAACGAACGAACGACGGCCCGCAGCGGCGGCGGCGGCCTGCATGCATGCATGCATGATGGCGCACTCCCGTCGCGTCACTCGCATATCGGTTCGTTTCCCCCGCCGCGCCTTGGCCGGGGCGAGCGGCGCGTGGAGCTTCGCTGGACGTCGGGGCTTGATGCTGGCTGAGGTTTTCGAGATGGGTGTCGGGTTGTTGTAGGGCTCTCGTCGGGGGTGGCGGTGGCGGCGGCGGCGGCGCGATGGAATGGATGGGAGTGCGGGACTGCGGGAGTGGGGATGGGCTGGGTCGACGGCTGAGGCGCAGGTGTGGTCGGGGTTGTTGGTGTGTGTGAGGGATCGGTTTGGAGGTGGAGTTGGTTGGATGGATGGATGGATGAGCGGTGGGGGTGGGCGTCGTCGTTTGGTAAGTCGTCGTTTGCTGCCGCGGCTTCGTGTCCCCAGCTGGCGTTGGTGCGGCAGCTGATAAAGAATTTTGCTTTCCCGAGACTTTTCTGGGGAAATTGGATGTTGTTGGGGAGTTGGAGCTGACGTCCGGATAGATGTGAGACTTAAATTGAGACAAATACGTCCGGACGATGGCTTCCACGACCCGACAATGTTCGATTTTGCAAGCTGGAGAACCTCGGACGGGAAATGCTGAGATGTTCCCGCTGGACCCTACCCATTTGGGTCAGTAAAGATTCGCGTAGGAATGGCCGCTGTGGAAAAATCGAACATTGCTGGGTAGTTGAAGCTAACGTCCGGACGTAGATGTAAGACTTAAGCTGAGACAAACTCGTCCCGACGTTAACTTCAGCTACCCAACAATGTTTGATTTACAACCCACCTTTTTTTTTTTTACCTTCCATTGTATTCATTGGCTTCAATTGAGGCTTTATATACTAAAGCAGCGAGGCAGTCTCTCGTCAATCAGCTCGCTAGTAGACTGATTGGATGGTAATGATATGGAGAACTTCAGACAAGAGATGCTGGGACGTCTGCATTGGGCACTACCCAATTGGGTAAGTAAGTAAACATCTGCAATTGGAGGAGTTGCGCCGACAGGGCAACAAGCGGCGGATGGTAAACTGGCTGCTGCCTGCGGGGCAGTGGTGAGGGCATGCGCCGGGCCTTGCTATTATGTTGAAGTGAAGGGGTTGGCTGAATGGGCACAATAGCTGCCAATACCCATTGTCATTTGGGTGGTCCTTGCGCTTAAAACCTCGTCGCCGCTCGCAGCCCCGACTCCTTTTCCCTTTCTTCTACATCCACATTTCTTTATTCCATCTTTGACAAGACCATCCCAGACCCCATTTTTTCTTGTCAACCATCATCATCACCACCACCACAACCACCACCCACCATGTCGTCGCGCGGCTCTTCGGAGCAATATATCAACGAGCTGGAGGAGCAGCTCCAGGAGCTGCTGGAGAAGAACGAGGAGCTGGAGGAGAAGCTCCAGCAGCAGAACAAGGACAACAAGGTCCTTGAGGACGCCTTGGCGTCCGCCCGGACGAGCCGGGACTGGGCGGAGGGGGAGAAGGAGGAGCTGGCGAAGCAGCTCGCCGAGAAGGAGGTCGAGCGGCGGGAAGCTGTCGGCGTGCAGGTCCTGGATAAGGACCAGTTCGACCGGGAGATCGAGGGTCTCCAGGAGACTCTGGATGGCCTGCGGGCCGAGCACTCCCAGAAGCTCGCGTTCTTGGAGAAGCGCTGCTCCAAGCACGCCCGGCAGCTTCTCGCCGCCACCGCCGAGCTCAACGAGAAGACCCAAGAGGTCAAGCAGCTCCGCGCTCAGCTGGGCGCCAGCCCCCAGGAGCCTCCGCCGGCCGAGGAAGAGGAGGAGCGCAAGAAGTCCTGGTCAACGGACTTCAGCACAGACTTCGGCGGTCCGGTCGCCTTTGGCGACTCCGCAGCGCGCACGCTGGCCGACGAGCTCGGCGACGAATTCAGCAGCGAGCCTGGCTCACCTCCCTCCTCCTCCCGCCCTCACTCTCCCTGCTCCTCCCGCCCTCACTCACCAACCTCCGCCGCCTCCCCCGCTCCCTCCGCTCCTTACGACTCCGATGACGGCTCCAATGCTACCGGCGTCACCTACGACGACGACAACCGCCCTGACGACACCGATGACGGCTCTCACGCTACCGGTCTCACTCACGATGATGATCACGACACTTCCTCTCACCCCGACAGCACCGTTGAACATGAAGACGCTCAGATTGAGCAAGAAGAGCCCATTGCCGAGCAAGACGAGCCCGAAATCCAGGAAGACGAGCCCGCCGAAGAGCAAGAGCTCGAAACCGAGGACCAGCCCGCCGAGGAGGCATACCCCGAAGAAGAGACCACCGAGGACCAGACGCCCGCGGTCGACGATGACGACGACGAGCAGGGCTACACCGGATCCGAGTTCCTTGAGGGCGACTCGTCCGAGCTGCAGGACCAGCCGGCCGGCGCCGCATCCCCCTACGGCCCTCTCAAGTCGCTGCTGACGCAGGAGCGCCCGCTCGCCTTCGATGACCACAACCAGTACGAAGAAGCTTTCCGCCCCGCCTCGCCGCCGTACGGCCAGTCCGACTCCGACGCTACTAGCCCCTCCGACGCGCTGCAAGCCGTCCAGATGTTCCCGCAGGAGCGCGCCGCGCGCAACAACCTCGCCCGCCAGGTCCAGGAGTCGAAGACGAAGCTGGACTCCGTCGTCGCAGATCTGCAGCAGGAGAAAACCGACGAGGTTCAGGCGGTCAAGGACAGCTTCAACGACTACCTCTCGGAGATCGACGCGCGGCACATCAAGGATCTCCAGAACGCAGACTTGCGGCGGGTCCAAGACCTCGAGGCCGCCGACGCGCGCCGGCTCACCGACCTCCACGAGGCGCAGTCGAAGGTCATCGGCTTGTGGAAGGCCTTCGCCGAGCGCATCAGGGTCATGCTGCAGTACTCGGCCGCCCTCGAGGCCATCACCCGCCAGCAGGGCGTCGACGTGTCGTACCTCGAGGACCGCAGGCCCGACGCCAAGAGGACCGAGGACGAGCTGAACGAGATGGCGTCGCGGAACGACCTCGTCGTCAGCCCCATGCGCCTGGCACACATCCATCCCAGAGAGCTTGTCGCTGACATCCCGTCCATCCGCATCTCCCCACCCAGCGAGGAGTCGTCGCCCACCACCACCGCGCCGCCTCCTAACTCTCCTACCAGCGACGGATCATCGCCCACCTCTCCCACTTCTCCTACGTCCACCACTACTACTACCGCTGCCATGTCCGCATCCTGCCCCCGCCTCCACGTCTGGCTCTGGCCCCTCCTCGCCTTCCTCTTCACCCTCCTCACGCTCTTCTGGTTCGCCGGCCTGTCCGAATCCGAGCGCAAGCTGTGGGACGACGCCAACGACGGCGCGCGCCTTTCGACCCTCGGCCACTTCGGCTACGGCGGACGCCTCAGCTACAGGCTCTTCACTCCCGTATCACGCACGCTTTACGCCGACGGTGGCTATCTCCCGGAGCAGCAGCAGCAGCAGCAGGTCTGGATGCATCCGTTCGTCAGGGTCAGCGCCGCGCTGGTGGAGCCGGTCTTCGCCAGCGTGCAGGTCGTCGTGGCGGGGTGCGCGGTCGTGCTGGGGTGCCTTGTTGGATTGCGTTGAGTGGGACGGGATGGACGATCAGGATAACTCGGTTTGCTTTGGTTTTTGCAGGGTTTTGATGGGAGGGATGGAGGACAAAAGCATGGTGGAGATGACGACTGGGAGGACTTGGTTTTGCTTTTCAGGTCTTGATGGTGGAAAACATGGCATGGAGGACTGACTGATTTTGATTGCGAGCATGGCTGACTTACGGCACGTGAGCTCGCGCGGGACGATAGATAGTCTCACGAGTCTGGACGATTTTGACGATCTTCATGAAGATCCGGACTTTCTGATGAATATTCACACTTTTCTCTCTCACTCATGATGCCTGTGCTGATCAATGATGACTTGACATTATTCTGAGCTTGGCTGGTTAGCATGGAAGACCCATATCCGCCGGAGTCTACACAGCGGCTGGCATGAGAATCAAACCGTCTGCAGCCCCAGTGGACGCTCATGCTCAATATTCACTTTCACAGTCAAGAAGCGCGGGAAAGGTTGGGCCCAAGGAAATATTTAACGAAGAACTATCAAAGAGCGTAGATCACAGCACCCATAACCTATTTTACAAGGAAAAACCCCCCCAGTTTTTTAATTCCTCATCGCCCTCACAACTCGGCCTTCCTCGCATCCTTCTCCTCCCTCTTCAACCCCGCAACGCCCACCTGACCCTTCTTCTCATCCTTGGGCGGGTCGATCGGCAAGTGCAGACCCAGCCTCTCGCGGGTCGAGTACGTCGCAACACCACCATCCGGGTCCGCGTGGGTGATGAGCTCCTTGCGGCGGGTATCGACGAGCAGACGGATGAGGTCGGGGCGCATGTAGTGGCCGCCGAAATCGGCGAGGGCCTTCGTAAGATGACTCTCGTCGAGGTCGACGTCAACGTACAGCAACCCGTCAAAGTCCTTGTCCGGGCGCGCAACACACGTGCCGTCGGGCTTGTAGATGCGCGCGTGGCCATTATACGTGCTCGGATCGGTCTCGGGCTCGACGCCTTCAGGCGTGTTGATCTTCAACCCTTCCTTGCTGAGGCGCTGGAACGGCGCGAGCGTCCAGGTGCCCGTCTCGATGGCGTAGGCGGGGGTGACGAGGTCGGACGCCGGGTCCGCGACGTTGGTGGCCGGGTCGGGGTAGCGCAGCGTTTCTTTGCCCGGGTAGATGGGCCAGCCGGCGACGTGGATCTGCTCGCCGGCGGCGACGTTGAGGGACTTGAGGAACGGGTTCATGTTCTCCCAGCAGTTGAGCTGGCCGAGGCGGCCGAGTTCGGTGTCGGTGACGGACTCGAACGTGTCGCCCGCGCCGTCGCCGTAGACGAGCTTCTCGACGTGCGTCGGCTTGATTTTGCGGCGGTGGTTGAGGATGCTGCCGTCCGGCGCGATGAGGACTTGCGCGAGGTAGAGGGTTGCGTGGTCGATTTCCGAGAAGCCCATCGAGACGTGGATCTGGTTGTCGCGGGCGGCGCGCCGGATGCGACGCATCTCTTCCGAGTCGACGCGGAGGGAGTTCTCGCGGTACTTCTTGAGCATCGGGAGGGACTGCTGGTACGTGACCTTCCACATCCAGTAGGGGTAGCCGGGGATCCCTGGGAAGGAAAATACTTAATGGGACAGGGGAAGATGTGTAGGACGTTTTGGCTACTTACAGACTTCGGGGAAGGCCACCAGCTTGCAGCCGGCCTGGCCAGCCTCGTTGATGAAGTTGATGGTCTTCTGGACACCACCCTCAAGGTCGAACCAAGCGGGCTCGGAGGTGACCTGGAGTTTTGTTAGCACTGGAATGATGGAATGCACCTAACTGGGAAGCATACCGCGGCGGCCTTGTACTTGGTGATGGGCATTTTGGTGGTGGGAATAGACTGTTCAGTCAAGGCTGGAATGGTGGTTGCTTGTCTTTGATCTGAGGAGATCTGTTGGCGTGGTGAAGACGAGGGTAGAGCGCTCTGAGTCCGACTTTATATAGACGTTGGATGGCAGCGTGCAAGTGTAGCGCCTGATAAAGCCCCGCGTAACTGCTGGTCCGAAGGGTCCCGAAACTCAGGCATACTATCATACCATACAGGGTGGATGCATGCATTTGGTAGTACTATGGAGGCCTGGTGGTATGATTCGGCATGCCAGCGGCTTGGTGAGGAGTATGCAGTATGCTGCGGGGAGCTCTGACGCGGCCCGTTATCGTCAAAACAGTGGAGCCAGACCAGCCATTTAGGCTCCATATTAGATGTCATACACCTGTAAAGTGCTGATTGTCGAGCGCTAAAGCCTATTGCCAGCGAATTGGCGCCCGGTGATGCCGACGATGCCGCTTTGACTTTCGAGGGTGGAGATGCCGCAGATGCCGAACGGCAACCCGCCGACTACGGCTCCGAGTTACACAACGAAAAAGACCTCGGCCATTTCGTGGAGAAATATATTGCTCCTCGAAAACCCCTCTGCATCACCTGCATGCATGAGACTGGGGTGCATCATCACTCTCTTGGCTGCAGCTTTGATTGCCACGCTGGTCCACAATGACTTCAATTGACTTTATTCACTCAAGAATACTCCGCGAACTCGAGGCATGCAGCGTAAGTCAACCGACCGGAATTTCGTTGCCCCATAAGACCGTATATGCAAAGTATGACAGAGCCTATTGTAATGAGGGAATGATGCTTACCATGACCTCAGGCATGATCCGCTTTCTAAGAATTTTCTCAGTCATGCTTTACTCCCGGTTAAACTTGCTAGCAATGTACAACTTTTACGAAGAGCATTAATGCATGGTGCTGGCTTTGGCGGGCCGAACTCGGAGTACCCCGAAGATCACCACTTGTGAGTGTGATGGTGGAGACCACAACTTAGCCAGAAAGCAGGAAGCCTTCCTCTTGGAACACGCACTCCTATCATTCTACTTTGTAGATGGACTTTTAACAAACACAAGATCAGCCTCGGCTGAGATCATCTGGGTCATGATTAGAAACCGTATCACCAAGCGACCGACACAATACTCCTCTGATAACCCAATCCACGAGGCACCAATCGCAAGCAAACGCACGCCGGCCCCCGCCTCCCCGCCACGATCTGCATGCTCCCGCATCCGCCGCTTATCGGTTCCCTCAAACGCCTGGCTGGACTCCACCTATCAGGAAGCCGTGTTCCATATCACCACGGATGCTTTCGCCTCAATCGCTTCTGTTGCTGGCCGCTGATAGATAGATGCTCAGACATTACTGTTTCGGTGGCTACGCGTAAATCCGCGCTGACCCCGCCGATTGCCGTCTGCGTCGGAAGTATCACTTCCCATGAGCTCCATGGATATGCGTGCATATGAGTGGCAACTGATCGTCCTAGGTTTCATGTAAGTCACTATTTCGAGTAACTGCATGTTGATGCTGAACGCGCTCTCGCGGACCACGCTGCAGCAAAAGAACGCCCGGCTGAATGCTCTGTGGAGGCTCCATTCTGCATGATACAGACAAAACGCCCTCCCCCACCTAATATTAGCCAGCTTTCATGAACGAGGCCTTGCTGCGGATTGTCAGAACTTCCATCCACATTGCGTCCTGGTGTTGAGGTTGCCGAGCCCGGTAGGTTCCGCCGCTGCTCCACGACCTTTACACAAAAAGAAAACGGCCCACCACCACAACTGACCATGCCAATGGCAAAAAGAGATGATAATGAGAGGAGTGGGACTCGAACCCACGAAGGTTGCCCAACTAGTAAACCTTATCTTCGGGACTCTTTTCAGAAAGAAGACCTGAAACTAGCGCCATAACCACTCGGCCATCCTCCCGGCTCTTGGAGTCTGCCCCCGGCTTGCAGGCTTTTTAAAAAGTGTTCCAGGGCGAAAGACGGAGAAAAATTTGAGGTAGAGCCGGGTGTGGGTGGTGGGTGCAAATATTTATGCTCACGGGCCTTCTCCTGGTAAAAAGTTCAACCCCCCTCCTTCGCCGAACTTCCCCCATGCCGGCCGGCCCGACGCCAACTACATTTCTCTTTTCACCTTTGCTGATTCTTAAGATCGAAGATCGCTGACCACAGAATGCGACGTTAATTTGGACAGGAGGGCGCGGAAGCTCCATTTCTCAACTTCTGAGGTCAGACGACGCTTCGGAACATCCTAATGGCGTACTTCGTGCCCTGCGCAAGGAGTTCGCCCGCAATTTCTCCACGGAAAGGCCAAAAACGTAGCCAGCATGCCGGGTCGCACTAGAGCTCGTGTGCCTGAATATCCCTCGATTTCTGCACCTTGTTGCAAACTAGGTAATTCTTTTTAATGAAATTCCAGGTGGGCAAGTTCCTCACATTTTCCGCCCCTTCCCTTGTCTACTCTTCCGGACGCAACCCCGCAATACATTGTATAACGGGAGTGGTCACTATTGTTCGAACCGTTGAATTCCATTCTCCGCTTAAGGGCCCTTTGCAGCCTGTCCATTGTTGGAGAAGCGGAGTTCATTCCTGTCACACTACCTACTTTATTTAAACCTCTTCTCTCGTCTGCATCTTAGAGACCATCCGCTCAGCCTTCTGTCTTTCTTTCACTCTCTGAAGCAACAATGATGCATCGTGCCGGTCTCTCGTTTCCTGTGGGCATTTTGCTCTTCGTCCGAGCAAGCAATGGCCAGGGATTCCCCAAATTTCCACCAGTTCCCACTGGCGTTGCCTCTGATTCACGCGCAATTGGCAACTCGACTTTCACCATCCTCTGCGAGGATGTCGATTCCAATGCAGTTTCTCCCTACATCACGACTCATGTTCCAACCGACGTCAAGGACTTCGATGACTGCATGAACCTTTGCGACTACTTCGGCGATACTTGCGAAGTCTCCCTCTGGGACCCCACTTCGCCTAAGCCTTGCACCCTCCTGGCCTCTATCCCCAGTGGAACGGCTCCGGCAGCCCCCACTGGCCGCTGCTATGCTACCAAGCTCAGAGGCTCGGCTTCCGGATCAGTTGCAGTGTCAGCCGGAGTTTCTGCCGACGTCTCGGCTGAGCTTGGGATCCCGACAGCCGCCCCGTCGGTCTTGTCGTCCCTGCTCGCGTCCCTGAACGGCTCCGTGCCGGCTTCTCTATCGGATCTGGTCGCCACCATATCCGAACTTATTGATCTCGACCTCACGGCACCAATCACGGCGACGGACGACCTGGAGTTCCCCGAGGCGACGGTCATTTCAAACGGGGTCACACTTACCGCTGACGTTTCCGAGGAAGCGTCTCTTGTCGTGTCTGTCGCGGCATCGGTGACTCTCTCGGCCACGCAGCCGCTGCGCACCAACGCGCTCTGTGGTGCGCTGTGGCCCGAGATCCCGCTCAGGGAGTGCCCGCAGAGTGACCCGCTCTGGGGCCGCTGCTGCTCTCCTTACGGCTTCTGCGGAAACGGCACGGCTTACTGCGGCTTTGGCTGCCAGGCTGGCTTCGGCGCGTGCGCCGAGTCTCCATCACTGAAGCCGCTGCCGGCCACTCTGCTCCGGTCGTCGCGTCTGTTCCCGTCGGCTGCGTTGACGTCGCTTGGTGGTCTGTCGGCCACGCTCTCGTCGCTCGGCTCGGACGTGACGTCGCTTGCGGAATCGCTGCTTGATGAGGATTTGCCCATTTCGGGATCGTTGCTCGCACTGTCGTCGCCATCGATTGGCAAGCCGACTCCCCTCTCTCACAGCGGCCCTCTCGGCGTCGGTCTGCCGTCTGGCCTGCCCACCGAGACGTACTGGTGGCTGCCGCGCCTCTCGACTAACCTTCCTGTGCCGACTCCGGATGTTCCCTCTCTTCCCTCGGGCGCTGTCCCCTCGGGCTCTGTTCCCTCGGGCTCTGTTCTCTCAGCCAAGCTGAGCAATGCTTTCACCAGGGCCCCGACCCCGATGCTGCCGAACCCGCCCGTTATTGACCTCACCTTCCTGCCCACGGTCGAGACGCTGCCGGCTGCTGTCTCCAACCTTGACGACATCGTCACCGCTGATGTGTCAGACGTTGTCTCGGATATTGAGGACATCCTCACCACTGATGTACCTTCCGTTGCTGCATCTGTATCTGCTGCCGTTTCCGACGTCGAAGACGACCTCACGGCTGTCCCCACTGACGTTCCCGCCGTTCTGACCAGCATTGAAGACGCCCTCAGCACCATCCTTCCTTCGGCTAACATCCTCCCTATTTTCTCCATAATTGAGGACTTCTGGCCCCTCAGCCCTCCCACCGAACTCCCTTTCCCTACCCTTGATCTTCCCGCCGAGATCTCCAGCCTCCTGGAGGCCCTCAGCACCGGCCTTCTTCCCACCCTCCCTCCCGCCGAGGCTTCCGCCGTCGTCTCCGTCATCCAGGATGCCCTCCCGACCGAGCTCCCCTCGGCCGACGTGACCGACGTCGCCGCAAGCGTCCTCAGCTCCATCCCCGTCCCCGCCCTACCGTCCGCCAGCCTCTTCGATATCCCGGCCCTGGAGACCGACATCCTGCCGCTCGACACCGGCCTCGGCTCGCTTCCCACGAGCGTAGTCGCCTCGGCCTCCGCAGCCATCGCCTCCCTCAGCGCCATCATCGACGACCTGCCGTCCGCCGAGCTGCCCTCAGTCTCCGCCGCCATCGAGTCCCTCGAGGCCCTCATCCCGGACGTCGACGCTCTCCCGACCAACATCGCCGCGCCGTCCGTGATCGCCTCCGTCTCGGTCGCCCTCGAGTCGCTCAGCGCCGCTCTTCCGGACCTGCCCTCCGCCGAGCTGCCCTCCGCCTCCGCCGCGATTGAGTCCCTGGAGGCCCTCCTCCCCGACGTCGACACCGACCTCCCCGCCCTCCCCACCATCGCGCTGCCCTCGATCTCCGCCGCCATCGCCTCCATCAGCGACGCCCTCCCTGACCTCCCCTCCGCCGCGCTGCCGACCGTCTCCGCGGTGCTCGCCTCGCTCAGCGCCGCCCTCCCCGATACCGACGACATCGTCAGCGACCTCCCTGACTTTACCCTCCCGGCCCTCACTCTCCCCACCGCAGCCATCGCCTCCGTCTCCGCGGCCATCGAGTCCATCAGCGACGCGCTCCCCGATCTCCCCTCCGCGGCCCTCCCCACGGTATCCGCCGTCCTCGCCTCCCTCAGCGCCGCGCTGCCTGACGTCGTCGAGGACATCGACACTGAGCTCCCCGCTCTCCCCTCCGCCGCCGTCGCCTCCGTCTCGGCTGCTATCGCTTCGATTAGCGATTCCCTGCCCGATCTCCCCTCCGCCGCTCTGCCCTCCGCTTCGGCCGCCCTGGCCTCGCTCAGCGCAGCACTGCCTGACGTCGACGCTGGCGTCGGCCTTGGCGCAGGCGTCTCTGCTACCGCCGCGCTCGGCGCTGGGGCCTCTCTTACTGCTGCGGCAGGTCTCCCAGGCGTTACGTCGGCTGCTGATGTCGCGGTCGTACTGCCGATCGTCAACGCGACGGCTGAGGTCTCCGCCGGTGTGGCTGCGTCGGTCGCGGCGGACGCGGGTGTGTCTGCGTCCGTGGGTGTCGGTGGAGGCAGTGTGGGCGCGAGTGTGCCGGCTGTCAGCGCGTCTGTGGGCGCCAGTGTGCCTGCTGTCAGCGCTCTGAGCCCGTCTGTGGGCGCCAGCGTGCCTGCTCTCAGCGCTCTGAGCGCGTCTGGCGCCGCGCCCGGGCCGGTCAACAACCTCCTGGGCGGCCTCTTCGGGCTCAGCGCCCCCGCCCCGGCTGTATCATCGGCGGTGGCATCAGCGGGTGTGCCCAGCTCCGTGCCGCGCGTCTCGTCGGCGGTGCCGTCAGCGGCCGTGGTGTCGTCTGCCGTGGCATCGGCTGGCGTACCCATCGCCTCTCTGCCACGCGTCTCGACGTCGGTGGTGGCGCCGTCGTCGGTGGCAGCCGCCGTCGTCAGCTCCGTCCGGGCGACCGCCGTCGGCGTGGGCATCGTCCCGCCGCGCGTGGCGGTTTCGTCGGCGCGGTCGTTCGTTGCTTGAACGAGTGGGAAGAAGAAAAGCAAAATCTCTTTTGTTGTTGTTGTCTGTTTCGTTTCGAAGAAGTTTTCTCCCGGAAACTTCGCCCGACACTCGCTTCTTTTTTCGATTCTTCTTTTGCCTTTTGGCCCCTCAAATCCCCCTTTATTTTTTTTGGCTTTGCTGGATCTTATTTCCCGGCCCTGACGACCGCTCGGACAACACGCTTCGGCACGTATGTATCATGACGATGCTGATTACGTTTCGTTACGTTAGTGATGTGGTTTTTGGTTGTATATTAGCCTTTGAGTTAAAGCGTAATGAATATCGCTTTCTTGCTACTTGCTCGTGCTTGCTTGTGGGGGAGCGCGTGACTTCGTTTGCATGTGAATCTTGAGTTGTCTAATGGATGGGCTATTTAAGCCCTCTCGAAGGCGCCCCGATTGCATTTTTGTGAGAGCAATGTCTGCGTCTTCTACAGAACGAAACTGGTGCGAAAACTGCCCTTGCCCGCATATATCTTCAAATTCATGTGTATAAGGGACCATTCAATTACAGCACCCATTCATTTACTTCATCTAACCCTAATGGTGAGACCTCCCATCGAATCTTATCAACTCATCATGATCTATACATGACGAATCTCGCCATTCATCGATACTGCTCTGCAGACTTCGACGTACCGTGCGTAACTCTCCCTCCAAATATTATCCAAAGAAGAGACCACGAACAGAGTGAAAGCTGCGTACAGGACTGTCCAATGCCCAAAGACACTGTGTTCGTCACTTCAGGTCTATCTACGAGATCTACCTTCTTATATCACCTCGAAGCCCAGCGGATATCCAAGCTTGCGTGATGTGTCTGCTGTCACAATCAGTTCCACGCCATCGTCTATTGAGGCCGCATCATGTGTAGGTGGGCGTCCGTGAGCGGGCATGCCGCACACGTGAGTCCGCAGCGAACGTCCAAGCGGTGAAAGGCCTGGGAGTCACCGGTTCCGGCTGGGGTCAGTCACAAGCGTCTGGGTGTCGCGCGAGGGATCTGCTGCCTACTACTGCGAGGTTCCTGTGCCAGGGGATTCCATATTTAAAGCAAGCAGAGCGGCATGGCACTGGATAATCATAACCATTTACTTCGGTGTATACACAGCTATCCCGATCACTCCCACTTTCGTTTTGAGTTTTGTTATCACAAATAGGTCGACATAAGTAGGTCTAGCTCATAATATCTCATCGATAATTAATGCTGATGTGCTGGATCATAAAGCGATGTCAAAAATCGTCAATATTAGGACGTGATGCGTGCGAATCTAGTTCACAAATGGTCATTTAAAACCAGAGAAATGATTTAAACCCTCCTTTGCTACATATGAGTGACACTCGACGGCAGTGGAGGCGCGAGAAATATCGGTAGCGAGCGGCTGAAGCGATACCAGTATTTTCCCTTGCCTGTTCACTATGAGAAATATATAGTATCAGATTCTAGGTATGGAGGCCTGTCAAAGCCCAGCCTGTGACTTTCGTTTGGAGTCAGCCGCCCAAGAATTTGTCTGCTGACCACTACATAATGGGTTCGGCAGATTGTGCTCTTTCAGCTTTCCATCGTTCAGATCCTACTTTAAGCTCGTGCATTCAAGCACACTTTCACCAAGATAGAGCAGCTATCTGCTTTAGGCAACACTGTCATCGTCATAGTAAAGCTGAAGGATGAGGCTAATTTATTTGATCAAAAAAAAAAATAGTAACTGCTGCCGCGTACTCTTGGGATACAAAGAGAATGATGCCAATGTGCTACACTCTAAGAGTATCAAACATATTTCCAGCCGCCCGCGGGCCGATTTTCCATTTGAAATGAAAGTGAGGTTGAGTGGTAAGGCGGACTCGCATACATCTATGGGGCCCAAGACATCAAGCTACCGCTACGACCTCACCACAGGAAAGGGGGTTTGAAAAAAAAAAAAAAAGAATGGAACTTGAAAGAGGATACAATACGAAAGGGATATGGATAGATCACCCTTGAGAAAGGGATAGATACGACAGCAGTTGGAATTACATTTACTGTTTCAACTTGGATACGACGTGGCCAAGGATTTTAGAAGGCCAGGGTATGTAATTTCGGCGCTCAATCACATGTCTATAACTCACTTTGCTCAATTTTGATGTGAAAGAATTACTAACTACCACGCCGTACTTCTGACAAGCATAGTTCAGGACCTTTGCTCGGCCGATATCAGCAGAGAATCACTACCCCCAGCGGATAAAGGAAAAAAAGCAAAAACAAAAAGCGCAGTGACTGAACCTGAAACCCATAAAAAGGAAAGCGACAGCTCGCCCAAACCAGAACATCTGACCAAAGCCAAATACGACCTCATTTCTCTCGACCTCAACAGACCCTTACACAAGGAAAAATGAAGCTCTCACCACAGCGAACCAACCACATCCAAAACCACCACTAACGAAACAAACCTCAACCCGGGAAAACCGCAAACGCAAAGAAAGCGGCGGCGGCGGCGGCGGCGGCGGCGGCGCTGGGACCCGAAATTCAATCGTGACACAAGGCCAACCACCATCCGCGCTTAATCCACCACCACCACCACCAGACCACCCCTTCCCAATCCTAGCCGGAACCGCCCGTTTTTGTTCTGCCGAACACGAACAAGCAGCAACCACCGGTCAGCTCTCGGCGCCCCCGGCCGGCCGGCGACCGCTGGCTGACACACCCACCCGTACCCAGGTACATACGCGCGCAGCCGCAGCCATCCGTCTGCTGTTTCAGCCACAAATCAAACGTACCTTCCACATATACCCTGTATACATCCATACCGTACCAGACATCATCCCCGGGCGCGCCTCCGAACAAGGGAGGGAACAACCCAGGCACCCGGTCACGTATGTAACTTCGACACGACGGACGCAGGTACGGCGGCGGCGGCGGCGGCGGCGGCAGGCCACGCACACATCCCAGCGCAGTCGAGACACGTTCACCCTGCATGTCGTGTTTGGTGGGCGGCGGCGCATGCGGCCGTAGGGCTGAAACGGGACCTGAGGCAAGGATGATGTGTGCGTGTGTGTGGTGGTTGATCGACGACGGAAGACCTGCTAACGACTAGACTCCCGCTCTTTTTTTTTTGACGTCTTTCGAAAACAACGTCAACGGCCACCAAAAAAAAAAAAAAACGAAAACAAAAAGTCAAGGCTCCAGTGACCGGCGGGGTGTTCACCCGAAGGGACACTCCCCCGCGGCCACAACCTCTACAAAACCCACTTTCGCAGATTTTCCCCCTTTGATCCCAGCGGGGAAGGTGGTGGAGAGGTGGACGGTGATTTTCATCACCATCGACACCGTCAATCCGTGCCATAGGCCCGAAGACCCTTAGGCGGAAGACTGGGTTCGCTGGTAGAGTATATAGCTATCAATTCGGCTCTTTAAGCAGTAAAAGTGTCGGCACTCGGCAAAGATGACGAGCCTAAAACATCATCAGTCGGATCAGCTTCGTCTTCCTGACAGCACATCAGTGAGAGAACAGCCGCAAATGGTAACCATGCTCCGACCATGTCAGGTACAAATGACGTAAAGAGGGGAAGCACGCGTGACTGAGCCAAGAGATATGTTTGGGAACGAGTAGGGACAGGACTTGAAAGCATTCTCTCATGACTTTCTTCAAAATCAATGTAAATCACAGCTTGACTTCATGTACATTAGGAAAAAAGCGGCTGGGTCTCTCGCGTTCTGGAAACAAAAGGCATCCAATTTTCTCTCGCCTGTACCAATTTCTCCCCTCCACACTATCTTTGCTTTTTCCTCCCATTCCGCCGCAGCGGATATTTTTTGGGGGCGCGGGTTCAAAAAACGACTACACACGTGAAAAAGGCAAAAGGACTTGATCGCTAGGGAAGGGTGATAGGCAGCTTGTGAACACCATCAGCAGAGAGGCCGTTTCAGCGCCGCAACAGTGTGAATCTCCGTGGTCCCAACCCAAAGGGAATTGAGACGCGTTCAGTCGCAGCAACGCCATGCAAATGTTTGGAGCGCAACTGCAAACCAAAAAAAGCAACAACAAAAAAAAAAACCACTACCTGCACTGCACTGTGCACCAGGAAAACTCAAAAACCGGATATAGCCCATTCCATGAACGCACATCTTCAGCAGAAACCAAAAAAAAAAAAGAGTTTAGAGAAAAACCGGTGATGTTGCTGTGGCCATCTTCGATCCAGCCGACAGATTACAGTCCGGGAATAGTAGAAATGTAAGGGAAGTCCGCAGCGCTTGAGTGGTCCGGAGTGGTGCGTCCGCAGGCGGTAGTAGCGCGTGACATGATTCGTCGTAGAGGATGTAGCGCATCCGAGATAAAGGAATTTCGTCGCTGAATCCAAGGGGACGGTTGAACGAGTGGTTGTGGTCGGTGTGATTAGACCGAATTTTGTTACCCTTTTTAGAAAAAGCCCAAGCCAGCGGGAGGTATCAGAAAAGAGAACGGGTATCTAGCGGCGCAAGAGCGTCTCCCAAGGATGTTCCAAAGACGAACCCACGAGTCGATTCCGTCGCAAAACCGGTCCAAGCCGATGCGCGAACGGTCTCCAGAAGGTGAGGTGCTCGAGCGTCCCGGGAAATGAAACCTAAGCCAGGTATCCATGTAGCAAGAAAGGAAGGAAAAGCAGTCGTCCCAGGCATGAGTGAAACCTGTGCATCTATAGCAAGATGAGGTAGTTGCTTGGCGCAATACCCGTCTCACCCGTCTGCTTCCTCGCCTGCCACCAGCGTCCGCTGACGTCCGACACCTCGAGGATCTCGTGCTTGGAGAAGCTGATTTCGTTGACATCCTCGGGGTTGGCCTCGTAGCTGTAGATGGCCTTGGCACGGTACGGGTACTCAGTGGGTGCGTCCTGCTCGGGCGGTGCGCCCGGGTTGGCGGTGCCGTTCATGCCATTGCCGAAGCGCGGTGCCGTGGAGTTGCGATCAGCCGCACCAGCAGGGCCGCCGTGGTAGCCGGACACCGGGGATGACGTCTCGAAGCCATTGAGTTGGGCCGAAGTGTACATCTGAGGCTGCGGCTGGGTGGTCGTCGTCTGCGGGCGAGCACTGTAGTTGTTCGACATGGGACGAGAGTTGCGGACGGATTGACCCTCCTTGTTCATCGCATACGAATCAACAAAAGTGCGGTGCGAGGCCGAGGGCTGCGAGCCGAAGTAGAAGATCCAGATGATCTACTCAAGTTAGAATCGAGACGGCCGGCGGCGTCCGTCAACGGGAACTTACAGCAACCATCGACAGGAGAATGTAGCCGGCAGCGGCAGCCTCCTTCGCGGAGTCATTCTGGTAGACGGTGGCATTGACGGCGGAGCTGGTGAAAACCAAGCCAGCGGCGAGGTAGCTGGAGACCTGTTCCAATATTAGGCATACGGAATCGTGCGGGGAGCGAGCGCGGGCTTCGTACCGCGACGTGGTAGGTGTCCTCGGACTCGGAACCAACGACGATGATGACACCAACAATGCAGCAGAAGAAGTAGACGAGAGCCCACCAGGTGTAGTTGGGGAACTCGCCGTGGAGGCTACCGATGACCGAGCCGACGAATGCGATGATCCATGCGAGCTGTGCGACGGTCAGCATCTGGGCGCGGGTGGCGCGCGGTCAGCGGGCGACTCACAATGCTAATGGAGATGGTCGACAGGGCGAAAGGATCGCCGAGGATGTTGTCGAAGCCAAAGCGGTTGCGCATGCCGTAATTCATCTTCTTAAGGCTGTTGGGCGACTCGAGCGAGGGCATTTATGCACGGGCGGAGCGGTTCGAGAAGGACGGCGGCGCGAGCGGACGGCGCGTGGTGGACTGAGGAGAGCAGGGAATGCGCAGCAGGAGTCGACTGGTGGGAGTGGGAGAAGAGAGGTTCAAGAGAGTGGCGAGGAGAGTAGCGAATGAGGGTGGTTAGGCGCCTGGCCCTACGAGATGCGACGGGGGACTGGAGAAAGCGGAGCCTCAGCGGCGGGCCGGACAGCGTTCACGGCGGGTGCGCGGCGCGCGTCTTGTTGCGGGTCTGGAGGTCGCAGCCGCGGGAGAGACGCTTCAGTTGGATGGTAAGAGAGGCTCCGGATCGTCGGGGTCGAGGCGTGTCTTTGGAGAGGACGCAGCGATAGGAGAGCGGCGCGGCAGTGTTTGACGCACGGGCCGGGCACACGCGCCGAAGCTGCAGCGATCAAGCGCTTCTCGTCCAGTCACTAATTAAACTGGCACGACACCTCAATCAGGCGTGCGGGGAGCCCTCGCTGGCTCCGTCTTTATTGCAGCACCGATCGCTATCCTCTGCCTGCCGGCCGCCTGCCTCGTCCTGCCGGCCATCGCGCGGATCGTGTGAGATTCCTGCACCGCCACGTCGTGCAATGGACGAGAGCGCCTACGCACGCCGCCCAAAGGGGCCTGTCTCGCCTGCGCTGGCGTGGGCTGCACACGTTGCCGCGCCGTACCGTATCGTAATCCGAGACAGCGTCGTGAGTGCTGCGCCTGGCGCCGTCTGTCGCACCCCAACGCGCGCCCACGAGCCCGAAATTTGTCGCTGTGGTCATCTCGCGGGCCAGCCTCACCATTTCCCTAGCTGCCGTTAGGCGCTGGTCCATGCGACGGCTGCTGATCCTCACTGGCCCGATGCGGCAGCAGTGCGTGTCGATGAAACGCTCCTCCAACGTCTCGCCTCTGTCCATTGCGCCCGGGCCCAGACTTCAGAACCCGCTCCACGGCGCCAGAAAGCCGCCCGCGACACCACCAGCGACCTGTCTCCCAGACGGCGCTGTAACTGGCCCTTTCCGCATCAAGCTCCACCTCCCTGCGAACATCAGAAAAGCTTGTCTCCCGCTCCCTCTGCCCCTCAGCAAGACGGTCTCTGAAGAACCATACATTCCGGCCTGTGCATTTCGTCATACGTTCCGGACCCGGTCCAGCCCGCTTCCGCCTTCGCCAAATTCCAGGGAACAGGGCGCGTGCATATTTTCGCGGACCGCATGCGAGCCACTGACCCTTGGGGGAGAAGACCTCATCTTTAAACGCATCCACATTTGGAATATTAGCGTGGTGCTCCGAACCCATCCGTCGACAGGCAGGGAGCCCGCTGCTAGCTACATGTTCATGCTGGACACTTCTCCGAACCCTATGTCTCCACCTTTTGATTAGGCCCACGCATGCACTGTCCCGTCTGCGTGCCGCGGTTCCGTGCCGCGAGGAATGGCTGGACCATGTGTTTGCTTCCGCCGTCGCCATGCCTCCACACAACCGTGCACTGCTGTCCCTGCCACACTTGTGACCTTAAGCCGCATGCCTGATGTTGCCTTGACTGCCTCTCCAGCCACAGCAAAGTGCCTATCAAATGATGACGCCCGCACGGATCGGGGCATGTGGTCCTCATGGTCTGCGCTTCTCCAGCGTGCCTCCATTCCCTTCATGAATATCCGCTCTCCTTGTCATGCAGATCAATTCAAGCGCCGCCAGATTCACGCTCGATCTTGACCTCTTCCCTACGAACCTCCCTCTCTGCCTCGCGGACCCGCGAGTCCCACTCAGCCCAACATCTGCCCTGGCCCAACACCATGATCTCGTGCCATCTCAACACAGCCGTGCCGCTCCTCTTCCTCAGCTCCGATATTTCGTATGCCTGAGCTAGTTGTGTCTGTCCAAGCTGAGCGATACGAGGCGAGAGCGCAACCAGTGACGTGAACGATTCTGTTGGTGGCAGAGGAAGGTCATGCAGCGAAGTCAGCTGCGAAGCGGTAGCGGGGTACGCCGGGGCCTCGGTGAGGATGGTACCGAGCTTAATCTCGGGCGTCGGATCGTCCATGCTGCTCGGGGGAGGACGCGCAGGTGGCTCGGTCGGCGCGAAGATATCGGCGTGCTTAGATTCTAGGCGAAATCGTCAGGTAAATGGAACCGGAGGAATCCGTGGGACTCTTATGCCTTACGCAGCTGGAGGATGTCGTTGATGGCGCGTGAGTTGCCGGCGACGCTGGACAGACGGCTCTCGAGCTTCTGTATCCGAGACGTGACGGGCATGTCGGTGTGCTGGCTCTCGGCGGAGACGTTGCCGCGAAGGACAAACTCGACGCGGCGGAGGCGCCACTCGAGCATATCCAGCGTCTGCAAAAGCACCTCGTCCAAATCTTCGGCCATAATGGGTTGTCGAGCGGGGAATGCGATCGGGCGGATGGGTGGTGTAGGTACTGCGGAGGTAAGAGCGCGCCGGATAAGGCAAGAGAACCCTGGATTGGCGGGATGATCCGCGAGCGCCCGTGGCGGCGGCTTGCCAGCATGACATCTCCGCTCGCACGCAAGACATTACAGCTTTAACGCGACTCATCGGCTCGCTCTACACTATCGCCGCGCTGCGCTGCGACTGCTCTATCCATTTCTTAATGACTTAGTTGCTAGTGAGGTGTGCACCTCCGGCGACTGCTGCTTCCCCGCGCGATACCTCCTGGATTACAACTCCCAACATGGCTACCTATGCGGCGATAAGCGCCGGTCCCTCGGAGCTCGAGGACAGGCCGGCGAGCGCGGCCTCCCACAGAGGCAGACGGTCAGTTTGCGCTCTTCTACTATGTTGCGCTGGATTTTTTGCTAACATATGCGCCAGGTCGCGCCACGGCAAACGAGACGTCGGCTTCGCTGGACAGGCTACATGGGCGAGCAGCGTCATCAACCTGGTCAACACGAGTGCGCATACACCCCTCACGGTCACGAGAATACACACTGACGGATATTTGGGGTGAAGTCTTGGGCGCAGGTCTCCTGGCCATGCCGCACGCCCTGTCGCAAATGGGTATTCTGCTAGGCTGCTGCGTCATCGTGTGGGCAGGCCTCACAGCGGGCTTCGGCCTGTACCTCCAAACTAGATGCGCCAAATACCTGGATCGCGGAACCGCCTCGTTCGCCTCGCTCTCCAAGATAACGTATCCAAATGCCGCCGTTGTTTTCGATGGTGCGATCGCCATCAAGTGCTTCGGTGTTGGAGTCAGTTACTTGATCATCATCGGAGATCTCATGCCTGGAGTTGTGAGAGGATTTAGCGATGCTGCTGGAGAAATCGGATTCCTGGTGGACCGTCAGTTCTGGGTCACCGCTTTCATGTGCGTCTCTTCCCCTGGTAGCCCCTACGACGCCGCATCCTTTGCCGATCCGTACAGCGGCTGGGTCTTTCGCCGGAACACAGAAATTCTAACGCTTTGTACAGGCTCATTGTCATTCCCTTGTCTTTCCTTCGTCGTCTCGATTCTCTCAAATATACCAGCATGATAGCGCTGGTGTCGATTACCTACCTCGTCATCCTTGTTCTTGCCCATTTCTTCAAGGGAGATACTATGGCAGACCGCGGCGAGGTTCACGTAATCGGATGGTCTGGCCCGGTTGCCGCCCTTTCCGTCTTCCCTGTCGTTGTCTTTGCCTACACGTGCCACCAGAATGTAAGCTTACCAGATTGCTTTATTCAAGCCAGACACTGACTCTGCCAGATGTTTTCGATTCTCAATGAGATTTTTGACAACTCGCACTTCCGGACTACATCTGTTGTCGGCGCCAGTATCGGCCTGGCTTGCTCTCTTTACATTCTTGTTGGTATTACCGGGTACCTGTCTTACGGCGATAAAGTTGGCGGCAACATCGTCAGCATGTGTAAGTGCATCTGATATACCCGCAAACTGCATGTTTCTTACCAATGTCTAGACGCCCCGTCCGCTGCTTCGACCATTGGCCGTCTAGCGATCGTCATCCTGGTCATGTTCTCCTACCCTCTGCAGGTCCACCCATGCCGCGCGTCCATCGACGCGGTTATCAACTGGCGGCCGCAGCGGGCCCCCAAGTCTTCTCGCACAAGTACTAATGAAGGCTCTCCGTCGAGCGAGCACAGCGCTCCGCTTCTCGGACCGCCCAAGCCCAACAATGGGCCCATCGCAGCTCCTCTGCAGCCCAAGGCCGAGCCAATGAGCGAGATGCGTTTCGCCATCATAACTACCACTATCATCGTACTGAGCTACATAACCGCTATGACCGTTTCCTCCCTCGAAAAGGTGCTTGCCTACGTTGGCAGTACCGGCAGCACGGCCATCAGCTTTATTCTACCGGGTATCTTTTACTACAAGATTTCGTCACCCCATAGCCCGCACCACCAGCGACTCCTCAAGGATGAGGACGATGAAGAAGGTTGGAATTCTGGAGACGAAGAGAATATGACAGAGTCGGGTCTTCTGCTTAGAAATTTGGCGACAAAGACAAGGAGCTTCAGAAGGGGGCTTTTGAGAAGATTGAGTCTTGCGTTGGCGATTTATGGGTTGATCGTCATGATTGTTTGCCTGGGAACCAATACCTTCTTGATCGCAGCGCACTAAAGGGAATTAGTGTATGGATTGGGGAGGGATAAGGAGTGGATAAGATCGCATCATTTCTGCTTTGGCTGGAGTTGGGTATGGTGCATAGATCGGGTGCTTGGTGCTCGGATATCGTTCATTGATTTATTTGTCAGTTCATTATCCTTTGTGGTACCAGTCTAGAAGATGAGAAGCAGGAGGGTGACTGTTTTTTTAATTACTTCTGAATAATTAATTTCAGTCACCAAAGTTTCGTCTACTTTTCAATTAAGCTTCACACTCCCGTTGAAAGCGTCCACACAAACAATAGCATTTCAGCTCATTTCCTCTTTCTGTACATGGTATTGGTACAAGTGCATCTTTTGACGCAGCAAGCAACGTGAGCCCCCCAACAGGGCTATATCCCTGAATTTTCCATAACGCCAAACCCAATGCAAACCATCCTCGTCTGAATATCCTCCCGCAAGCCTCCCCTCGCGTTACGAAATTCCTTTATGCGCCCTCAGCGGGAGGGTTGCGCTCCTTGTACGGGTTGGCCTTGTGCTTCGTGTCCGCCTGAATGACCTGCTGCTGGATCTGTCCAACGCGGTACTTGGGCTCGAGCAGACCAGCCTAAGATTCAACAGATTTCGTCAGCCACATTCTGTTCCTCGGATTCCCCTCTTTCCTTCTCCTCCACATAGCTCCTTCTTTCCTTCAGACCTGCCGCAAAACCTCCGCCAAATGCTTCCCCCCATTCCACATCTGGTTTGGACGTACCATCGACAGCAGCCTCCAGCAGGTATCGCTCGGCTGGGCGCCGACACCAAGCCAGTACTGCGCGCGCGATCGGTCCAGCTTGATGTCCTTGTACGGGCGGCCGCTGGGGTCATCTGGCCTCGCGGGCTTGGGGACCGGGTCGTATGTGCCTTCAAAGAGTCCAATCGTCAGTCTCCAAGTGCATTACAGCATTCCTCGCTGAATAGTATTATTCTACGGAGCTCCGCCATGTCCGACCGAAAGGTGTGCGGCGGGGCGGAGGGTGACCACGGGAATGATGTATGTTTGCGTACCGAGGACTTCAAGCGGCTTGCTGTCCCTTGCCGTCCTGTGTGCAGCTCCAATGTTAGCCGCCGGAAGGTTCCCTTCTGGTTGGTGTCGTGTCGGCGGTCTGTGGTGCTCAATTGCTTACCGGGCGTGGGCGACGACGATGTTGTAGAAGGGAGAGTGGCGCTTGCCGAAGCGCGCAAGCCGTATCTTGAGGACCATGATTGCGGTGGGTTGGGCGAGAACAATTGCTGGTATCACTGGCTATTGCCGACGCGCGACACGGCCGTCGTGAGCCCATCCACGATAAGTTTCTCGGACAGACCCCGGGGAAATGTTTTGCCGGCTCTGGACAGGGATCAGGACTCTGGAGGTATCTTCCTCGACTTTGTGCAAATTTGCAGTCTGTGCATGGTAATTGAAGATGAAGGCTAGCAATTAGAGTGGAGACGGGTTGGTGGACGTCAAGGTGCTCAGAAATTGGTCGTGGCGGTATTCGCTGCTTCCTCTTTCGGAGCGCTGACATGATCAACGTGATGTGATGTAATGTTCTGTGCCCGCCTGTCTTCCATTGCGCGACAACCACAACTTCGCTTTCCGTTACCCTTCACTTTCATGTTTCGGACATCCAGGAAGCTCATGATGACTCTCAAAGTGGGTGATAATCAAAACATAAACGAACAATACTCTGACTCTTCCTTAGACTCTTTCCGCCAAGAATGCCGCTGAGCTCGACAAGGAGCTCATGAGTAGCGGTGCTTTCTCCATCGACCAACTGATGGAGCTGGCTGGCCTTTCGGTATCTCAAGCCGGTATATCTTCTGTCTACTGTATTCATTACGACAAAGCCTAATCAGCTGGTAGTGTTCAAGCTTCAGCCCCTCAGCCAAGGCAAGCGAATTCTCGTAGCTTGCGGACCCGGCAACAACGGTACCAATTCGACATCCAGCTCCGACCACAGCACTCCTACTAACAAAATGCAGGCGGTGATGGTCTTGTAGCGGCCCGCCACCTCCACCACTACGGCTACCAACCCACCGTCTACTACCCCAAGCAGAGCAAGAACGAGCTGTACCAGCGCCTGCGGAAGCAGCTCGAGGACCTGAAAGTGCCCTTCACCGACGACTTTGACGCGGCGCTCGGTGCGGCCGACTACATCGTCGATGCCATCTTCGGCTTCAGCTTTAGCGGCGAGGTGCGCGAGCCCTTCCCCAAGGTCATCGAGGCCCTGCGCGACACCAAGGTGCCCGTTCTCGCCGTCGACGCACCGTCCAGCTGGAACATCGAGACCGGCCCGCCCGACTCCGGACCGGGAAAGGGCTTCAACCCGCCCGCGCTGATCAGCTTGACGGCGCCCAAGCCGCTGGTGAAGTGGTTCAAGGGCAGGCATTTCCTTGGTGGAAGGTGGGTTGAGCACGCTAACCCCACTGTGCCTTTGAGTTTTGCTTGCAGAATGAATTATCTAACGAAAGTGACACAGGTTCCTGAGCAAGGCTACGGCAGAGAAATATGGCCTGGACATCCCGCCCTACGAGGGTATTGACCAAGTTGTCGAGGTGCCGATCGAAGGCCAGAAGCTCTAAAGCATAACCGAATGAGTAACGAATGGTAACGATAATAATTGAAATTCTTCCATGATCTTCCTCCTCGGTTTTAACTTTCTACAAAGTCAATTTTAACTCGCCTCCCTTCCTGAAGCTTCAATATCGTGATTCGCGTCTCATGTCTCCAGGATTGGACCCTTTCACCGCATCCGGCGTAGAACTGCAGCTAACAAGCATGGTTTGAATTGCGCAACCCGAGCCGACGGGCTCTGATTTAGATTCTATCCACTGGAGGACCTCGTACCCCATCATCATCAACTTGGTCGGTGGAAGCTTTGAAAAAAAAAAAAAAAAAAAAACTTCTCAACGCAGTGACACAGTGAGCAGCGGCCCGAACCGGCGGAGGCGTGTGGGGGTTTCTAGGCTCAGATCAGCGTGGGATGATCCTATGGCGCCATCTTGTTCGGGAAGTGGGGACTTTAAGCAGATACTCAACCGAGCTCTCGTGACTTTCCGGCCGGGCGACGTCGGTGAGGTAGACCGTTAAACAAGGTCTTGTAGACCCAACAGCTCGACGTTCATTCTACTAAGCAAAAGCCAGCGTATGGGAAGAGATATTGTGAACTCCCTTCATGACGCATAGCCTGGGATATAACCGTTTCTGCATGCCAGTACTCCTCATGTTTTAGCGATGATCCGGTTCGTTAATAAGCTGACTTCTCTTCTATCAAGTGTCAACCAGATAACTTTTACCAGAACCAAGCGGACAGTAACCCGTTAAGACAACGTCTTAGAGGGTGCCAACTTCAGTGCAGTTACGAGGTTCTATGCGTGACTTTTTGAGTGTTCATCTAGCCTTCTCGCCATGTCACCGACCCTTTAATCGTTGATAAGAAATTCGTGCGGGTTTGGTGCGCACTTGGCAAAGATTACTAGCGGACGAGCCGGAACAGTTTCTTGTGGACAGGGAAGCTCGGACATTCGCTGGCAACGAGATCCTGTGAACCCGCGTTAAACGAGTATTTCGTTGCCAGCGAATGTCCGAACTTCCGTGGCCACATGCCGGGCTGCAGTGAACATAAAGAAGTCGGATTCCCCCTGTTTGGGACCGGGTCGACACCTTGGATATCATCTTCGACAAGCATACAGGCGACCTTCTTCATCGTGGCTACTGATCGCGCCGAATCTTCCGTACACTCAAAAGGGGAGTACATCTGCAGAAGAAGTTCGAAGCTGGCATTCTGAACCTGCTATAAAGGAGACGGAGGCTTTATACAGGAGAGGCTAACAGCAGAACGCACAATTACTTCCGTTCTCGGCCGAGTCGAGTCGTCGTATTACAGAAGAAAAGGCTAGGGTAGGAAGCGGTCAGGCGTCGCGCATTTCTCAGCACCGGAAGGAGCAGCATCCGTTCTCCGAATGGCACCATACAACGACGAGCTCACAAGATGAGATGCTTACGAATGCGGCAGCTGCTCGGAAGTGTTTGGGCGCGAGACGGCTTGAGTTGGTGTTGAGTTTTGGTAAGCAGCTCATTGGTGGCGTACCTGCGTTCTCGTGCGCAGGGTCCTTGGCGGCGGGGCAATTCCGCGGGGCGCCAGAGCGGGAGGCCAAAGCTTGATCGGAGAGGCCTTCGGATTTATCGAGCTGCCCCTCCATCGAGTCCCTCCGTCACGCAACTCCGATACGACGTCAGCTAAGCTATGGCGAATCCTAACGAAGCTGCGCCGGCTCGGCCCATGAGGCGTGAGCTCATACAGCCGCGTGCAATTGGTTAACTGGTCGAGCCCACCGGTCTCGAGTAAGGCCGCCGTCATCCTGGCTCCGAAAGTCTGAATCCGCTCCGTCACAGCTTCCATGCGCTTCACGGCATTTCTTTTCGGTCTGGTCGCCGCTCTTCTCGGAGCATATCTCCACGCCATCTTCTGTACAGACACCCTCCTCAAACATGGCTGCCCCACACCTGCTTAAGAAATCCTTACCAATCCTTACCCGCTTGTCTCCCACGCTCTCCTACAAAAGCGCCGCGCCCGCCGCCACCTCACTGCTATTCTCCAAACCACTGACTCCAGCCTCAGCAACCTCTTCTACTACCAACGCCTTCCGCGCCTTCACAACCTCCACCACAATGGCCTCCACCAAGCCCTTCCTCGACGCCGTCAAGGAGCGTCGCACCTACTACCAGCTCAACAACACCTCTCCCGTCTCCGACGAGCGCATCAAGGAGATCGTCAACGACGTTGTCCTGTCCGTCCCCTCGTCCTTCAACAGCCAGAGCGCCCGCCTCGTCGTCCTGCTCAAGGGCGAGCACGAGAAGTTCTGGGACATCACCAAGGACGTCCTCAAGCCCCAGGTCCCCGCCGAGGCCTTCCCCGCCACCGAGGCCAAGCTGAACGGCTTCCGCGCTGCCTACGGCACCGTACGTGAACCCCCTTCCCCCACCATCATCACCATGCTGCTCGTATCTAGTCCAATTGCTAACAATTCCCCTCACAGATCCTCTTCTTCGAGGACCCCGCCCCGGTCAAGGACCTCCAGAGCAAGTTCGCCCTGTACGCGGCCCACTTCCCCGTCTGGTCGGAGCACACGTCGGCCATGCACCAGTTCGCGCTGTGGACCGGCCTCGAGGCCGAGGGCTTCGGCGCCAACCTGCAGCACTACAACCCGGTCGTCGACCAGAAGGTCCAGGACGAGTGGAAGGTGCCCCAGGAGTGGCAGCTGCGCGCCCAGCTCGTCTTCGGCGGCCGCGCCGGCGAGGCCGGCCCCAAGGACCAGAAGCCGCTCAACGAGCGCGTCTTCTTCCACGGCGCGTAAATCATGCTTCGTAGGGGCATGACAAACGGAACTCTGGTTTAGTGCTGTCTCAAGAATGAGCAGCTGACATGTTTGTTTGGCGTTGGAAAATTTTGGTTGATTGGATATCACTAGCGGTTTTATACCGATTGATTGCTACGATAGACACGTAGACAAGAGAGGGAATTGAGACTTTATTCCTGACAATTTTGTGCCACCTATTCTATTACTTTACGGACTGGATATCGGATCAGTGACTATCGGTTTTCGTACTCAACCGGTTGGTTCAATTCCACAAAGGACACCAGCTCAGTACCTTCTCAGAGCAACTTCTGCTGACCAGGCCCATGACGGAGGCACTGTTCACCTGTTCGCTCGTGTTCACAGACCTGGTGACTCACATGCAATGTTGGTAGTTTATAAGCTCAGGCGAAAGATGTCTCTCCCGGCTCTTTGCCAAATCGTCCCATGGACCCAACTGGATGGCACGTCTTGGTCCATTTACTTTTCCTTGCAGGGTTCAGTTATTTGGTACACTCTCCGGCTATCCTCCTCTACATAGTGTCTGGTCTAACACCATGCGGAAGGTTCCGCATCTCATCATGATGTACACTTGATGGAGTTCTTCATAGCATAAAAATGCTGGCTCCCTCCACCTTTCAGTTACGGAGATCCACCACCTTTCACTGACACCAACACGAGAGGCCGCTACCCGCAGTCGCGATATTAGCTCCATTGGTTACTGCTCTTTGGCAGTTTCCTGATGAACACGTCTTCCCCAAGCAGGCATCAGCACCGCAGTTACAAACCAAAGAACCCCCACGATCGGTCTGACTTAAAAACGAAGAGCGGCACAGAGGGGCACGAGCTTCGGCAGCAGGAGGAGAGGCGGCGCCGGCGTCATTTGACCGCCCTCGCGCGTCATTGCGGAGGGCGCTGGTGCGATACACTAGCCATATGGCGTCACTTGCGGGGTCATTCTCCAGGACGGCTCGTGACGGGCCATGCGCCTGCGGCATGTGACTGAGTGGGAGTTCTGGTGCCGCTGGTTTGTTGATAGGTTAAAAGGGCGGGGCGATGCTGCGTTCGTGAGAGTCCAGTGTCGTTGCGGAAGCTACTATGTGGCAGCAACAAGAACCCAAGAGATGTTCCTATTCACTGCTTTTGCGGCGCCATGAATTCCAAACTGCCCCGCCGTGGTTTGCAGATGGTGCTATTTCATATTTTGCGGCTTTTTAAAGACTTCGCAGGCTTTCCTGTCTCCATCAAATAATGGGGATGTTGCTCATTATCACTCGAAGTTGATGAGAGGTGGAGACCATATACCCATCCACACGAGCAAAGCACATCATACACTTTGTTTGAGCTGCACATGGCAATCAGTCGAGACATGTCACACTGTTTTGAGTTCCGGTAATAGTCTTAAAACTAGGAGCCGCACATCCTGACAGAAGACACTGTGGCCTTCGGTATCTTCATGCCCAATTCAACTCGTATAACATTTGGCTTGGTGGGACGCTCTGCCCCCAATGCGCGGCCGTCAAATGGATCTTGTGGAGAATGAAACAGACACGAAAGTGGTGAGGGTTGTTAGACAATGCTGCGAATCAGCATCTCTTGGCTATCATCAACTCCTTTCTCTAATTTTCCTACATATTAGCAAGAAATTTTGCTGCGGAACACAGACTGTGTGACATTCAATCTGCGTCATAATCTGGGAACCTGAGCATCTATGCTGAGGGTAATTATCCTCCGCAAAGCTCTAGGACAGTGTGGTGTCTCAAGTGGAATATTGCTCTTGCATACTCATCTCTTGGGGAGATATCTCGAATATCTCAACAACTATCCTGCTTATATATCAATCATTGCCTTTCCCATCCTCCACGTGGTTAAAACCCAACACACTACAGGACAACAACCGTAGCGCTACGTGACTCGTGTCCGAGCTTTCTGTCAGGTGTGATACATTGAATGAATATGCTCGGAGCAGGACCGTGGGCAGCACTTATAAGTTCTTCAACACGTTCGATCATAGCTTTTGACTGCAGATTTCTCGGAAGCTTCGAGCCGCAAAGCTCTGTACAAAATGATTTACGAGGATGCGACTACCTCCTTGTGCTTTAACAATTTGACGCCACGCTCAGCGCCCAGTAATTCTCAAAGCACCATGAGTGGGTGATGATGAAGTGCATCATCTTTCCCTCGGGCCCCCTTTGCACCTATATTTATACGTGATTAAAAATAGATTTCACTTTGAAGTATTTCAACTCTGTCTTCTGACGAAGTTAATTGTGAGAACTTAGTTCAAGATTGCACGAAATAGACGTGGTTTGAGAAACATATGTGCCACAAACACGTGTTGTACACGCATGTCAGCACCGGACATACTCAGTTCTCCACGTCTCTACAAACAAGCAGAATTGAGAATGGACACCCCTTCAACCATAACACTGGCATACTTCTTAGCTCATTCTTACGCTCTGTAATCCAGCCCATCGTGGTAAGCCTTCCGAGGCCTTTCCTTCCACCCCAGACCCCAAACACACCCCGGAGCGTATGACGTCTTCCCGTCCCTGCGCCACACGTGGCTGGTGTATACCCTGTCGACTCCGACTCCGAGCAAGTTTGACACGAGGGATCAGCGCTGCACAACGACGTAGAGGCCGTTCTATCCATGCCGTGCCGTCGAAAAGGAAAAAGAAAAAAAGAAAAGAAAAAGAAAAACAACAACAAACGATCCAGACCGTACGTGATCGCCAACTGGCAGTGACAAGGGACTCTTTCCGACCCTGGCGGCGCGTGCCTGAGCCAAGGCATGTATCGGGAAGGGAAAACGAATTATTATCACCCCATTATTATTCTCCCCACTCAACCCGCGACGGGATCCTCCATCCCGCATTATCTTTTTCCCTGTCCAAAACGCTCGCGCGTGGCAGGATCGGCAGGCGTGAGCGCTAACCGCGGGTGTGTGTTCAGCTGGGAGGGTGGAGGTGTGAGGTTTAAGTCGTCTTCTGTCCAACGAGCTAGTTCTGCAGTGTTGCCTGGGTAGTAAGCGCCTGTGAGGAAGGCTTCTTCCTAGACGTTTCGCAGTAGCGTGGCCCCCCCGAGGGCATACGTACGTACGTACGAGAGGGGGGGAAAGCAATGTTACGCGGCATCGTAACGCAAAGAGCAATAGTCCGTCATCACTCGAGAGGCCCGGGTGAACGCACTCCCGGTCCTCATTATCAGGCGGGCAGTAATCAGGCGGGAGTGCGCGTGCACTTTCATCTACGGGTTCACCCCATGTCCCTGGCGGAGCGGAAAGACGGGAGACACGGACGCATTAAGCTCAGCCGACCTTCGGGACGAAGGGAATGGTCAGATTTCTACGGGCGAACCCGGGAGAAAGGGTGAAAACGGGGGTGTGTGAGAGAGAAGCGTCGTCGTGTTTGATTTGGAGCTAATGCACTGCATGATTAGCTCGTGGCCGTGGGGAGACGGGAGGGAGAGGGACGAAAAAAGCCGGGGTTGCCGAAAAGGGAAGGGGGGAAGAGCAGACCCCACACGCCGACGGGAAATCGAACGAGTTCTAGACCGCGCGACATCTGCTCAAGTCGCTCAGAGAAAAGCAGAGCCCAAACGCGTCCGTAACCTATTGCAGACAGACAACGACAGCCCAAGCGCTGAGGTTACGTCAGTTCACAGAAAAAGCAAAAAGGTATGACGACAGTCAGCCCAACGTAAAGGGAGCCGAGGCAGCGGGACCGAGAAGAAGCAAGCAAAAGCAGTACCTAGGCTAAGCGAACGGGGGCCGAAAACGACTGCCCCAAAAAGGCAGTTCAGATCAAGATCCCAACCAACGGCTCTGTGCTGATCCGGAGGGCGGCTCGACCCATCGACCGGGACCTCGTGTCGATCTGAGAAAAGGACGAGAAAAAAAGCAATGGGAGATTGGGTTGACAGCAACCTTTTTGCACGGCCCTGCAGAAGATGACAGAAGCAACGGTCCAATCGCGCTGCCGATCCCCTCCCAACCGTTCGTCATATCGCGTGCCACTGAGCAAACTTTTTAGGCTTTTTGAGCTATCTGCGCCACGCCTCAATCCACCTGAACAAGCGCACTTCGTGATGGTCGCCACCCGCATCCCCCCGACATAGCACCTTCTCTGGCTGGCCTCAAATGCGCCACCATCCTGCAAGGGGCACTCGCCTCTTCCTTGTAGAGTCGCGGCGCTCAAACTTCTGCTAAGGCCTGCAGTAGCGTATTCACGCTCCCGCTCCCGCGCGCAGTGCTGCCTCACCCCCAGCCATTCATGCAGCCATCCAGCCAGCCGCGCGTGAACCAAGGTCCGCAATGCAGTAGTCTCGCGTGGCCCCCAACAGCAAGCGCGAACAACATTGAAGCCCAATCTCCTCCCGTTTGGGATAGATGTCGTCACCAATTGAGGGGCGTACCTGTTGCTCCCAGGTACGGAATGATTTTGCCAATTCCCCGGCGAGGGGTCATAGCGGGGGAACCCACTGTTGGAAACAGTGCGCCATGGAGGCTGTTCCAGACCCTCATTCGATACCACCCCGTCCCGGGACCAGAGGTGTGGGAACCCAATTCATCCTGCGTGTCTCCACCGATAGATGCAGGTACGAGAGTGGAGATTGACAATGATTGTCGTAGCATTGGCCATCTGAACGACGGCCGGTCCACCTTCTCAACCCTTGCCGAACGCCAGCTTCATCTGCCCCTTCTCTGGCCCCTTGACCGACTTTCCCGACGAGCCGGAGCCGGCTGGCCTTCCCCGCCCACGCGGCTTGGGTGTTGTGGACGAGGGTGGCGCGGGTGGACGTGCGGTAGAAGCAGTGCGGTCCTCAGCCTGAAGCTGTTCTGCAAGGTCCTTTGCCACATGGTAGTCCGAGTGCTCCCCCTGCTGAGAGACGGGGACACGGGCAGAGCAGCGCTCGCAGACGAACGTATCTAGTGTGGTTTGACGCGAAGGTTGGGCAGCAACGTTGTGAGCAGTGACTGGTTCCGTGCTTGTAGGGGAAAAATCCGTGTGGTGGAAATGGCTCTCAGGTGGCGGTTGAGCAGAGGGAGGTGGTATTTCCGATGGGTCAACTTCGTCCCAGGTCTGTTCGGGATCTTCAACGCCAGCAGGGAAGTGACCATGGTGTCCGTCATCTAGGGGGTCCAGTGGAACTTCATGCTCGGTGTGCTCAGACGCAGCCCTGCTGTTTTCTCTGCTCATGGATGGACTGTGCTCGTTCCCGGAATCGTCACGACTGGTTTGGCGTGGACCAAAAAACCTCTGGATACCGCCTTCGTCAACTCGGCGCCTCTTTTGGGGCGGTGGTAGATCAGCCCTGTCATTCTTGCTTGACGAGGCATCTCTTTCGCTGGCAAACATAGCCTTAGCCTCTTCTCCGCGAACGAGGAAGCCACTGATTCCCTTGTTGCCAGTAATACCATCTTCAAACCCTCCTACACTCAAAGATAGGTTTGAACATGGCCATGCGCGCCCATCGACGACGACTGAAGCAAGTAGACCCTTGGCAAGGACGAAGAGCATTTCTTCAGAGAACGTCTTAGCTTGGGGGATAGGCGATTGCTTGGATCGGGTCTGTTGTCCTTGTCGGTGATGCAAATTAATAGTCTTGGGTCGGCGCCTATTCTCAAGAACACCTTCTTCGACGCAGCGGGAAAAGATGTCGGCGCAAAAGATACGTAGCCAACGGAGACCCTGGTCGAAAGTGTTGATTGACGGACGGAACGATTTGGCTGACAACATGCTCTTGATTTGCATTCTGGAGTTGACTTCGCTGGTGTCGTTTCCGCGGATAATGTCATACAGCCAGATACCGGTACCATCACCAAGCCTCTGAAGCTGGTCCAACGATGCCTCCAACAGGTCCTTGACGGTGTCTGTATTAAACATAGCTACCACTTCGTCGCCAAGCTTGCCGCCAAGGTTGCGGATCTTCGTGAACTTCATGTCACCAAGGAAATTCTGCACGGCGCGGTTGCGAACAACAGTCTGCTGATTAGGTTTCTTATGGCCAGATCCAAGCTTTGCTAACATCTTGTTCCGCGCGACACCACCGGAACAAGTGTACTTCAGTTCTTCGAAGACCCTGGCTCGAACATCCCGAACAATCTCGGATCCAATCAGAATAGCGATATCATCCCAGTCCGGATCGTCATCCTCAGTCTCCGAGGCATCCAAGTCAATCAAGTGATCCGTCTGCCAATCCAACGCCGTCGTCGGAGGCCTCGGCAAGTTCTCCGTCGGATCGTCATACGGCGGCGGGCCAGCCAGTTCCGGATACCTCTCCAGCAAGACGCTATGCACCTGCGCCGAGAGGTCCATGAAGACCTCATCGATGCTGGCCTTCTCCACCCTCTGCAGCTCCTTCGGCAGCGCGTCCTTTATCAGCGCCAGGATCTTGCGCGACTCCATGCGGTACGGATCCAGGCTGACCTTGTGCGTCGCCATGTTCTTGAACGCGTCGTCGTGGTAGGCCCAGCGCTCGTCGCCCTCCTTCCACGTCGCGACGTGCTGGCACACGAGGTCTGGACACAGCTTCTGCGCCTCGGCCGCCGTGACGTGGCGGCTGAGACCGAACGTGCGCGCCGGGTAGTTGATGGCAATCAGGCCCTGCCACTGCTGCACCGCCAGCGGCTGGTCCGGCGACACGCCCAGGCGTACCATCTCGCATTGTGCATAGAAGGCATCTAGGTCGATATGCGCGACGACGCGCAGCGGGCAGGTCGTTGTGAAAGCGCTGAGCTGCGAAAGGTGCCGGTAGGTAAAGTTCGACTTTCTGCGGCGGCTGCTGCCTGTGGAAAGGGGCGAGGAGTCGATGAAGGGTTGCGAGGACGACATGGTGCGAGCCTAGGTGTCGTCGAGGCGGCGCGCCTCAGCGGGAGGAGAACATGGCGAGGCGTTGCTGACTGGGTTGTGGTGATGGTGATGGCTGCGACAGAGAAGTCGCGTAGAAGCGCCGCACGCGTCATTGGCGGGACGCGTCAAGGCCCGACCACTAACGTGCATCTTGCTGATTGACAGCCTTCCATCCACTACATGGTTATGTTCCTAGAGCTGGCTATTGTGATTACTTGCATAATTCCAAGACCCTTTCTGCAGCTCTGGACTCTCTCCGAGAATGCTGCTTTCTGGAGAGCCGATCTTAGTGCGGACCAATGTCATCATTGACTTCCAACGTCGCACAGCATGAGCTGCTATATATATCTGGAAGCCCAGCTTTTCAATATTACGCGCAGCGAATCACTTCGTTGAACATGTCTTTTCTGCGTAACACAGCAGCTCTTTTTGGTATCCTCAACCTCTCGGCCATCGGCGGTGCGACATTGTACTTGCGTTCACATCACGTGTACAATCTGGAGGAGCACGAAGCTCGCATGGACGAATTAGAGGGCACGCTGCGAGGCCACATCGGTCTAATCGAGGAGGCGTTGGACCGTTTGGAAGGCAAAGCGGCAGACGCTGATCGGGGAAAGAAGTTGTAGGTGATCGACGATGATCACCGGTCCTAGTCCTGACGCCTGCATAGGAACGAGTATTACTCGAAGAGAGGTCGCCACGGAGGAAGCCAGCAATAGGAATTCAGCGCGCCGTACGTTGGAGAAAACCGGGGCAATAAGGTGACAAAATTGGGGTACCGTGTCGCATATTCATCTGGTGGTATGTAGTCTTCAAACAGTTACCCCAAACACTGAAGATCTTCATGCATGCAGTGGCAAACAATACTTCGCGTTCCACGTAGCACGGCCTGTAGCAGAAGGACTGAGCCGTTCCGAAATCTTTTCCTGCAAAACAGTATCTTGCTTACGTAGGTAGTTGGATGCAATACTTTTGAAACTCACATCTACATGCGGATGTTTGCCTGAACTGCCCACGCGAGAATAGCGCCGCGGCTGCTCCTTGCTCCTTCGTGGGAATTAGCTTCGCGCGGCCGCATACACTTCCCGCAGCCCAAATTGATTGGTCGGCCGCACCCTACTAGCAGATGTCAAAACGTCCGCTCTGCGACGATGATGTCGCTGGTGTGGGGGAACCGAGGTTAGCGGCCGGGAGTCGCTTGTCGACCAAGCTCGCTTCCGGTGGCAGTGATTGCAGCTTCAGCAAGTACCGATACCCCATTGCTTCTTAACTAGCAACAGGCCCGCAGCCCAACTCCAAGAGCCGCGCATCGTATCTACTGCCTCTTCAATTCGCACGAGTCATGGCGTCGGTGCCAAACGAGATCGTCCTCTTTCACTACCCTTTCTCACCCTACGCCCGCCGCATCACCTGGTATCTGCAGCTCCGCGGCATAGCATTTGCGCAATGTGTGCGTCCGCTCCCGCCCGCCACCAGTGGGGGCAATTTAGCAGATGTGTGCCTTACCAAGATCCCTGAACGCTGACGCCAACCGCAGATACAACCGATGACAATGCCTCGTCCCGACCTTCGCGAATTGGGAATCGCCTACCGTCGTATTCCGCTCATGGCCATCGGCCGCGACGTATATTGTGACACTCGGCTTATTCTCCGTAAGCTCGAGGAGCGATTCCCCGACGGGGCGCTTGGAGCGTCGGGCAGCGACCACAAAGCCATTGAGCGCCTACTGGACCGTTGGACCACCGACGCCGGGGTATTCGCTCGCGCCGCCACGCTGATCCCGCCCGACACGCCTGCCCTCCAGGACCCCAAGTTCGCCAAGGATAGGGAGGAATTCTCGGGGCGCAGTTGGTCCAAGGAGGCTATGATACGCGCGCGGCCGGAAAGTCTCGTGTACATTCGCGACGCCTTTGCGCTGCTGGAGGAGACGCTGCTGGCGGACGGGCGGGAGTGGATCTTGAAGACATCGGGCCCCAGTCTGGCAGACATTGAAGGTGCGTGACGACCTGCCCATGTGATGACGACGGACACCAGTCCGCAGCTAGGCGTGGTCTGATGCTCGGGTTAGCGATATGGCCGTTCGACTGGCTCGTCGAGATGAAGGGCGCGCTGCCGGCTTCGGTGATATCAGAACGGCAGTTTCCCAAGGTGTACGCGTGGATTGAGAGGTTTCGAGGAGCGCTGCGCGCGGCCAAGTCGTCGGGGCCCAAGCCCGTGACGCTGAAGGGTGCGCAGGCGGTCTCGTTCGTCTCTGGCGCAAACCTTGCGGAATGCGGCGGCCATATTGATGCGGCTGATCCGTTGGGCCTGGTTAAAGGTCAGGAGGTAGAGGTGTGGCCGATCGACAGCGGGTTCCAGCACCGTGACCGGGGTACGCTGGTCAGCCTGACACCAGTAGAGATGGTGCTGGCGAGTAGGACGCAAGCCGGTGGCAGCGAGGTACACATTCATTTCCCGCGGTGGGGTTTCAGGATAGCGGGAGCGCGGGGGGCGGCAGCCAAGCTGTAGAGGCGGCCGCGATGCTGGACGATGGACATGTTTGGCAAGGCGCGGCGTAGGATGTTCTGCTCCCGGCGGTTGTGACTTTCGCGGCGGGATGATATCAGGCAAGCCCGGCGTGGCGGGTAAGCGCACTGTAGGGATACAGCCACCAGCGTAATAGGGAGGGCGTATTACTCTTAGTCAGGGCTTGGGCCGCTGGTGAGACGTGTGGGCGGGCAGAGGGTGTGAGTGCGACGCGACACGGCGTGTCCATAGCGATGGAAGGCCGACACGTGCTTCGCTTGGGCTAATTGCCAGAGGCCACGACGAGCGACTGCAGCTGTGCCCAACGTCAGGCCCGGCAGGCGCTGGGGACTCGCTGCAGACTCGGGCTGGAGGTCGGCTCACCGCCACAGGCGCGCAAGAAGCAGCTTGACGCGCGAATTCTAGACGTCCGGGCGGGCTAGCTGCGTTCGTGCAGGGCCGCTGGCGTCAGTGTTTGGGCCCTGGCCGGGTCGCTGCCCAACGCGCCCGCCAGGTCCACATCGTGGATGGGCCCAGCAGCATCCATGATCCATCGCCGGGCGCAACCACGGTGCAAGATAAAGCAAAAGGCACGCTGCCGGCCGCGCAGGGCGACTCTCTCTCGCATTTCCCGCGCTCTGCCTCCACCTCCCCCCCGGCCACGCGAGCACCAGAGCATTGGGCACCAGCCTAGCTGTCATCTGCCCGCCCGTGTGCTGCTACTGCGACGAGCCGCCGCCGTCGCGCTCCACGCCCCGGCTTATCCAATTGCAGCCGTTGCAGGCCCGCTCAGAGCCGCAAAAGTCCCAGCGCAACCAGCTGGCCTGTCCGCCGCGAGCCCTGCCGCCGCCACGCGCCGCTCACCGACAGCTGCGACGATATTACCTGCCCACTCTCCTCAGCCCCGCACTCGCCCTCTCACCTCTTCCTCTTCCGCTTTCGCTGCCACCAGTGCCTTTGGCTTTCTTTGGAGGGACCCCCGCCCACACGCTCCTCAGCCCGAGGTGATCGCCGGAGCAACTTGCTTTTGGTTTAGGACCTGTCGCTGCCTGCCAGCCTTGCCGTCGCACTCGTCTTCCCTCAGACGCTGACATCAGTGCGAATTTTTCCTTCGTTGCAACACCATCCCCATCGTCTAATGCCATCGACCATGTCTCGCTCAACGCCAACCCGGCAGTGGTTTCAGCCCGGTGACGGCATCGCCCGCGAGGTCATCACCGCTGACATCCAGCGCTACCTGGGCCCGGATGCTCTCGTCAAGCCGGGCATCGGCACTGGCGAGTACGAGGTCAGTCATCGCAGCGCTGCCCGCTCTGCGCGTCCACGCTAACCCGCATCTAAAGGGCGTTGAAGGATATTGGATCACTGCTTATCGCACCCTGACATCGGTGAGTCGCGCTGGCCCTCGGCTGTTCTACGTTCGCCCGCTGACCCGTCGCCCCACAGCAAATGGTGCAGGACTTGAAGCTGGATTCGCAGCGGTGGCGTGCTGAAGTCCAGCAGGGACGAGGTAGCCCACTCGCGAGAGATGCAAAGATGATGGCCAAGCCTCCTGACAAAGCTGCAGTTGCCTATCAAGATTCAAGGACTCACCAGTCCAGGCAGTACTATGGTCCCAGTACGCCGGCCCCGGAGCAGCCGTATGCCCCGCCCTCGGCTTCCCAGGTTTACGCGGACCACCCGTCGTCTGCAGGATACCGGGCGCCCGCCCAAAGTGCCTATGGAGGAGGAGACTACACCTATGCCCAGCCCCAGTCAGGATATGCCCAGCAAGGAGCCCACTATGTGCCAGCCCCTGGATATGGACAAGGCCAAGTGAGGACAACCCCGTCCTATGGATCATACAGCCAGCCGCCTGGCAGGGAGCCGGAGCCGCACTACTCAGGTCACCAGGAATCGCCCAGATACGGCTACCCGCCGTCAACGTCGGCACCGCCCGAACGCGTGTATGCCCCGCCGCAACCAAGGTATTTCATGGAAGATCATATTCCCACGGATGTTTTGGATTTGGCTAAGTTTCCCTGTAGTACAACCCAGCAGTACTACTATGCCGACAGCAGAAGTGGTAAGTTCCTGTTTGCATGACACTTTCTCCGCTGGATGGACTGGGCGCCGAGAGACGGTACTAACGTGTCCCTCTTAGCAGCCACGCAGCCGCCCCCTCAAGCTAACGATCGTCGTCGTCGGCAGTAGCCTGCAGCCAGCGTGCCTGCTTGTCTAAAATGATGTTTCTTTTACCATACCCTGTGGCATTGTAGAGTCTTGCCTTCCTTTTGCCGGCCCTTTGCCTGGTCTAGGGTTGTTCCACGGATTCGGAAAGAAGAATCCTTCCTTGTCTTCCTGGATACTGGCCGCCAGTCTGGATGTAGTGCGTTCCACCTCAGTCTCCTTGGGTGCCTTTCAGAGCCGGATTTAGACCTGGTCAGCCATCCTGGATTGTTTGTCCTTCTCAGTCTCGTCCCACCGTATTGGATTCCGTGGACCACATCTTTTACCGCATGGCGTGCACAGGGATGGAGTGATGGCTACTACATGACTTAATGCGTTTTTCATTTAGGGGCTTCTGCGTTGTTTGCTTTTCTGTCTACCGTTCATATGGCGATTACTAGCGTCCGGCGTCTCACGAGGGAGGAACACCTTGCTTCTGTCCAGGACATCCGGCTGCTGCTCGTTCTGTGCACCATCAGCTTTCGGCGATATCCAGTTCTGCTGCTTGCTCCCGCTCGGAGGAACCCCACCAACCCCCATGGATCGTAGTTTGGCATTCGCACCACCGACTGCGTTGCCGTGCTCTGGAAAGCGCTGCTTTCCTGTCCATGTGTGTTACACACAACCCATCCCTTGGCCCAGTTCTTTCCTTGTGGAAAGACGCCGGATTACTCCGTAGTTTATGAAGCAGCGAAAAAAACAAATGACTGCGAATGTCCACGCGTGCAACGACTTCTCTGGCCTCTGTACATAGTCTGTGCGACACCATTTTCTCTGCTTCTCTCGATCTGGCCTCTCGGACGCCTTCCAAACGGCTGGTTTCTCATGACCTACTGGCTCAGCCTCCTGCATAGCCTGCGAAGTGTGGATTTGAGGGTGAATGTTTCGTGCGCCATGGGGCGAGCCAGCACGCTTGTTTTTCGGCTTTTCTGTCTGTCTATGCGTCGTACGTATGCAGTCCAACGTTAATGCTAGTAACACGATGCCGAGTTGCTGTCTGCCGAGAATTGCCGTGTTGTCCGGATTGATGCCAGAAGCGGGTCCCTGGTGGGAATACTGCGGAGGCCCAACTTGATACACATTGACATCATTGATAATAGCAGCTATACGAGGAAGATTGGGCTCTCGAGCACTGAAACAGTTTCACTGCTCGCACCGCCGGTCAGGAACAAGGAGTAGTCGGCAAGACATAGTTGGGCTACTGAATCGTAACTTTGCCGTGCTGTCTTATTTTGGGCACGGGGTCAATCGCGATGCTTTCCGCAGGCTGGGCATCCATCCAAATTGCCGTTGGCATCCGTCCCCTTTCGCGCCCAGCCTGCAGTTCTTGGGGATAAGGCAGATCTCTCGTCTCTGCTGGCGAGTCCCTGCGGGCCGCCACCTTGACGCTCGCTCGCTAGTCTCGCCTCCATCCCAAGCCGTCACCGCCTTGCCGCAAATCAGGCCACCGCCTCTCCCGGATGCGTGCGTGCATCGCGCTTCAACCGACCCCTGGGTGCGTGCCATACTATCCTTCACCCTTTGCCCTTAGCATTCGCGTCCGGCGCCCAGCGGCATGGCCGCGTCCTCGCTTGCTCTCGAGCCCTACCTGAAGCCAAGCTCGCGCATGCCAGCCTCATTTGCCCAATCAGTCAGCCTGAGGGTGGGACGATCCGGCCAGTCGTGCCTTCACGCCCTCATCCTCCTCCGGCGATTCGCCCAGCCGCGTGTAACCGTAGCTGAGCACCTGCTTATTTCTCCGCGGCCAGACTATGGTCGAATAATGGTCAGCAGAAGACTTCGGGCCTTGGATCGCTCAGGACCGCGTGTCCAGACACGCCTCCGCTTACTATGTACGGAGCAGATGTACAATAGGTACCGCTTCGCAAAATGGCGCGCCTCGCCTCGCCCCGCCCCGCTTCCGCTATCCCCTTCCTTCTTGTCCCTCTCCCTCTTGCTCTCTCTCCTCCTCTATATGATCAATGCTCCCAACGCAAGGACGTAGGAAAGACTCGCACCTGCAGCCGGCGGCATCATCGATGACAGCAACAGCCGGACCCTGAGGTCTCAGACCGTGGACCCTGCGCTGCTGCTCTTGGGCCACCTGCCCTTTGCTTTTTGTCCCTCTGTTCTAGCTCCCTATTATTGTATGTGTACGCGCTGATCTCTCCGCCAATGAGGTCATCACTTCCGCTCCGCTCCTCTCCTCAAGCCCTACGATCCTTAACTCCTCTCGCGTAGGACAAAGGGTCGTCGTAGAGGCTGGTCAGTGCGGCCACGGCCCTTTTTTCTGCCTCCCGTTCCCACCCCCCATTCCATTCCCGAGGCACGACTCGGCTTGCCGACAGTCGTCGTCGACTTTTACGTACGCCCCCCCGTCGCCTTATTCCGCCAGGAGTGATGTGCAGTCTCGACGTATCCGAGGCCAATCAAGGATCCGCGTATTACTTCGGCACGTGCTCATCCGCCTTCCCGCTCGGTTACGGTGAGGAGAGAGGGAAGAGGCGATAGGCGACAGAGAGAGAGGGTAGGACGAGAAAAAGAGAGCAACCAGAGCCGAAAACCGCGTGGTCCGTTCGTCCCTCGTTCGCTCCGCAGAAGAGCAGTGCTCTCCACTTTCTCCCGTACTGTAAACAAACAACCAACCATTCGCAACCAATGCTGGAGGAGCATTCCAACCTCGGGCGCCGGAGCAGCAGGCCATCATCACAAGCAAAAACGACTCGAAGGACGTCGATCCGCTCCTCTGGTGTAGCAGGTCAAGCGAGGCAAGGCAAACAATAAACTTCTTGAAGGAAGCAGCCCGGTATTACGACGGTTCGCTATGGCGATCGATGGCGCCGCCCGCCGTCGAACCCTTGGATCTCTGCGAAAGAAGGCGGCCGAAAAAAGTGGGGACCGGGTAACGAAAAGCTGCAAAGTGCAGGTATAGGGCCAGAGACACAAGGAAAAAAGCGGGCGGCCGGAGAGCCGGAAGGAACGGCTTCGGTCCGTTTTCCGGGCGCGCGCGCGTCCCTCCTCCGTCCTCCAATTGCCATCATTCGAAAAAAGAGGCACCAGGGGAAATAAATGCGGATCCTCTTTTTTCCAAAATACCCATCGAGCTGATGATCGAAGAATCGCTAGTAGCAGGCCTTAAAAAAAGGAAAGGGCAAAAGCTTTGCGCTAACGTTCGCTTACTTACTCGGTTACGGCCTTGTGTCAAATGCTGCTGCCATACACAAGTCGTGTGTCGTGCCGCGCCGCGCCGTGCGGCCACCGCCGCCGCCGCCGCCGCTTCGTTTCTGCAGCCCTCCCGCGTCGGCTCGACTCGCTGTCTTGCTGCATGCCAGCCAGCCAACCCGCGCGCTGCTGTAGGGGCGTGATGCATATGTGGTGGCTTGCACAGTCCCGGTCGGGGTTGTCATGCAGCCAGTCATTGACGGTGCCGATTCCGCGCGCAAAGATCTCCCTCTCTTTTTTGCCCCCCAACCCCCTCCTCCAGGCAGATGCCGATGTGGCAGGATTAGGAAGAGTGCAATGATTGAGTGGAGTCGCGGCCGGATGCAGAGGACGGCTTTTCCCCCTCTTCCCGATTTGTTGATCAAGGCCCGCCGGTGGGGAATATGATCGGACTTTTGGCCTTGCTCCGCTTCCAGCCTCGTTGCAGCCAGCAAGAGCGGCGGCGAACGGCTGAGCAAGCAAGCAAAGCAAGGTCCGGAATGGCCGTAAGCGAAGAAAGGGAAAGAGAAGATGGTGTGCAGGACACAGGACCTCGCTCTCCTCCTCCTCCTTCTTCTTCTCTGCCAACCCCCCATCCCTGCTGCTGCGTTGGAAACTTGATTGAAAACCATTGGCCGAACGAGATCGATCCTTGTCTGCCGAAACGATTGGCGGCGGAGGAAGAGCCGAGGCTGTCGTTCGTTGGACATCTTAAACTCCTCCAACGTCCAACACCAACACCGGCTGTCGCCGCCGCCGCCGCCGCCGCCGCCGCTGTCTCATCTGTATGCAAAGTCATGACGATGCAGACGTGGCTAGTGTTGTTAGCCTTTTTCCACGACGCGGGCAGATCTCCATAGCGAACTGTATCCGCAGCGTTCACCGTACCTGCTGCTTCTTGACATGACGACCCTCCAACATGGCCGGAGATGAATGGTTAAAGTGAGCAAGCAACAAGCGACACAACAAAGGCCGAGCTCCGCCGCCTCACTTGTCGACCCACTTCATTTCGACTCATCATCTGCCGGGCAACCTTGCCCTCTTGCTGCTTTGACGTTGTGTGTGCCAGGGATCATGCACTCGGGGATAAGGCTGACAAGAGATAACCTGTGTTTCCCTAGCGGCGCGATGACGGGGCGGTCATTTGGCATTCGCCGCTCCTCATTTTCGCCGAAATGCCATGACGACAGAGAGAGAGACGATTACGGGCGTAGTCGTTAAATAGCGACAAACGTGCTCGTCGTTCGGTTGCTAAGGGCTTTCTTTGGTTTAGTCCTGGTCGTTGTGCTCCAGTCTATCCGGTAGCCTTATCAAAGGCTGGTTGCGATGCCGATGACAGAACGATCGGGCCTCCCCCCCTCCCAAGATTTTCTTTCATTGGAAGGCATCCCACTTGCATGGGTATTTGAATCCAATAGCTGAATGGTGTTTGTATACTTCAGTGAAAGCTCATCTCCGCGTCCGGATATTTCTATCGGAGGCGGAAGTCTCAGGAATTCAGAAGCGGCAGAAGCCTCGACCGCCCAACCCCCACCTGACAAAGATTTCTATGACGCTTCAATTGATGAAGATGTCATGGGCATTTTCTCGGCGTATGGCACATCGATGCTGATGGGAACACCACAGATCGGCCGACCAGGACCTTGGACACGGGCAAAGGGCAAAGGTTCCTGGGTGATGAAAAGAAGGGCAGTCCCTCTGATGAAATGGCTAGCGGCGATGGCGAATAAATGATGGTGGGTCACTACAAGAACAATAGTTCGGCATAGTTTGTAGGGCACAGCGGGCTCGGATCCTCTGCCACCCACCGCGCTAGACCCGTGGTTCTCGCACGCATTACCGCCCATTGATAGTTTACACTCAGATCTGGCTCTCCTTTCTCACAGGTAACACGTAAATGAAGAACGATTTGATAAAGGATGTTTTTCCTAAGAGAGAGATTGGAATTATATCAACTCCATGAACTTCATGCTACTTGCGCTTCCGTATGAAGTTGCTGAGAGAGGTATGCTGCATGCCAAACAGTGAATATCGGAGAAGCAAGAGAAAGCCTCCGAAAGATGAAAAAAGGGCTGATAAGATAAAATATGCAAAGAAGAGAGAAGCGAAGCTCTGAAGTGAGCATACTTGAACGGGACCTCCAACCAGGCCCCCGAAGCAAAAAAGAAAAGAAAAAGACGAACATCAACGCAACACAAGCCAAGGGGGGACGAAACTGAGCCGCATCAGGCAACGTGCCCATCATCCAAGCAACCAACCATCCACACCCTCGCCCTACGCCAGAAACCTACCACTCACAAGAACGCCATAGACCCACCACTCATCCCACTCGCCCCCCTCCCACTCTCCCCCTTCGCACCATTGCCGCTCCCCACACCCCTCTCCTCCGGCGGCGTCACCGCAGCACCGGATTTCTGCTGCTGCTGCTGCTGCTGCTGCTGCTGCTGCTGCTGCTGCCTCGTCGACAACCACTTCTCAGCAAGCAACTGGCCCGGACTCGGCGTCCCGCGATCGCTCTCCGCCGCAGCACCAGCACCAGCACCAGCACCACCACCGTTTTCCGCTGCCGCCGCCCCGAAGAAGAACTCCTTCGCTGCTGCCGTCACGGGTGGCGTCATGGCGGCGGGCGACGTGTTCTCCTTGAACCCGTAGCTCTGCTGATACAAACGCATCGAGCTGGGCTTGGGCGTGACGCGCAGGGCCGGCGTGCTCTGGCGGGTAGTCAAGAGTTGGTGCTGTTGATAGTGGTGGTGATGATGCTGATGGTGAGGATGGTGGTGATAAGGACTGTTTGCCAAGGAGAGTGGAGACGGGCTGCCGGGGTTGTGGAGGTGGTTCCATTGCTGTGGACGCGAAAGTGATGCGCGGCCGAGGGATGGCGGCGGAGGCGGGATCCATGGGGGCGTGGATGGCGCCGCTGCCGCTTCGCTGTTGCTGCTCTTGCTACTGTATGGCCCCTGCATGATCATCTGCACCGTGTCGCCCTCCATGCTGGGGTTGGGCGTTGGGCTCGGCGTCAAGCGGCCGCGGCCGCGGTGCGAGCCGACCGCGACTGGCTTCCGGCGGAGGTGGTGGGGGTGGTGGTGGTGCGGGGGAGGAGGGGGCAGGAGGAGGGAGGAGCCGGCGGCGATGGGGATGGCAGTAGTAGGGCTGCTGCGCTGTATGGTGGGGCGGAGCTGATCGCCGCTGCGCTGCTGGCGGAGGTCGAAGGCGGAGCGGGGCCGGGAGAAGGGCGTGATGGTGCCGGCAGGGCGGTAGCGGAAGGGCGGATTGGCAGCAGGGGCAGCGGCGGGCTCGGCGGAAGAGTAAGTGGGAACGGCCGCTGGTCTTTGCTGTTGCTGCATGACGGGATCTTCGGCGGACGTGGTGTAGTGGGCGAGACTGGAGTGGCTGCGGCCTGCGGAACGGCGTACGGACTGGCAGGATCGGGAGGTGCGGATGGTCTGGTCTGCGAGGCTGCTGACTGGTATCTTCTCCTCGGGCTCTGCAGACGATGCTGATTCTGATTCACGATCGGTGTTGCAGCCGGATCCCGAAGAGCTGGGGCTATTGCTGTTCTTCGATTCGACCTGTGTAGCTCCACTGTCCTTCTCTGCGAGGACTTCGCTCTTCTGGGTGCTACTCTTAACGCCGCGAAGTCCAACTTGACCCTCAGCTCCACTGGGCGGTGGTCCAGTGCTTGCGCTGGTGACATGGTCTCCAGACTTCATATCGCCCGCTTCTGGTTGATTAGATGGTCCTGCTTTAGGCTCGATCAAAGTGAGTCTTTCAGGGCGGGTATTCGGATAGTTGTGCGAAGCTGGCCGTGATTTAAAGATGACGACCTCGTCATCACCGTCTCCCACGCCAACAATTTCTGCATGTTCTCTTTGGTGCCCAACGGGCTTCAGCAACCATTCTTCCGTCATGCTCATGTCAAAGTCCTGACTCAGGTCAAGTTCCGACACTTCCTTGGACAGCCATTTCTTCCAATCCTTGCTTGAACGAACGGTTCCGATAGTGGCGTCTTTCTTTGGTGAAGATCCCAACGTGTAGCTTTTGGCAGAGTGGCTCGAAACGATGACTACGGTGCCAGGTGCGCAGTTCGATCCATCACTCTCCTTTCTGACAGGGGATTCTCCGGTAGAGTCTCGTGAATAGACGCTGGGCGACATGATGTCGGCTCTTGAAGGCCAGCTCGGATTAAGCATATCGACAGGTTGCTGCGGTTTGCGACTAGAGGTACGTGGAGGAGCTTCAATGCTCTTCGATGGGCTTGGCGAGGAGTCGAGTCGAGTGAGCTCATAAGGGTTCACACCTGCCATTGCCCGCTTCAAGTTTCTGGAAAAGACCGGGGAGTGGCCCTGGTTGAGCTGGGACTGCCAGCGGCTCTCTGACTTGCATTTGCGTCTCGCCATCTGTTCAGGCGTGGGTATCGTTGCTTTCGCAGCGCGCTGGAGGCGGATGCGAGGGAGAACAAGTCCGGAATCATCATCATCGGGTGACCCGCGACCTGAATCGTCCTGATCGTCGAATTGTTGGTGACCACCACCTCTCCGCTCCTTTGAGCGAGACTTTCCAAAAGCGTCTGGGGTGACTGAGCGAATAGTTGCCTTGGTAGCACGGCTGACTCTGGATGATGCGCCCGACGTGTTGCGGACCTGGGAAGGGAGCATAGCTCGCTCCGTCTTTTCATGCAGTGTTTGATTTCCTGATGGCAAAAGATTTGGATCAAGATTGCTGTCCAGCCCGGCCTTTTCAAGTCTGCTTTTCAACGCCGAGAATACATCAAAAGCGTCGGGACCTTTGGCAACAGGTGAGGTATTCGCAGGCTTTCTGAATGTGCCTCGACCCAGTAATGAGGCTGCGCTGCGCTTTCTCTCACATGTGGGCTCCGTTTCTGGGATAATCGAAAGCCTTTTCGGATCACGGCCGTTTATGCTGGTCGTCGCCGAAGAGTTTGTCCAGCTAGTGACACGAGATTTGCTGATGTCTGTTGCATCGTGATCATCGCCGGATTCCCGAGAGTGGTGCGAGACGTCTGACAATGTTCGCTGACGCGATACCTGTCTGGGGGGCTCTGTTGTAGTAAAATAGTCCATCGGCGCGACTGTAGCAGTGCCAGGTGAGGCTTCCCTTGGCGTGGCCTGAATTGAATTGCTGAAGTATACGCGTGACGCATCGACCTGTTGAACTGGTAAGGAGATTGTAGGCTTTGACGTCTTGCGAAATACTTTTTTGAGTTTGGTCTTCAGAGACCCGGAGAAAGATCGTTTCTCCTCAGGCTTTGAAGATGCGATAGCAGGTCCCGAAATGCTCAGAGGCGGTGTCTCATGCGGGGGACTTCCCTCGGAAGTAGCACTGGATTGGTGCTGTGGCTGTCTGTCCTGGCGCTTCTTGAAAGGAGTGAAGACGAAGGATGGCCGCGTTATTAACCTGCTCTTCTGAAAATCTTGCAGCACTCTATCGCGAGCCGCCGCGATCTCCTCAGAGGCTGGTGCTGTTGAAAACGTCTGGGGGATTGTGTCGTCTTCACTAATTGATGTCACTGGCACTCTGCTTTCTCTGGCCTTCTGGCTGCTGGAACGCCTGCTGTTCATGAATGTACCTGGGTGTAAATCGCGAGAGCTTCCAATTCCAAGGCTCCATGAAGTGTACATGGAGCGAGACTTGCGGACATGCTTCTGTACCGGCGTAGCAGGGGCGATGGCCGGAGATGCAGCCGGAATCATGTCTCTGGAAATTGGAGGGGCAGAGGCGATAGATGTAGGTATACTCTCGGCTATGGTGTGCTTAGGAGTGGCAGCCAGTGCCGCTGTAGCGTTAGGCTTGCTATTCTGTTCCCTGTCGAGACTGATTCGTTGAGGCTGTGTTGACTGCCGGCGCCTGGCTGCGCTGTCTTCTCCAGCCTGTCGAAGGCTTGAGCCGCGCGTCGGGAAGTGTGAGCCTTGCGACGCCCTACTCGCGTTACTTCTGCGTCGTGCTAATTCCAAGCTTTGTTCAGGCCGGTGTTTGGCGCGGTCCAATGCATTTGCTCGTTCGAATGCCTGCACAGCAGCGGTGGTGGCATGCTCTCGGACGATGAAGGGGTCGGAGGGCCCAGCTGCGGCACTTCTGCCTCTTGAATGGACCGAAGACGTTGACTTGGCGTGTCGCAGCCGTGTGCCGGCGTCACTGGAGGCACGCGATAGCATCGACAGATGTAGAGGGAGCGGTCGACCGCAAGCGCGGTCGTATCGAGGATGCCAACGATATCCAAGATGCCGAACAGAGAAGAAGTATGCGGGTTCGGCTTCGGCGAACAAACAACTGTATCATGTGGAGAAGAGAGGAACTATTGACGGTTCATCTGGATCTAGGGAGGGAGCCAATCGGCAGGCTGGGCCTGCCGTTTCGGCAGGGACAGCTCGCCATTGCTTGGGCAAGCGCTCGCCGAACCAGGTGGCCGGGAAGTTGGATCTTGGTTGATCAGATCTCACCCAAGATCGGAAAGAGAGAAAGGAAAGCGCGAGGAATGCTGCGAGGAGCCTCACCTTTGAGTTTTAAACCTATACAAACGCACGTCATTTTTTTTTTTTTTTTTTTTTTTTTTTTTTTTTAGCTGGGCACAAGAAAGGTGCAGCGCGACACGAATGACTCTGCAACTCCTAGTAAGTGTTTTGTTGAAAAATATGAGTAAATGCATTGCAAATCAGAGGCAAAACCTGTGGTATTGCGAGGTAGACCCCGGTCTTGAATACTGCTGCAGCAGAAAATTGGCAGGTACTTCCGGAGAATTCTCTAAAGGGTACATTGCCTTAGCGCAACGGGAACTCATGTACCTAGAGCTAGTGCGAAGCGGTTTTCAGTGTCGTACTTTGATCTTGTCAGTGAGACTTTTGCAGTGTCTCAGGATGGTCCAACAAGGGCAGAACCACTCCACTCATGCCCGCTCGATTGCATGTTCATATTAGCGCTTAGCACAGCACAGCGTCCACGCCAAACCCATCCAGAAGTGGGGTTTGGCTTCGAAGGCTATGTGGTAAGCGGAGAGCTTTGCGTGACTGTCCCTTGCACGGTCGATGCTCCAGATGACCTGTTCTGGCGGCGGCTTCTGTTGGGTAAGATCTGCGGACGCGGCAGACAGCTCTTTGCCGATTGGAGGACACCGGTGATCTGCATGGAGATACGGGCCCAAGCTTTCAGGGTTGCCCCATGACAGCTTTCCCCGTGGATGCACCTCCAAAAGGACACACGACAGTTTGCCTGCATTGTTGTTGCTGATTGGTGTTGGGGCAGCGCTTATCTGGCCAAGAACAACACTTCGGACTTCGCCACCTTGACGCGCCTCCGAGTGACACCAAATGTTGGGAACCATCGTGTGTGCGAATTTCAAGCTTACATTGCGAACCTACGAAGCATATGCGACCGGACTTCCCAATCTATGCCTATGAATGCCATGACCCATAAACGAATTACCGTAACCTCTCCCAAGATGAAAAACATGTCTGCTCCGTAACCCGTTCCCAAATATGTCTATTGGGGAGCCACACTGGCACCGCCCAATTCATAATGTGATATCCTCAAGTGAAATGCACGTCCACCATTTACATGGACTCGTGCTTAGCAGCGCGGTGGCGCTTGAACTCCTCAAGGAAGTCCTCCATCTCGTCGGCGACGAAGTCCTCGAACTTCTCAGCAAGCTTCTCGATCTTGGACTCGAGCTTCTCGGAGCCAGCGGAGGACTTGCGGCTGACGCTCTCGACCTCCTCCTCAACATCCTCCATCGAGGGCAGGGAGATGTCAATGACCTTGGAGGTAAGCTTGTAGCCACCGTCGGCGACGATCTCGCTGTAGTTGGACTTGCCACCACCGTTCCAGGCAAGGAGCTGCATAATTTGTTAGCAAGCCGGATTTCGATTGATAGCGGATGATTGGGACTTACGTTGGTGGTATCGCTGGGAACATCGCTCAGAGCATCCTCAGTAGCGACAGCGATGAGCTGCTTCTTGAGCTTGGCGGGGGTGATCTCCGCAACGGAGTAGGCAGAGTCAGAGGCAGGCTGAAGCGACAGGAAGTAGGCAAGAAGACCAGCAATGTGGGGAGAGGCCATCGAGGTACCCGAGATCTTGTTGGTGGCGTACTTGCTGCCAATCCAGGTGGACAGAATGTTGAGGCCGGGGGCGAAGATGTCGTTGCACTTGCCGTAGTTGGAGAAGTAGGCACTCTCGTCAGCGAGAGTCGAGGCACCGACAGTGACGGCCTTCTCGGCACCGGCAGGCGAGTACCTGCAGGAGTCGGCGTTGTCGTTACCGGCAGCAACAGCGAAGTGGATACCAGCATCGACAGCAGCGTTGACAGCGAGGTCGAGAGTGGTGGACTTGCCACCGCCAAGACTCATGTTGGCAGCAGAGCCCTTGAAGCCCTTCTTGCCCTTGCCGGACTTGGCAGCTTCAACGTTGGAAGCGTGCTGCTCAGCAGCGTACTCGACACCCTTGACGACGTCGGACATGGTGCCGGAGCCGTTGGAGCGGAGGACCTTGACGGCGTAGACGTTGGCCTTCTTGGCAACACCGTACTTCTTGCCGGCGACGGTGCCAGAGCAGTGGGTGCCGTGGCCGTTTCCGTCCTCATCGGCATCGCCCTGAGGAATGGTCTTGCCCCAGTGAGCGCGACCCTCGAAGTCGACGTGCTCAGTGTTGGTGCCGGTGTCGATAACGTAGACATCGACGCCCTCTCCACCATCGGCAGTGTACAAGTATTTGCTGAAGGTACCGAAGCTCAGGCTCTCACGGTGAGAGATACGAGCGAGACCCCAGGGGGCGTTCTTCTCGACCTCGTAGTCGTCATCCTTCATGGTGTGGACCTCGGAGTCCTTCTCGACGTACTCGACCTAGGCACCAAGCTCGTCAGTATGGCGTGATGAGACGTAACAAAGCAAGTCACGTGTGTCAAAGGGGAAGTGCGACAGCATAGCTGCCGTGCAGCTAGCAGATGCCAGGGGCGTGGGGAATATGGGAGGATGGTGGTGCGATGAGGAGCGTCCGAGACCGGACGGAACGGGCGCATGTTACAGATGACTTACATCGGGGTGTCTCCGAATCTGCTCGATGACATCCTCATCGAAGTGGCCGGAGTAGCCGAGGAAGCCGCCGGCGACGTTGTAGGTGTGCTTGAGGCCCTCAAACACCTCGTCGACGATGGGGAACTGCGAGCGCTTGCGCAGCTCGGTCCGCTCGGTCTCGCTCGAGCTGTGGATCTCCTGGACCCAGGTGTGATGAGCGGTCGCATCATCGTGCTTGACGTGGCTCTTGAACTTGATGATGTACGAGTTGGGGACCTCCTTGGAGTTGACCGAGGAGATGACGGGAGCAGCGTCGTTGTGGATAGAGCCGGTGTTCAAGACCGGGGAAGCTGCTGCCAGCACGGGCAGCAGCGATAAGCCGATAGCAGCCTTCATGATTGCTGAGGTCGCCCGGATCTCGTCAAGGAAAGAGAGCGAAAGTAGACACGACGATGTAATGCGAAGAGGGAGGGAGTGAAGGGATGGGGAGAGGTGGATGGGAAGTGGAAGCCGAGGGAGCTGGAGCTGGAGCTCTTATCAATGGGTGAGGCGGATGACGAAGAGGAGCTGCTGCCAGCCTCCGTCCCCAGAGTCTAAGCCAAATGCGGACCATAGCGCGCTGCACCAGTCACGCGCATCCGGCCGGAGTCAAGGCTCCAATCCAGGTACACTGCTGGTGCGGCGAGCAATGCGCGCAGTTCGAGACGGCGACAGGGACCTCCCAACCGCGTTAGCTGCGAGCTTGCACTGGCGTGCGCTACGAGCCCGCACCGCGTACTGTAGAGACGGCGCTGCGTGAGCGGATTAACGCGTCCGCGGCTGCCGTGCGCCCGTGGCCTCGCGCCGGGGGCTGCTACGCGCCGAGTGTCCCTGAGGCGGAGATGCAGCGTCATGGCTCGCTAGGGTGTGGCTCGGTGCTGGTCGAGCTGTCTCAGGCTGTGCTTGCTGTGCTGGGCAATGCCGCGCGGAGCTCCCCAGCTACCTTCGATTTTGAGGACACCCGCGTGAAACCCACACCTGACCCCCACCGCGTACCGGCGGGCTGACGGCGACTACTGAGGGTGTTCTGCTGCTGCTTTGCCTCCGCCCGAGCCGCAGCTGCTCAGGCCGCCGAGTCCACCAACGCCGCTTCGCCCCGCCTCGCCCACTCCGGTGCTGTATCACCCGCAACATCGCTACTCGCACCCCCGCCACCGAACCCGCGCAGCCTCAAGCTGCCTCGCATGCCTGTCTGCGCCTTCAGATGACGAGCGAGCTCTGCGACATTTTCCCCGACTTGACACATCCGACGGCGATCGCCCTGCCGGGGTGAGATGCCAGCCGAGTACCACTCCCGTCTTTGCTTCGGACCCTAGACCGCGCTGAGCCGGAGGTACCATCATGGACGACCATACTCGCCGCTCGTCTGCGGCCGCCTCCCGCACGAACAGCCCGACCCTGAAGGAGCTCTTTTCCCTCGTTGATAACCTTATCGCTGCTCTCCCGCAGAGCTCCACCTCGTCCACCGCCGACACCATCCAGACTCAATGCGATTGCCTACGACGGATACGCCAGCTATTGATAGACTCGCCCGACTCCCGCCAGCTCAAAGACGCCTTTCGCCAGGCCAAGGGCCTCACCGCCTTGATTGACACGCTCCGATCCGTCTCCGGCTTCTACAACCCCTCGACCCTTTCCAAAGATGACCACACCGAGTTCTTCGAGCTCCTCAAGGCCGTGCTGGCCGTGCTCTCCGAAGCCCTGAACGATCACCCCGGCAACCGCAGGTTCTTCCGGAAGAAAGTGGAGGATGGTGGTTGGAGAGCGTTGGAACAAGCCCTCATTAGCACTGGCGTTGGCGGCGGCTTTCAGGATACTGGTTCGTTTGACGATGCAGGGCAGGAGCAGCTTTTTGGCTGTCTCGTGGCATTTGCACTGGCTGAGGAGAACATGGCACGGATCTTCCGTGACATTAGGAGCCTCCAGCCTGATGCCACGAATGGAGAACACCAGCCAGATGCCACTGAAGCGGCCGTTGTGGGGGCTAGAAATGCTGACAAGTCGGCTGAACACTCCCGGGACCCTACAATTGGCATGCTTGAAAAGCATCTGGCTGGCTTCTTCAGTGGGAATGAAGTCCTTCAAAATCCAGAGATACTACCAGTGATCATCAATACGTGGTTGATGCTCTTTCAGGAGAAGACAGTCGGGTCAAGATCGCCACGATTGTCTACTTCGGTTCTTCTGGTCTTGGAGAGAATCATTGCCATGTCTGCGCATAACAAGCTGGCAGCCCATGGAACCGGCGTACTGAAAACACTGTTGCCGTTGATGTTCGAGGCGGAGAAGGACTCGTCGGAGCACTTCCTTCTTTCCAGGCTGACTGAAGATCTCATTTCGTACGGTATCAATGATTTGGATGATGCCAGGTATCTATACCAACTCGCCGCCAAGTCAGAGGAAGCTGCCGAATTCCTTTTGTCGGCCATCAAGTCGTCAAGGCAAGCTCCTTTCATCCAGCTGGACATGTCGTTGCATGGCTACACCTCGATCGAGCTTCGGGACCTCGGTAGAACATTTCCTCCGACCTCTTCAAACGGCGGGTACACGATTACTGCTTGGCTTCGAGTAGACAAGTACGACGACAACTTCCATACCACAATTTTCGGGGCCTACGATTCCACGCAGACTTGTTTCGTTCTGGTATATCTGGAAAAGGGATCTCATTATCTGATCCTGCAAACATCAACGACCTCTTCCAGACCCAGCGTCAGGTTCAAGTCCGCCGTCTTTGAAGAGGGTGTCTGGTATCACATTGCCATAGTACATCGCAGACCAAAAGTAGCCGGGTTGAGTCGTGCGAACTTATTCATCAACGGGGAATTCGCTGAACAAGTGAAGTGCAACTTTCCTTCTAACCCACCGAGCTATAGCAGCAGTACCGAGAGCTTCACTGCATTTGGTTCAAATCAACGCACATACTCGCCGATAGAAGCTTTTCTCGGCACTCCGCATACTATTTCTCCACGCTTGGGTAGAAATGTCGTCTCAACGAAGCTCTCTATTGCGTCCTTCCACTTATTTCAAGAGGCGTTATCTGACGAACTGGTTGCTGTATACCACAAGCTTGGGCCAAGATACCATGGCAACTTCCAGGATTGCCTCGGGTCTTTTCTCACATATCATGCGTCGGCGGATCTAAACCTTTACAATGAGCTGCTCCATCCAGCTAAGGAAGAACGCTCCGAAATTCTTTCCGCTATGCGCCACAAGGCTGGCGCAATCCTCCCCGAAAGCCGGATCCTCCTGAGCATCTCTCCAACGGCCGTCATGGACGACGACGACAGGAACCACATCGATGAGACCCAGCTGGTCAAATCGTTGTCAAAGGCAGCAGCAAAGAACCTTCGCTACTACACACGAAGCGCGGGCCATCGCATTGCCATCAACGCTGCGGTGCCCTCGATCAACGATGCTCTTTGCCAGGTGAATGGCGTCGCTATTCTTGCCGGCGAACCTGTCGTTGTCGTACCTCAGTCACTGGACGATGCAAGCTGGAGGGTTGGAGGCACAACGGCTATTGGACTGAAGCTGGTCGAGTTAGCTACGACACGGAATGCTTTGATGACTGCCGTCCAGATTATGTTCGAATCCGTTCACGACAACTGGAGAAATAGCGAGGCCATGGAGAGGGAACACGGCTTTGCCGTTTTGGCTGCTCTGCTCCGGGATAAGCTCGGTCTCGGATCGGTCTTTGGCCGAGCAACGACAGGGCAGATTGACGACCCAGACCACGAATCATTGTCTTACGAATTATTGCAGCTCATTCTTAGATTTGTTGGATTTGAGGAACATAGGCCTCAGGAGTCCAAGATCATCAATCCTCTAGCTTACAGAGCTCTTTTGATCGATTTTGACCTCTGGCGGAAATGCTCCGCCGATACACAAAAGCTGTACTACAGGCAGTTTGAATGCTTTGCAAAGGACAGTAAATATCATGTCTTTAATGCGAAGCGTCTCACTCGCATGCGTAAGTCTATCTACCCGGGAATGTGCATAATATTGGCAGTTCTGACATATACACAGGCATCATAAAAAGGCTTCTTGACGCGCTCAAGGGAGAAAACTTTACTGGCGAAGTTTTCCCCCATTTCCTCAATGCATTCAAGGCTCTCTTGAAATGCAGCGTCTCCTCGGATATCCTCAGGTCACTTGCACTCTTTATCACATTTGCTCTGCAGGAAAACAGAACACTTGTCAATCGTCCGTTCCGCTCCGCCAGTAGTGCAAGGCAGATTAAGCGCGCACCGACACAGCCACTATTATCCAACTCCAGCCCTTCCACACGGCCCATGACACCAAACCTTCAGACCGAATCGGAGGTGATGCCAAAGAAGGAGTTGGGCGTCAAGATCCTGGAAGCATACGCCGCGTTTCTCTGTGACGATGCAAGTGCCACGGAGATCCGGCGCTTTGCAAAGACTGTGACCAACAAGGTAGGCATTTGCTCCGATTTATCGGACGAGATGGCTGATTTGGGTCAGTGGCTGGTTTATCTTCTTGCCGAGAATGATGCCCGGGTAATCGTTCCAACCATGCAAATACTTGCCCGGCTCCTGGTAATTCAAGGCCCGCACTTTGTCAAGAAATTCACAAGGGACGGAGGCTTCACCAACCTAAAGCACCGCCTCAAGGCTTGGTGGAACACACCACCAATCTGGACCATTTGCTTTGCCATTCTCTTCGGTGCAGATGTTGGAAGGATCAATTTTGAAAGAGATTTCGATCTCTTCAACCTGATGGATGCGTTCTCGTCGGCGAATGGTCAAATCAACATAGCTTATCCGGACATTTTCCCGGCAATGACGGCAATGCTCGAGACGGGTATCCGAGTCGTTGTGAAACAACAGGAAGCGCTCGACAGACCAGCCACAAGTCAGGGCGAGAATGGCGGCAGCCCGAGCACACCGTCTGTAGAACTCCCCAAAGGGCCCGGCAGAAAGCGCTCCATGTCATTGGAAAGCGAGATTTCATCAAGAGGTGAGTAAAGTTTCTCGTATACTGAGTACTCCCACTGACATCGCACAGCTGAAACACCACAACCATCTTCGAGGCAGAAGCTTGTAGACGATGCAGCACTTCTGCATACGATCATTCAGTTCTTAGCAGATGTTCACATGAAGTCCCCGCACTTCCGCGAATACGCTATTGCTTCGAACTACATTCAGGATCTTCTTTTTGTCCTCTACCCAGTCATTGTCACCTCCGACAGCGTATCTGCTGAAACAGAGCTGCACTCCCGCGGGTCTGCCCTGACGTTTGAAGGCCAGGATGTTCTTATAAACCCCCAAACAGGGCCGGGCGATTCTCAACCTTCAATCGTTCGCACTACTCCGATTGAGGCACCCCGCAGTCCCTCTGCTTCGAAGGCTACACCGCTCAGACGAGGAAATTCCTTCATTTTGATTAGTTCCGACAAAGCGAAATATCCCGCTACTTCAGCACGGCTTCATACCGTTCTCTCGCCAAAGAGGTCAAGGTCGAGTTCTATAGACCTGAAGGTTGGCAATGCTGTCGTGCAATCCCTGCTTGAGCTTGTCATTGGCGTTTTCCTGGATCAGCTGCTGCATAAAAAGGACTTTACTGGATTTGGACTCTTCCTAAAAGTCCCACCTGGCTTTCAGGAACATCAGGCATACTTCGAATCCTACGTGCTCCTTCACACCATGCAGATGATCACCAATGAGCTACAGCTCCGCCAAGATCTACTCTCTGAGCCAAGAGTCCTTACGAATCTTGCTCGTTATACACTCCACATAGCCGAAGCCGTCTTTGAGGGCTGGTTCTTGAATGGGGCTGAAGCGTTGCTCGATTTTATCGGAACTGTACTGGACTACTTGCACCGCCCCGACGTGGCCCAGATAAAGGCAGTACGTCTCTGCACGCAAGCAATCTCGACTGTTCGTACTGTCTTCTTCCGTGTCGCCTTGCTCCGCCTCTCCGAGCTGGATGAACCCGACAACGAGACCGAAGCCATTGCATTCCTGCACAAGATGACTTATTGGCAAACAATCATCTTGCACCCGGATAACCTGGAAGGGAACTACCTCAGGCTGCTGTGCTACCTGCTTTACACGAAGTTTGTCTCCGGAGACCCTCGCGTTAGGGCGGCAGCAGCGGATTTCTGGAGGCTTATGCTCGTGCAAAAGCCTGACGAAACGTCACAAATGCTGAATCAGACAACTTCGAGCAACGATCGCAAACTCTTCACCGAGTTCATGAAGTTGACAGAGCTCGACAATGACGCTTTTCTTGCCTGGGTCGACGAACGTCGCAGCGAGTTGGATAACTTGTTCTTTGGCGCAATGTCAAAGTCTTGGGAAGAGTTTGTCACGGAAGAGAACCGCAAGACGGAAGAGAGTGCAAAGACAAGGGTCAGCAAGCGGCGTGAGCGCTTAAAGCAGTGGCAGGCCGAAGAAGAAGCAGCAGACAACACTTGGCATCGCCATGAAGTTTCGACAACACACTGGCGTGCCAACATCTTTGCTGCCGAGCGATTGAAGCATCAAAGAGCACAGCAAGATCAGCAGGACAATCTCGCCTTCCTGGCATCTGCATTAGGAAAACTCGATCGCTCGCTGCGCGAACCGTGTGCCTTGCTCGAGTCCGAAGAGGTTTCAAAGTGGCAGCTTGATGAAACAGAAGGCCGAAATAGAATGAGACTTCGAATCCTCCCGGATAAGACCACGGCTCGAAATGATGAATATCAACCAAAGAGGCGGGATTCAGAAGGTGTCCACAAGACAAAACTCAGCCTTGTGACCAACATTCCCCAGATCGCAACTCCCGATGCTGCCAATGCCACACCAAACAGCGCCCACCCCAGCGGCCAAAACGGTAGAGATCGGTCGGTCAGCCAATCTTCCGTCCAGTCCAATGCCGAAGACGACTTTGAGTTTGTTGCAGATCCGAACGAGGGCGAAGATGGCTTCGAGGACAAGAACCGCAAAGTCATGCGCACGCTTCAATCAGGAGATCAGGTTCAGCACGTATTCAACGTGTCCCGTATCGTTGGTTTGGAGGCCTGCGAGGGATTGCTGATCCTCGGCAAAGACTCGCTGTACCTATTGGACAACTTCTTCCAGCGGTCTGACGGAGAAATCATTCGCGTATGGCAGGCGCCGCCAGAGGAGCGCGACAGTTACGTTCAAATGATCTCTGGAAAGAAGGCAACAGAGAGGAGGCCACAGATGGTTGACGGCGAGCAATCCACACGTAACTGGAAGTGGCCGGAGGTAATCAGTATCTCGAAGAGGCGCTTCTTGTTCCGCGACGTTGCTATCGAGATTTTCTTCACTGACGGACGGAGTTACCTTCTGACGGCCATCGCACCCAAGATCCGAGACGACCTCCACGCCAGGTTGCTCTCCAGAGCTCCTCAAGTAACAAGCCCATCTGCGCTACAGTCTGAAGATGCCTGGCGATTGGAGTCTCTGCGCACGCCGGAAGAAGCGCCGCCTTCCATGGCTTCTAAGTGGGTCAACGCCCTGAACCCAATGGCTCAGAACCCTGCTACGAAGAAGTGGTTGAAGGGTGAAATCTCCAACTTCCACTATCTCATGCTCGTAAACACCATGGCTGGAAGGACCTTCAACGATCTGACCCAATACCCTGTGTTCCCATGGATTCTGGCCGATTACACCAGCGAGGAGTTGGACCTGACTAATCCGAAGACATTCCGCGATTTGTCAAAGCCTATGGGAGCCCAGACGAAGCAGAGAGAGGCCGAGTTCAAGGAGCGTTATCAGACCTTTGCCGAGATGAGTGATGGGACGAACCCCGTGTTCCATTATGGCACGCACTACTCGTCAGCAATGATCGTTACGTCCTATCTCATCCGTCTTCAACCGTTCGTACAGTCCTATCTCCTCCTCCAGGGTGGTAGCTTCGATCACGCAGACCGTTTGTTTGATTCCATCGAGAAGGCGTGGAAATCCGCGTCGAGGGATAACATGACGGATGTTCGTGAGCTTATCCCAGAGTTCTTCTACCTGCCAGAGTTCCTCAGCAACATGAACGGCTACAACTTCGGCACGAAGCAGGTGACTGGTGAGAAGATCAACGACGTTGCTCTCCCGCCATGGGCAAAGGGAGACCCTGAGATCTTCATCGCCAAGCACAGAGAGGCTCTGGAGAGCCCTTACGTTACGAAGAATCTCCACAAGTGGATCGACCTGGTCTTCGGGTACAAGCAGCAGGGCGACGCTGCAGTCGACGCTACGAATGTGTTCCACTACCTCTCTTACCATGGTGCTAAGGATCTGGATAACATCGATGATCCCGTGGAGCGTCTTGCAACCATTGGTATCATCCACAACTTCGGCCAAACTCCTCACCAAGTCTTCCAGAAGCCTCACCCTCCGCGAGGCGATCCGCAGAAGCCCAAGCGGCTCGACGGCGCGGCCGACTCCCTAACGCGCCTTCCATTCACGCTTCTTGACGCGCACGAGTCCGTGGCAAGCTTGACGTACCACCCGAAGCAGGAGCGCATCCTTTGCTCTGCAGCATTCCGGATCAACATCCCTCCGAGCTACGACCGTTATATGGAATGGGGCTTCGCCGATGGCAGCGTACGCTTCTACGCCACCGACAGCAAAAAGCTGATCGGCCTATGGGAGCACCTGCACCAAGGCCAGATATCATGTGCCACTTTCGTCGACGGCAAGACACTCATCACCGCAGGCACGGACTGCACCGTCGCCGTGTGGAACGTCGTCATCCACTCCAAGACGGTCGACCTCGTGCCGAAGGTCTGCTTCTTCGGCCACCGCGCGCCCGTCACGGTGCTCGCCACCTCGCGCGCCTTCAGCACCTTCCTCTCGGCCGACCCGAGCGGCGAAGTGTTCCTGTGGGACCTCAACCGGCTGGAGTTCGTGCGGCGCATCAGCAAGCCCGGCGGCGCGGCGGCGGCACCCGTCAGCTGCGCGCGTATCAATAACGTCAACGGGCACGTGATGCTGTGCACGGGGTCGCGACTGCTGCTGTACACGCTCAACGGGCGGCTGCTGCTGGACCAGGACGTGTGCGACTCGATCGACGCCGACGACGTCGTGTACTCGTGCGCCTTCTACGAGGGCGTGGGCAACGAGTGGCTCGAGCGCGAGCTCGTCCTCACGGGGCACCGCCGCGGCGTCGTCAACGTCTGGCAGAAGACGCTCGAGCCCGGCACCGGCGAGTGGATCCTCGAGGTCGTCAAGCGCCTCAACCACGTCGATCCGGCGAGGGAGGATGGCGGGAACTATCCGGGTGCTGTGACGTGCATCTTGCCCATGGCGCAGACGGTGTATACGGGTGATGATGACGGGAAAGTTGTAAGTGTCTCCTCTTGTTCCTATGGTTGTGAGAGCCCTTGACATTGTTAACCAGAGTAAATACAGTTCGAGTGGGACTGCGTACAGCGACATGGTGGAGCGTAGACGCACGCGGAAGAAGCATGAAGAAGGTCGCGTTGCCGTCGAGCAGGAAGGAGAAAAGATGACGCGGTGGAAGGACAAGGTGAAGAAGAACGTGAAGCGCGGTTGGACGTTGGATGTACATTTGGCGGGAGTCGGAACGGAGGAGGAGGAGCAGCCAACGCCACCTCAGCAGCAGCCTATTGGCAAGAAGGAGAAGAAGAAGAAGGGAAAGGAAAAGGTGAAGTTGGAGCAGCACGCCGGTAGTTGGGTGCATTTAGGTGGCACGTGCTCCATGCCCTCTTTTGATGATGACGAAGATGAAGGCGAGGACGTTTGTGTTGGGCCGCGGGAAGCAGCGGGTGTTGCTGGAAAGGAGCGTTGGAGGAGGGAGAGGGGGGCTGCTCCGCCGATGCGGTGGTAGAGAAAAAGTGAGATGTCACCTTTGGTTATGTTGTAAGTATTTTTACGAATGGCGCGTGGGGTTGGTTCATCAAAGCATAAAGAAAAGAAAAGTCAGGATCATGTCTTTACATCCCGTTCCCCGATATCTGCTGGGTGCTCTATAGAGGATTCCGATGTGTCTTTTCACTTCATTTGTCTGAGTAATCCTGTGTTTATACCGCGCGTCCTCCGCGCTATATGACAGCCGCTGGCGTTCAGGCACTTCAAGGTGAGCCGGTGGAAGTGAGGACTTTATAACAGAAAGGAGCTAAGAAATGGACAACAACACTTAAGAGATGATGACAATGCACGCGCATGAGGACAGGCAATAATAGAGCGTGGAGAGACAAAAAGCAAAAAAGCAACCGTAAGGATCGTCACGTATTCCACGAACCGTAAGCTAAACCCCAACTCAGCATGACACCAAGCTAGAATCGAACCCATGATCCGCTTAAGGACGTTCACCTAAACGGGTAACCCAACAGATCACAAACACTTCGGGTTTTACACCTTAAGGTCCTGGTGGCAAGGCATAGTGCCGTAGCATGCTCCCTACACTAACCATCTGTAATTGGAGCGCTTGCTTTCGCGGTTTATGTATTGCGGGGTCGGATACTGCGTCCGGTCACCCGCAGGATTTTTTTTCGGTTTCCTCGCTGGTGGTGAGAGAGGTGAGGTGTCGAAGTCATCGTCGTGTAGCGCGTCCCTGTGGTCGCCTTTCCGTTCGCCGCTTCGACGTGTCGTTTGCAATAGCTGAATGTACAGGAAGAGCTTTAAAAATATCCTCTTAGTTCCTCTAGCTCAATGTGCTGGATGATTGAGCCTGTTGACCTGGAGGGGCTGTTGCGCTCGGATGGCGGGTCGATCAATTATGGCACTATTCTCCTTTCAGAGGAGCGCAAGCCTACTAATATAGTTCGCTTGAATGTAGAAGAGAAAGTACCACGAGCCAGAGTAGAGTCACCGTAGTACTGGCATTTGTTCGCCACGGTAGTGGAGTTGCGATAGCCCGATAAGGTTGAAATCAAGGAAGTCTGTGACGGGGCGACGGGGTCGCCTGCTAAAGGTGCATCACTCACAACAAATCATCATGAAAGATATTAAAGGAAATCAAGCATAGAGAGGACATAGTACAACGCCGCATACTAGACTCTAGGTTCGTCACCTTGTTACTGTTTTTAGTAGCTTCCTTAGCTTCTGCGTTCTCTTACTAAAGAATGTTCTCTTGCTCTTTCATTTGTCTAAGAGAATATACCTTTCATGGCTCACATACTTAGAATATCTATATATGCCATCACATTGAGCAGTATTCTGATAGCACAAGAACCTGTTGCCGGGACCAAAGCATATGAAGCTACAGGGGCAAAAAAAGGAAACAGAACAGACATGACTGAACTTGCACAGAAAACCAACCACGGCAGATTGAATCCAGCTCCGCTTTCCCCAAATCCCATGCCAAATGACTAGATACATGGAGCATGTACGCTAGTCAATAGAAACCAGCGGTTCACGAGTCATCGCTGTCATAGTTATCGTCACTGTTGTCACTATCGAAGCTGCCGGCATAGTTGTCGGAGTCCTCCTCCTCCTCGCTGCCGTCGTCATCGTCGCCATCGCTATCATCCTCATCCTCATCCTCGCTATCATCATCGGTATGGTCATCATCATCCTCTTCCTCATCTTCGTCACTGTCGCTGTGATCATCCTCTTCATCCGTCTCCTTATCGTCATCGGTCCCAGATCCCACATCCGAGTCCTCAAAGTCCGTCGTATACCCAGGATCCTGATACCTCTCAGTAGCTTTGGCCTCGCGCTCGGCCGCTGCAGCCTCGGGGGCGTCCATCCACTGCAGCTTCCTGACCTCCAGCCGCCTGACCAGCACGTGGATGTAGTCGGGCAACTTCGCGTCTTCCGCACCGGAATGGAAATCTGTCAGCGCCTCCGAACGAACGTATGAGCGGTGCAGGGTAGCGAATACGTACTTGGATTGGAGTTGCGAGCACAGTAGTCCTTGACTATCTTGAGAATGCGGTGGTCCTCCTTCCAGAGCGTGTTGGCCCGCCGCTTGAGCCATTTCGAGATGCGTTTGAAGACGTGGAAGAGGAGGTTGATGAGGCTGATCGCCGCGGGGATGGTGATGACGCCGCCGTCGAGCACCATCGTGAATAGACGATTTGGGGCGTGAATGTGGTAAGGTGAGTTGAAGAGCAAGGCTGTGAGTGTGCCGATTCTCTCACCTCCTTCGGATCCCCTCAAGTATTTATGTGCAGAGTCGACCCCACCCGCGCATGGAGCGCAAGTTGCGGCAATGCTGCTGAGGAGGATTCGGTGCGTCAGCGCAGCCTTGCGGCTGAGATGCACTCGTTGCCGAGTAGTGCGATAGTATTTTTTTTTTTTTTAAATCGATAGGACGGCAGTGGACTTGCCTGTTTGAACAAGGCGTCCCACGGCACATGATTTACCTGGTTGAATGATACGCCCTGCATGGTACATAGATCTGCCTTTTTGAACAATAAGTTGTACGGCATGAGGGTGTGACATTCACAGAAGGCTGCAGCACACCCCTGTTGAAACCGCAACCCGTAACTCTGCGTGATTTTCAGCCACCTCCCTCAGCGGGATACTAGCGCATAAATCATTGCAGGGTATACCGGGTTCTCTGTGGTGATACGATAAGTCAAAATCGTGGGTCAGTATGCTCCCTCCAAGGGCAATGATAGGTCAGAACCGCAGTTCTGTATTTTTCTTTTTTTTTCTTTAAAAGAATCCGCGCTGACCATTTGCTATAAGAAGGGTGCTGTATATATCTATTCTCTCCTAGATTCGCTCTAGACGCTTCGGGGGATCTTGCTTCTTTATCAACATAATGCACGCTTTGTGATCATTCGTATGGTGTAGTCAAAAAGCTTCTGCGAAGGGCACTCATAGCAATTCATAAAAACAGTAATTACCAGTCATTATAAAACTCTTTTTTTTTTTTTTTTAGTTCACTAACAATAATCAGACACGGACGTTGCCTAAAGCTTGTTCAATATGGCCGAAAACAACTAATCATCCACGAAGTATTAGTACTTCAATATAACCCAATGTTCACCAAAGACTTTTGGTAAACAGGTGGCCACGTTGTCTAGGTGTGTCCAGGAACGGTTTGAGAGCCCTTGTCCGTCGACACACGCGGATCGCCGACCGGGAAGTATTCGAAACCAATGAGAATCCTGAGAATGGTTCTAAGTTCCTTGATATCGTAACACGGAACCGGGGAGTGTAATTCATCGATGATTCGGACCAGGTCGCGCTCTGTCAAGCGGAAAAATGCGCCAACAGTACGAGGAAAGCCGGCAATCCTTCCACCGGTCTTCAGCGAGTGTAGAGGCGTTAGGAGCATCTTGACACAGTTGTCACTGCAAGTAAGCTTAAGGTTCTTCCTGCGGGCATCCAGATTGTGATACCTATAGGTACGAATTTAGGTAGGCTTGTTGACGTTCAGAATCGGCGGATGCTTGTATGTATATATATATATATACATATATGAGTGGTGGGTGAGAGGAGAGAATGGAGGGGAAAATAAACTTACAAAGCTGACAGCCGCCTGCCGTTGGCAGAGGTCCTCTCCGCTTCGTGAGCAAGCATTAGGGCGACTCCCCGCTGGATGATCGCGGGGACCTGAGGGGTTTCCATACGCGAACGCACTGACCTGTTAGCATGCGCGAACTTAAATTCATGATTTTCTTAGACAGTGTGAAGAACTTACTATTCGTGTTGAAGCTTGGAAGTGAGATGTGTGCGTGCGGCCGTCTGGGTGGTATTGTAACGCAATACTGCTCTTATGCAGACGATGATGATGAGTTCAAGGAAGTCAGGATGAGGACGTATATAGAGCCCGAGTTCTTGTTTGCGCATTTGGTACTCTGACATAATAGAGCCGGGACCTATTCAACCATGCGCCGAAGGGACACGTACCAAAACATCACTCTTCGCGAAAATTTTTTAGGTCGATAAAATAGACATGTCGAGTAAGTAAAGGTAATGTTACCAGCTAGAAACCTGAGAAAAGAAGTGTACAGTTATGATTATTGCTTAGGAAGTCTGACCAATGCTTGCTTGTTCTACATTTCATTTCAGAAGAAAGCTTAAGGATCTTAATCCAGGTATGGTAATAATTGAACATCTTAGTTGCTGGCTGCTCATTTACGAGGGCATGAGAAAAAACCGAGCCGTGTAGACACCTTCCACGTAGGATGAGTTCCACGGGAGGCCAACGCTTCACAGTTTAAACTCTCATTCATTCTTCTGAGTAGTGCCACTATGAACCAGCTTGCACATCACCGAGGTTCGTTAAATTCTCCGCACAGGTTTAGGCGATATCCGCACCATAGCTCCCACAAAACATATCCACAGAACCAGAACCAAGCCACACCCACTACCCACGCGTTAACCCCACCCCCACAACCACCAAAAACCGCACTCAAGCCGCAAACCCAAAAAACGCCATATCGTCAGCGCCCCGAATCGGCACCGTATGCCCCACGCCCTCCGCATAAATCCCCTGCACGCTCTCGCCCCAAACCGTCTTCGTGTAGCCGGACAGCGGCGTATTCGCCTGGGTCGACTGCGGGTTCTCATAGTCATAGCCAAACACGCCGGCCCACTGCTTCATGGTCTCGTCGTAGTTCTGGGGCAGCAGGGTCGAGTCGGTGCTGCCGTGGTAGACCTGCATGCGCGGGCGAGATCCCGTGTAACCGGGGTACATGGCCTCGACGACGGAGGCCCAGTGCTCGGGGGTCGTGATGGACTGGCCCTGCGAGCAGGTGCTGTTCCAGGCGTCGACGGCGCCGGCGGCCGAGACGAAGCAGCCCGCCGGCACGCCAGAGTAGACGATGGCGGCTTGGAAGAGGCCGGGGTAGGTGGCGGCGAGGACGTTCTGTGGTGGGAAGGTTGTTAGCGTGGTCGCCGCCTTGCAGGAGATATGGTAATGGCAGATCTTCAAGGAAACCACAAGGACAATATGTATGGAAAAAAGGATAAACTCACGGTCATCATGGCGCCGGAGCTGGAGCCGGTGACGAAGACCTTGCTCGTGTCGGCGCCGTACTTGTCGATAGCGTAGTTGACCATGTTGGCGATCGAGTTGCTGTCGCCGCCGCCATTGTGCGTCAGGGTCGCCTGCGAGCTGACGTCCCAGCACGTGCCAGAGTGAGGGCTCTCCGGGTAGATGACGATGAAGCCGTACTGCTCGGCGAGCGTGGCGTAAGGCGAGCCCGAGTAGTAGGCCTGGGCGGTGCCGGTGCAGTAGTGACTATCCATCCACTTACGTCAGCTAAATGCACGTTTTATTCAGAACCCCAGGGATATGGTAGCCTGAAAAAGGAAAAAGACGTACACGGCGACGACAATACCGGGGCTGGTGGCAAGGTTGTCGGGGACGTAGATGTACCTGTGCGCTATAGTCAGCAAACTACTTCGCCAGATCAAATCAAGAGAGATCATCCGTACATGGGCACACCAGCTGGGTTGTCACCGTAGTCCGAAACCTGCTGCAGCGAAGCGCGCTTCTCCAGCGCCATGGCGTTTGAGGACACTGCAAGCAGCGTGACGGCCAACGCCGAAAGGAAGCCAAATCTCGCCATGACCGATGATCAGACGGGTCTGAAAAAACTATGTACAGGAAAGTTTTGACCGAAGATAGAAAAAGAGTGGACGATTGAAACAAAAAACGAATCCAAGATGCTGCTCCCTTACTCAATGACTTTATACATTCAAGCGACGGCACATTCGGGGCTCGGCACGCCCCCGCTTGACGTTAGTCGATCAATGCTAATACTTCCTCCGTGCCCCCTAAATGTACTGAGGGCCGCATCATATGGGCGAGCGGAGAGCGGCAGGCGGGCCGGTACGCAGGGAAATGTCCGTGTCGTGCTGAAACGAAACCTCAAACACCGCCGCACCCCGGGCCGCGTAGCCAAGCGCGGTCACCTGAGAAGCGGAGTTCCGGCGTATTCGCTAAGTTAGCCAGAAGAATGATAGCACGGTGCATGTTACATTTAGCCAAAACTCGCCGTTGACGCTGGAGAGCTTAACGAGTGTGGGGATGGTAATTCGTGCCGACGACTGTTTTGCTCTTCTAGCAGTTAAGTGTGATTTAGGCTGGCCGAGAAAGTACGGGGTAAATTCGTGGTGCTTTAGCCGGGTGCTAGTTCTTGTGTCCTTAGCCTGAGCGACTGAAGTAGCTGCGGAATTGAGTATAACTGCGGGGAGCAATCAGTTATTCAACGTCTCGATATCGCCATGGTCTGAAGACTACCCAAGAACAGATGGGGATCCCCACATTCGAAAGGAGAAAAGACCCAATGAAACCCAACAAATGCACATGAAAAATAGATTAATTCGAGAGGTTCCAATCGTTTCAGTATTCATTATGGCAGCTTTTTGTTCCATCAAAGCCTTGTCCGTGGCTGAGATAGCCACTACTCATGCAATTAGAAGGGTATTCCATCAAAACGTCGTGCCAACGCCTATGAGCCCACCATCTCATCAAAAAAGAAAATTAAAGTATCTTGTCGTAATCCTTAAGAAGTTTTGAAATATAGCACGCCGGCAATGGGAGATGCGATTGCCGTCATACGCTTTTTTGGCTGGATGCCTGAACAGACCGATTGGGGCTCGTTTGAGGTTGCAACAAATCCGGTCGAATGCTATCGTCCTTCAGAAACCAGTCGACTCTAAGTCTAGACAGCGGTGTACACTGGTTGATGAACCAAGACAGGGCATCCATGGAACATAGTACAATATCCGACGTCCAGGTTGCGAGGCCAAGGATGATTAAACGAAAGAATTATGGCCTCGTTCTGGGGACAGAAAATGCCTCTCTCAAGCGCTGTCATCACCTGCTTTCCCGATGATCCTCGGCGACGGTGGTTATGTTGACATCGCTCTCGTCCGGTCTCGAATCCGCCTCGCTGATGCGAGGCTGCGGTTCATCGGTCTTGTCGCTCTTCCTGGTAACGGTGAGGCTCCGGCGAGGAATGCCCTCAGTCTTCCTCGACGCATCCAAACTCCGACGCGGCTTGTCCTCGAGCTTCCGGAGCACGTCGAAGCTCCGGCGCGGCTTGTCCTCACTCCGCCTGAAGATGTCCAAACTCACGCGGCCGCCCTTCTTCTCCCTATTATTATCTTCCAGATCTGTTTCCTCGCCCTGTTCTTCCAGACGCCGTAACCGCTCTTCATGCTTCTCTTGCCGTCTCTGCATTTTTTGGATGGCCTCCTCCGTGAGCTCTTGCCGGAACATCCTCTCAATGACGTCCTTCTTGCGTGTCCTTCGGTCGCCGACGGAAATTAGGATACCCGCGGTGATGTTTACAGTAATCGAACATGACAGAATGACCGCCGTGAGCGCTTGAGGCCGGACCTTGTAGTCAATACCCCAAGTACAAGCTCCCAGCGCGATTTGAAGACAGGAATGGCAGTCCAGAAGCACGACGATAACGATGAGGAGCCGCAGGGGGAACGCAAAATGTGTTTCCGTCTCGTGCGGCTTGTAGAAAGTATGAGACTTGGCGAATTTCTCCTGGTGATGCACCAAAGTAGCCTGCTGTTTTGGGTTAAGCACGCTAAGCTCTTCAGACTCGTGTCTTGAAGCCTCGATATCGGTTTCCACGACCGGCCCGTTGGGCAGGTCGTTCTTGTCTTCGAGTTTTGGTAGGGCCATCTTTTTTCGTAACTTCCAGGTCTTCCGGTCTGTAAAATGGTGAGTATATATCAACAGGTAAGAAACATCTGATCCGAGGGAGGGAACGTACGATAGTGAGCTATGAAGATCATATGATAGGTATCCACAGCACGGAATGGAGCGAGGCCATCACCCATAATGGCAAACAGGGCGACCAACACGTTATCGATCACGTTGATGATGTAATGCTGGCGGTCGCCAACATAGATCCATCCAATCAAGAAGAGCACCCAAGCCAAACCGAAGAGGGTGATGAGCGTGGCATATAAAGTCACCAGGAATCCCAAGGGCCTGCTGACATACTTGCCAAAACCTTTCATGCTGCGCTTGAACTTCGAGCGACGCGAGTGAAGCATGTGCCGCACATGGTCGTTCAGCTCAGCTTTGTCCTCTTCGGTCCAGCCCTCAAGTTCAATTCCGTGGGGCAGCACTGCATAGCGTGAGTCACTCAGGGCAGAGGTGATACTAAAAGCACGCTCGCTCGGAGTCCCGGGTCGTTCTGCACTGGATGGTCGCAGTTCAGTCGTTGCTGGCATGTGCCGCAGCGGTCTGACGGGAGCAGCACCAGCGGCAGTGGCAGCAGCCTGGAATTCGCCTTGCTTCTCCCTCGGCGACGTCTCCCTGTCGCCCAGCTGGGGGTACGCCGGGAGGCGAGACAAGTCATACGTCGGCCGCCTGTTCACGAACCTGCCGAGCTGGGGGACGAAAAGAGAGTTCTGGATATTCGTCAAGGACGACAGCGCCGAAACCTCGGGATCTGATGCGAAATAAGTCAGCTTCCGAACACCCGCGAGCACCGTTTAGCTCCTGGCCCGTGGCGGCAGCCAAGACGTACCAATAACGTCGAGCAGATCGACGACCCTGGAATCGTACAAGTTCTCGGGCAAGGCCTGGTGGGGCGGCTGCGCGCCGTCAGCATTCCGATGCAGGCCAAGCCCGCTGAGCGCGGCGACGCTGGCTCGCCGGAAGCGACCCGATCCGCCAGCCGGACCCGGGCGTGCCGGATGGACGGGCTCGAAGGTTGTGCTCTCCGTGTTCTGTGGCAGCTCGGGCACCGATGGCATGTTGTTTAGGCCAGTAGTGCGGGCACGCGTGAGTTCTCCAACGTCGAACGTCGGGCGGTGCGGCTCAGAGCTCGAACGGCGCCGGTTGGCCTGCCATTCGTTCTCCAGCGCCTGGTGTCGCAGGTCCTGCTCATGTTGCTCCTGCTGTTGCTGCTGATGGTGTTGCTGGCGAAGGCTTGGGATCGTTTCCAGCCGTGAAACCTGTTCCGTCGGCAGGCGTCGCAGGCGGATGGCAGACGGGCGGGCTTGCAGGTCTGGGCGCGGGGTTATGGGATAGAGACGGTTGGTGTGCTGAGCAAAGCGCGAAGGGGAGTTCGGGGCGGTGGCGCCGTCGGCGGAGGAGCTTGCAGAGTGTGCGGAGGCGCGACGGGCGCGGCCGCCGTGCAGAGGCGAGCCATTGCGGCGGTTGGGGGAGGAGTCCATGTCTACCTCCGATATCGAAGGAGACGGACGGAAGAGGGGCGTGGTAAATAATCAGATTGCTGCGAACCCTGGGAAAGACTCTAGGGCTCTCGCACCTCACCCGCCTGGAACGCGCCAGATGCGGCGCTCGGGCGCCACGTGTGGCTGGCCACTACGTCACTTTTTTAGCGCCTTGCTTTTTGCCTTCGCGCTCATCGCTCGGTATCCGCGCGTCCCCATTTCCGAGCTTCCACCCGCAGCCCTTTCCGCCCAATACGGGTACCGGAAGCTGCTTGTCAGCATCATCCGCGCTCCGTCAGCAACACTCGAATCTAGTGCGCTTCTCGGAGAGCCGACCGGCCATCGTTTGTTTGCTAAAGGGGGTGTAATCGGACTGGTCTCCTGGCAGGATGCAAAGCTATTTGCTGGGCCAACAGGTTCAGAATTGCGGGGCGCTAGCCGAATTGAGTCGCCGATCAAACGCGCGGATCCAGGGTGACAGCTCGTCCGCTTGGGCCACCTCTGTCTTAACTTCCACCTCACCTCACACGACCACTGGTTGTTATTGCTTTCCGTTGAGACCAGACCGCTACAATTACGACATAGGTGGTAGCTGGCTCTCTTTGTTGGCATTTCTCCCGTGAGTCTACGCCCACATACACATCATTGACACAGTCTACATTCGCACTCATCATGGAATAACAAGAGGTACATCGGCCTCGTATAGACTGTTGGTACTAGTCTTGAACTAGAAGGAGTAATAGAGCCTCAAATTCTATTTCGAGCTCAAAGAACGCATTAACACTACATAATACCCATCCATCCGTAACCAATGGAACCATGACCTGATTCCAACCGTCTGCATATTGGGGGGTATAATATTCAGAAGCAAAAGAAGGGGAATAAAGTCGTAAACAGCGAACGTATAAAACCCAATTACTCGATCATAGCAACGAGAAGTCTCTCGTAATCACCTCTCGTCTCGCCCTCGATCCGCTTCCTGAGGTCCTTTCCGTACTTCGCCCTGTAAGCCTGCTTGACAGCCTCCTTGAAGCCGCGGTCCCAGTGCACCCTCACAACGCGATCAATCAGGTGCCTGTCGTGAGTGCCAGCACCTGCCATGGCATCCTCCAGGAGCTCGGCCTCCGCCATCGGCCTGTTGAGAGCACGGACGAGGGTCAGATGGAGGGCGTCCTTCATGTGGCCCGAGAATTTGGAGTCGATGGCCTTGATAAGTGACTGGTGGTAGCGGCGCTGGTAAGCCTCCGAGACGGCGCGCAGTTCGTTGTCCGACAGCTGCGTAAGGACCTGGCAGGCATGGATGCCGTTCTTGTTCAAGCCGATTGGTCCGGTTCCCATTGCGTTCTGGAGCTCCGTGGCGGCTTGCTCGATGTTCTGAGGAATGACCGGAGTCGATTCCTCGTGCCGAGTGCCGGCTGCGAGCATCACAAACAGCGTCTCCGTGCCTGCAGACAGATCGCCGCGGAGATCGGCCTCCAGGTCCTTGTTAAACATCTTCCTGTACTCTTGCCTGATGGCGTGAATGTCGGCATTGCTACGGCCGCAGAGGACGTCGTTCAGATCCGACTCCTTAGTTCCCATGCCCTTCATGGCGTGGTACAACGTGTGGCAATCCTGCTGGAGCGGGCCGCGAGCAACGGCCAGGAGCGCTTCTCTAAAGTCGCCGCTCGTCTCCTTTTCCAGATCGCGCTGCAGGTCCCTCATGAAGCGCTGGTTATACGTCTGACGGACCGAATAAATTTGTACGGGGTCCAGCTTTGAAATTACGCGGATTACAGCCTTCTCGTCTGTGCCAAAGCCCTTCATTGCTTTGCGCAGGGCTTCAGCTTCCATATTTGTATCGACGTAAGGCATCTGGCTGGAATATCCTAGCGAGGGGGGCGTGGGCGGACCGCCGCCGTAGTGTTGCACAGGCGGCGCTCCGTACTGGCCCGGTGGCGGGGCGCCATATTGTCCGGGAGGGGGTCCAGGCGGGGGAGCTCCATACTGGCCCGGCGGAGGCGCGCCGTAGCCATGCTGTTGAGGCGGGTACTGGCCGGGTGGAGGACTGAATTGCTGCTGCTGGGGCGGATAGCCCTGAGGAGCACCGTACTGCTGCTGCGGGGGAGGGTAACCGGGAGCGCCGTACTGCTGGGGAGGCGGGTAACCTTGGGGCGGGTAGCCGCCCTGGGGAGGGTATTGGTGATGCGACATTGATGGTGGCGGGGGTGGTGGTCGATTGTAGCCTTGTTGAGGGTAAGGCGAGTATGACTGGCTTGGTGGGGGCTGATTGTAGCCAGGCTGAGGGGAGTCTTTATGTGCAGAGTAACGAACAGTGCAACGTCAGCGCCAAGTGCTGAGCCTTGGGAGCTTGTTGGGGCGCAATGAGACTTACAGGGCTGGTGGAATGGTGGCTGATGGCCGCCGGGCGGCGGTTGCTGGTAGTACGACATGCCTGGTGATTCACTAACTGCTTAAGAGAGAAGGAGCAATTGGCACGGTAGGCACGGAGCCGAAGTGGTGGGTGAGGTAGAGTTATGAGAGAGGCGGATGACGCACGAGCGCGCGGTGGCTGACGAGGATGGCGAGGCTGAGCTGGTCACAGCCACTCAAAAGTCGCGTGCTCTTCCTTCGCACCACAAGTTGCCCCTCGCTTTTCTGCAAACCACATGATTTTCGAGGCGCAGCCGTTGCGCTTATATCGAACTCTGGCTTGGGGGCCAGCAAAGTACCGGCTGGTACCCTCGCCTCTTGCCGCGCCGCGAGCCGCTGCATGTCGCCGGATCTGCTGGTGGTCTGCAGGCTGCCGTCAGCGCTTGCCTCTGGACCAGGGTCCCCTCTTACCCAATCCGGCGCCCGGGCCCAAGGCCGAGGCGAGTGCTGCCCAGCCGATCGCTGGCGTCTGCCTTGCAGATGCTGTGCAGCCGTTCGCTGCACGTTGCGTGAATAGCAAACATGCGGCCTGAGGCGCCTATGCCTGCAGCATGGCTGCACATGTCTCCGCTGTACCCACGCACTCTGCCCCGGCCTGTTCAGCCCTGCAGCACTCCGCAATACACGTCTCACGGCCCAGAGCGTGTCCAGTGTCCATCACTATGTCGTCGCCTCCACACTGCGGAGGCCTGACTCACCCTAAACGTCATAAACCCCAGGAATTGTGGTCCTGTCTTGGCACGCGGTCACCGGAGTCTATTCAGATACCATATCATTCGTCGGTACTTGACGATACTTAGGAAGAAGTCGGCGGCGCGTGAAAAGTCTTTGAAAAGCAGAAGTCGAGTGACCCGCCCACAACACCGAGCAGCTGACTTTACAGCACGACCGATGATCACCAGCCCTTCTGTTTAAATATGCTCCTCTCGCACCGCCCTCTTGCCAATGCGCACATCTTTGTCCTCTCGTCCACCCTAAGTTCCACCCCACATCTCTAGGCTGCGATCCTGCGATCCTGCCTGGCCTTGGCTTACACCACATAAACGCTGCACCGTTCTCTGCCCCGCCTGATTGCCTCCTCGCAAGGCAGACTCGAACACCAAAGCAAGGGTCTTTAAAACAAAGACAGAAAGACAACAAACTCAAATCCTACCCCGCCTCCATCACCCTCATCCGAATTTCTACCCCCAAAACCCCAGCTCGGGGCTAGTCGACACCCCAGCAACCACTATGGCCAGCAACGACCCCTACCGCGCCAGCAAAAACGGCGCCAGCAGCACTCAACACTTCGTGCCCCCACCGCAAGCTTACTCGGCGCCCCCGCCCGTCAACAACCAACAGGTCGCCCGCTACTACAAGGACGCGGCAGCGACCAACACCAACAACAGCCTCACGCCCTGGGCGCCCGCACCGCCGACAGCGCTGCAGCGTGGCGATTCCTATCGTTCCGTGCGCTCGCACCGCTCGCACCGCTCCACTCGCAGCCAGCGGGCAGCAGCAGAAGAGGAGGAGAAGCGCCGCGAGAAGCGGCCGACCATGGGCGACTCGCTGTTCGCCTTCTGGGGCGTCGTGTGGGATGCGGTGCGGTCGCCGTCCGGGAAGCGATAAAGAGAGCCCATTTTCCTCTTGATCCGGGAAGAGGAGGATCGCCGTCGAGTTGGGGGCGGCTTGTCAGCCAGATGACGAAATGACTGAAGAAGGAGGGGCTCCGAAAGTGGAAGGGGAAGGAGGAAGCGCAGGAGGAGAAATCTACCGAACTGTTTCTGCATCAACGGACCGACCTTCGCTACGCCCACCGGAAATCAGGAGAGAGACGTCATTTATGTAACACCAAAAAGTATTTCTCGGATTTTCATGGCGTTTGAGTTGCGGTCAAGATTGGGATGGGCGGCCGATAGACTTTTTTTTGTTCGTTTCTTCCAGCGTATGCATGAATCGGATACAGGGGAGCAACACATGTGGCGGCGTTTTTCGTCGGATATACAAGGAGATCCTTTCCTATACTGCTGTTGAACCTTAACTCCATTAAACGACGAATGCATGAACACTTACTCTCATCACTTTGCTTGACTTCGCATGACGTATGTGACAGGAGACAAACCGTCAGGCGGACTGTCAAAGCTGTTCAACTGCACAGGACACGAAGGATGGCACCAAGCAACTTGAAAAGCTCTAAAAGTTCCAACAATGGCAATTCCGGGCTTGGCCCAGAGCAGCCATGTGAGTGATCCATTCCGCCTCTAATTCAGAAAGTGGTACAATATGATCAGCACCTAGAGTACAAATGTTTAGAATGAAAGGAGTCGCTTCCCGCCGGAGACGCAAAAAGGTGACCGCCACAAGACTCAGCACTTGAGCCCATGCATTCTAAAATCGAACCAGAATAGAGAAATCGGCACAACTTTATCCCACAAACTCCGCTTCGCTGTAACTTTTTCTGACGCCTAGAGAGGAAGAAGGTAATTTCGCTCCGTCGTACGGTAGGAAGCGACATCCACATTATCCAGAAAATACGATTTAAATAGGTCTTGTGAGGAGGAAGGGGAAGACGGCGCGTGCAGTCCTGGCGGCCGGTGGGAATAGACGCCAGCAGAATGACTGAGGATTCGCCCAATGGCAACAACATCGACTGTCTGACACGCAGCGATAGGACCGATCGCGCTCCACGCCCGGGTAGGTACAAAATATTAGGGCTGAAAGCTTTTTGCTGAAGAAAATTCGTGTCGGTCGTGAACGGTGCGGCGGCGACTAGAAGATCTCGCCTATGTGACGCTCGCTATCGGGCTTCCACGTTCCTGGGAAAGATCAGTAAAGTCCTGTGCTACAGCGCTATCGGCGGTGCTACTGAGACTAACCTTCGAAGTTGTGCTTGACAAAGGCCATCGGATCGTCGTCTTCACCAGCACCCATTTGGCGAACGCCAGGGCTGAAACTGGTGATCGGCAACACTATGACATCGCCGACCTTCTTCGCGGCGGTGATTCCGGTAAAATCCTCCCAGCTGATGTTCTTCGTGCTCGCACTCATGTCGAAGTACGTCGGGTCATTGAAGAATTCGAAGATGATGTCCGTCCACAGCGCTGGCCCGGTGTACTCGACGATGCCCTTGACGTCGGCGACCAGCGTGCCCTCGCGCTTGCGCTTCAGGGTCTCCTCGGTGATGTTTGCGACAATCTCGCGCAGCACAGGGTGACCAGGCTTCGACTGGATGGTCCATTGGCAGAACTGGATGCGCCGCGAGTACCAATCGTGCCAGTCCTCCCTGTCGGGATCGGCCTCAATGCCAATGACCAGCCCGTACGCCTCCCGTGGAACGTCAGCCGGCACCCATTCGGTAGCGGGCTTTAGCGCCGAAGTGTCAATGTCTGAGTATATGCCTCCCCTAGCCAGCAAGATGAGGTAGCGGAAGAAGTCGGCCTTGAGCACAGGCAGCGGGAGCGCGTGGTACGCCTCCAGCACCTCGGGGATCGAAGCGTAAAGGTGGCGCATCAGATGCACGGCGACGGAGTCGGTGATGACCTCATGAACGAAGGTAGGGTGGAGGATGGTCCAGCTAGCCTCAGGCTCGCGGAAAATCTCGTCGAACTCGCCGGATGCGGGCGTGTATTTCCATGTCTGCCAGATGTAGGCCGGGAACTTGCTCTGGGGGTCGTAGGGGAACTGGTACTCGAGCTGCTGGCGCAACGGCTTCGCGTGCAGATCCTCGAGAGCTATCTGCGGACGCTCCTTCTTTGCTACCGCCTGCGGTGCTGTCTTCTCTGTCTTGCGCTCGGAAGATTGGCCGGGCTGCGGCGTGTCGATCGCCTGGGAGGAGGCAGGCTTGGCCTCCGACTTGGACTCGGGCACAATCAGCTTCGCCGAGGGGCCTGCGGTGTGCGATGATCGCAATAGGAAGAAGAAGGTGAGCAGCGCGGCGGCGATTATGAGAGCCCTGCGATAGGAAAGCATGGTGGGCTGGGGGGCCGCCGGAGCGCAGACTGGAGCTTGCGGTTCTGGAAGGGGTGAGCTGGAGGCCGGCGGTCAATTTTAAGAAAGCTGGCCAAGTTGGAGGCCTATCGGCGGTCAGTGGAGCCCGGGAGGGCGGCGACCGAGGCGGAGATTGAGGTTGGAGAGAAAAATAGGCTGGGGCCCGGGGGCATTGAAGGCACGAGTCGGTGCCGTGAAGATCGGTTATAGAGAAGGAAGCGATCGCGACCCTGCCAAGCGGTTGTCTGCGGTGTTTCAGCTCAGCTGAGGGCGGGCTCGGCGGCGGTGCAGGCAGCACGGCGGGATGATTGGTGCTTTAAAGTGTTGTGAGCTTCCTTCTTGAACCCCTCGCTTCGGGCCTAGTGTTACAGATTCACTACTGCTCTGACAGCTGCGCGATGCCAACGGCCTTGCCGACCGCCCTGTCGTAATCGAACACGAGCGCCACGGGGAATGAAGGTTACCTGCGCGCCGTTTGCCTGCCGCCGCGGGGTTTTAAGCTTGCGAGCGCTGCGTTTCGCCGATGCGCGATCTGGCCGCCGGGGGCCACGCGTTTGCGTGGCCATGCATCGGTGTTGTCGCGCCTCGAAAACGCCCCCCGACTGGCCGCGCCCCTGGCCCAGGAACCCAGGCAAGGAACCTTCTCGCTGTTATACCAACACCCACCCGGCTCCTGCCTCATAACCGCCCTCTTAATGCTCCGCCCTCGCAGTGACGCGCCCACGATCGCCTCGGGCACGAGCGCAGTGCGAGCGGAGCAACCTGCGCGGCCTCTCAACCGCGTCCATTTTTAGCAGTGCCTAGCCTGCAGCTTACGACTCCGTCGACCGCCGGTCTGCTCACCTATAACGGCCACATGCACGCCTTCTGCAACCACGGCACGCCGCGCGCCTATCGTATATTCGCCGTACCTGCCGCCTCGCGCCCTAGCCTGCCTGGCGCGCCTCTTATCGGTGAGCAGGTCAGCCGTGCCTGTCCTGAGCCCGCGCCTCGGGACATCCTCAGCGCCACTCTGTCTGCAACATGGCACCATGTGTGGAGACTTATACGACTGCCTGTGCTCACCGGAGACAGGAGGGGGGATCGCCCACTAGGAGAGCTTGTGAAAGCTTGAGCAACTGCAGCCGCTGCACGATCCATCACTAAGAAGTCTGACCACAATTTAGCTTCTCTACTGCTGAAGTCTGCATGCGGTTCTGCTATCTTGTCCCACCAAGGGCCGGCCGAGGCGCAGCGTGCATACGCAGGAATGCGGCTTGGCTTTAGCGAGCGCCAGCCTGCGCCATTGCCTCGAGCACGTTTCCAACCGTCAACACAGTCCCGAAGATCCCTCCTTCGCCGGCAATGCTGCTCAGCGTTGCCTCGTGCAGCGCCGCATCCACGCTGGCGCATGCATCTTTGAGCACGGCGCAGTCGATCCCTCTGTCGCTGGCCTCGCGCACCGTCGTGCTCACGCACACGTCGGTCGTGACGCCCGCAATCAGGAGGTTCCTGATCCCTCTGTTGCGCAGCAAGAGCTCGAAATCCGTGTGTGCAAACGCTCCTTTGCCGGGCTTGTCCACTATCGGCTCGCCCTCAATTGGATAGAGTTCAGGGATGATGTCGTGTCCCTTGCCTCCCCGAATGAGAAGTCGTCCTCCGAGGGGGCTGGGCGCGCCGATGCCTTGGCCTGAAGGGTTGTTGCGAGACCGGAAAGCCTCTCGAGGGGGGAGCGTGGATAGGTCCGCGCGATGGCCTTTTTACCCGTCTGGTCAATGATTTTGTGCAAGGAATCAGAGACAGCAGGGACGACGCTACCTTCTCGGGTGTGGTACACTTGCCATCCGGCCTTTCGGAACGCATGGAGCACAGCCTGGATTGCAGGAATGATTGCTCGCGCCCCGGATATATCGTGACCCTGGTGGGTGATATAACCACCATTGGTGCAAAAGTCATTCTGCATGTCTATAATGACCAATGCTGTCGTTTCCTGCGAGAAGGACGCGTCGAAAGGCCACGCGTAGGGAACTGCGGCGGCAATTTGTGAGACAGCCATGACGAAAGACGGTCGCGTATTTCGGTCTACTACTTCGGTATCGAATATTCTGTGAGAGCTACAAGACGCACATTCGATGCCAGACTAAATTAATAAGGAGGGACTGCCTGCCCATACATAAGCGGAATCCAGCTGATCGGCTCATCGTTGACTTGGCCGAGCCTTCATTGGCATATCAATGCCCGGATACTTCCACAGCATCACAGTCCATTGGAACTCGGTCCTGACTATGACTTTAAATACCTATGGAACTACAACTGATCTCCGCGCTCATGAATCAGACCGCCAGCCTTACCCCGCCGCGGGTTCTACGGGTTGCGATGACGTGACTGTGGAAGTCGATGCCGTGCTCCGACTCCGACAATCCAATCCACCACCAAAGAGCGCGAACATGAAACCCCACATCGATGTTTCCCATGTCATTGGAATGTCGAGTTTATACCGCCACTTTTCATGGTTGGTCTGTGTCCCATCATGTTCCGTTCGTCCATTCATCGTGTCGAAATTCCGCCCTGAGCCAATAGAAGCGTTTGATACTTGACAAGGTCCAATCACGCATGCTTCTAGCACTGCAAATCCATCTCCGCATATACGTAGATAGATCTTGGACCCTGAATCATGCTTTTTTAGCGCACAGAATGGCTCTAACTATAATGCACCAAGAGAAACGCAATTATCGCTCGCAATGGCGCAGCTGCTTACAGTTCATATACATCAAGCTAAATTCCTGTCTCGCAGCCCTCTTCTGTACCCCGCGTCCTCTTTAATTCTGTTTGCTTCCTGTCAACCAAGGACTTTACGAAAACTCCGTCCCACTGCACATCGACTTCCAAAGCCTCAGCATGTCAAAACAAGACTTAAATGGCGACCTTCCGACGGTCAACCTCAAAGTCGCCACGAATGGATATGGACACGAGCACGAACACGCCTTCTCTAACGTATCCCGGACGATAATGGTATCTCCTGCCATCAGTCAAAATCTGGGCAGCCCGGTAAATGCGCCATTCCGAATCATCCACTGTAAATATCGAACAAGCTAACATTCTTCTAGACTGCCCTTGCCATTGGCGCCTTCGCGACCACGCTGACCACATTATCCTGTTCGCTCATGGAATGGCGCGGCGTCACGACGACGAACGTCTACATCGGGAATTTCTTTTTTATCGCCGGCGTCGGCATGGTGATATCTGCACAATGGGAGATTGTGAGGGGGAACTCGTACGGCTACACAGTCCTGAGTGCTTTTGGTGGGTTGATCCTCCTGTCTGCAGAAGACATGGAAATCAAATCCGTGAAATGATCCTGAACTAACTGTCTCGAAGGGCTTTTCTACGCGGGCTTCGGCGCCATCATCACGCCCTCATTCGGCGTCACGGAATCATACGGGAGCGACACAATCGAGTACAACAACGCGCTAGGATTTTTCATGATGTGTAAGTTGAACAGAGCCCTATAAAGTCATTTGGATGGGCTGATCAAAGGTAGTGTGGACGGTCTTCAATACGTTTTTCCTGATTGGATCATTGCCCATGTAAGTGATTGAACTCTTTGAATGTTTTTGGGATTTGTTTCCAGAAATCTGGTCTGAACAAGTACAGTAACCTCGTCTACATTGGCATTTTTGCCACCGTCGAACTCGCCTTTGGCCTCGTTGCCGCAGGCTATTTCGCCGCTGCGGACGGGAAACAAGACACTTCAATAGCCCTGAAAAAGGCTGGCGGTGCATTTGCCTTTGTATCCGGTTTGCTTGGCTACTATACGCTGGGCCACCTGATGTGCCAGGAGGCACTGTTTTTCTCATTCCCAATGGGCTCGACGGAGCGATTTTTCAAGAAGAGACCGTCGAATGAGGATACCTGAGCCACAACACACCTGTACAGGAGAGTGCTGCAGCCGATGGCTAACGCGAAGAATAGCATTACTCTAGAACATAGTGTAACTGCTCTTTCGGGGGAAAAAAAAAAACATGTGGGTAGTTGAAGCTATCGTCCGGACGGGAATGTGGAATTCAAACTACACATAACATAAGCAAAAGCAGCAGTCGAATCTCATCAGAAAGGTGCCTTCCATGCTGGTAGGCCTGGCTTTTGCCTCAAGCCCATTGGAATTACATCACATGCTCGCCCGAGAAGGTGCAGTCCGGCTGCTTCCTAATACCTGCGCCTATGGACAACTCTCTCACTTCTTCTTCCCTTCCTTTCTGCTACAGCATCTCTCGCAACTGAGTCTATCAAACGCTCAAGCTACAGAACAACCACTTAACCACAGCTTCACCTAGGTGACTATATCAATATGGGCAACATGGCTTTCAAAAGCCTCACCCTCGTTTACTACCGGGGCGCGTGGCAGATAGCACAGTTATCCGAGTAAGAACACCACCCTCCAAGCAACACCATCGTCGCCGCTCTTCTTACCAATCCCACACAGTTGCGATTCCTCTCCGCGTGGCCAAGGCGTCGAGATCCACCGCTTCCTTACTATTCCGAAGAACGTCTCCAAGCTCAAAGCCGTGATCGACGCTGGTCTCCTCTACGAGCCGACGCAGGATCAGAGAGACGTTTTCCTAGCGGACGCTCGAACACTGTCCAATCTCAAAGGGTTGAAGTATGTACAGGATAAGATCAAAAAGGGCGACGTCACTTTCCGTACCGACGACATTCCCGGGTACTATAAGGAGACAACTTTCCGCTGTGCATTGAAGCATATATGCCCGACGACGTTACCGGAAACCGGCGCGAAGATCCTAGAACTCGCAGCAACGACGGAGAAGCCGTTTCCGATCGTTAAAACGGCAAGCTTTCTAAATGTCAGTTGGGCGTACGTGATCGATTTGGATGAGGACTTGCTGGAGGTCTTCGGGTATAAGGATCGAGGGTGTATGGGTGGAGAGTGTCGTGTGATCGAGAACCATCGGTTCGATGAGGTTGACTGGGCGCGCCCGTCTGGCCCTCCGGGCGATTGTTTGGGCCAGTGGAAGTTCAGCAGAATTCCGATGCGCGAAGATTTCCTCGTCCATCTGCGCGACTATCGTTAGGACTGCGAGGTAGAACAATGATTCATTTTTCTCTCATACCATGAGTACTTGAAGCTATCATCCGGACGTGAATGTATAATTATTAATTCCACATTCACGTCCGGATGATAGCTTCAAGTACTCATGGTATGAGAGAAAAATGAATCATTGTTCTACCTCGCAGTCCTAACGATAGTCGCGCAGATGGACGAGGAAATCTTCGCGCATCGGAATTCTGCTGAACTTCCATTTTTTTTTTTTTTTTCGTTTCTCGTTCCCATTCCTTCCCCCTTTTCGTCAAATTGTCCTACACCTATGCTCACTATCCCCCAGGTGGCGCCATCTGTGGTTCTTTCATCGTCTTCGGCGCCCTTAGCGTTGTCCTCTACAAGCCCTGGCGTAGGCGCATCGATGAGAAGCGCGAAAGGCGTCAGGCTGCCCTGCTCCAGAACGACCAGCAAGGTCCGGCTTCGGGCGACGGGGAGGGCCGCGGGACGCCTACCAGAAGGACCACACCTTATGGCACGGTCGAGATCACGGACGAGGAGAGCCAGACGGCGCACCAGAGCAAGAGGAAGGGCGACAGGCAGCAAATCTCGGCGCAGGAGATTGGCGAGCACGCCTAAACGTAGGCGGTATCATTGCCAGTACAGACATTAGAAGATCGACACTGTGACAATTTTTCTTATAGCAACGCATCGATAGTTGTTTGTAGAAGCGAATCTTCGAAATGCAATAATGGCACTGCCAATTACTTTCTACCACATACCATACAATAACGCCCCGTCCCGAATCAAAACTGGTATCGTCACAATCACTCTGTAGGAGCCGCCTGGATATTTTGAATCTCCGCCTTGGCCTCTTCCCACGAGGCCTGGTTTCTCTTCGCCCACTCGATGTGGCACTTAGCGAAGGCGATCTGAGACGGTCAGCATCATATAGGGCACATATTCTGAGAAGAAAACTCACCATATAACGTCTGAGGTCTTCCTCCTTTTCACCCTGGAATCTCTTGAGATCCTTCAGCACACCTATGCTGGCATCCTTGACATCCTTCTCCGCTACTTCCAATGCTTGTTCAAGCTACGTAAAGGTCAGCTAGATCATCAAAAGCGCCGGAGTCACCGTAATCACCTGAGTTATGCTCTCCCTCGTCTTGCCAATCTGGTCCCTACGCGTTCTCTCCGGGTCTACATCAACGATACCATGGAAAGCATGGCTGACCCGGCCAAAGATCTTCGAGGTCACAAAGTTCCCGCTTGCAGTCTTTCTGTGAACCGGCGATGATGGCTCGGATCGCTGGGGCTGACCTTGCGCCGCTGAAGGTGGCGAGTGCGCTTCGCCATGAGTAGGCGGGAAGTCAGAGTCGATAGATGCTGCATCTTCCTCGGGTCGTGGGGGATCGCTGTTGCTACGTTGGGAAGCAGTAGAGTTGGATCTCCTCGGCGGTGGACCCCCAGTCTGGTTCAGGTACTGCTCTATCCTTTTAGCTTCGGCTTCGCTCTGCTCCAGTGACTGAAGTAGATGTCTCTTCCTGTCCAGCTCGTCCTTCGTCATCTCTTCCTGCACACGTTTGAGAATGCGGTATCTGAGTACGTCCCGGACGATCCCGGCAAACTGAGCGCTCTCCCTCATTGGTTCCGCAAAGCCTGCACTCAACGCAGACGAAAGCTCACAAGTCTGGATGTAAGTGGAATCGACAGCCTGGCCCATCTTTTCAATGGCTTGCGACAGAGTACGTGACTGCTCGTTCAACGCAAAAGCATTGTACCGCGCTCCCAATTCCGCCATATCGCTTCCCCACGAATTAAGGTGAGCGAGCGCCCGACGGTTAACTTTCTCCATGCTTCCTTGCAGTAACAGCTCCAATTCCTTCGAAGATGCTTCGAAATTGACAAAGTAAGGGTCGAGCTCCTCCTCGGATAGACTCTGTGACGTGGGGGGGAAGCGACCGAAAACCTGCGGTCCCGGGATCGTGTGTGCTGCAGTAGAAGGCTGCGACTGGTGTTGCGGCGGCGAGTTGGGCGTTCCCGACGTAGAATTTCCGCTCGATCTGAGCCTGGCAGAAGAAGCCGGCACAGGAAGATAATGGTGGCCTGGGGTTGGGTTTGCTGCATCGAGCGGGGGTGCCTTAAGTTTGTTCGAAGGGAGCGACGCCACCGGGTGGGAGTGAAGAACCTCGCTCTATTGAGAGTTAGCAACAAGTCGCAAAGAGTTCTGAAGTTCAGCATACCCAGCTAACGTTGGGGTCCAGGAACCTCCACCAAACGCCATCCTCACGGACTTCCTGCATCCGCCTGCACCGGTTCAGGAAGACGGCCAGCATACGTTTGCGCAGCTCTATAATTCCAATGTCTTCCTTCGCCTTCATGGGCTTGGCAACATAGTCGGCGGTGGTGTGCTTTTCTGGAATCGGAGGGATAATAAGAGTCGGGTGGAGGTTGACGAGCGTGTTGCGCAGAGACGCGAACTCAGAGTACCTCCGGCGGACCTCTAGATCCTACACACCCGGGTTCAGTATCGTAAGAGCATGCGCGGAGACAAGCGCTCATACCCCAGTCCTAATGGCGTAGACAATGTATTTGCCCCCGCCTTCTGCACTTTTGCCGGCATCGGTAATGAGAATAGGCAGCTGCGGGTTCTCATAGAGGATTTGTTCAATGCGGCTATCGTAGCCACCCTTCTTGGGCTCGATGCGCTGGGGCTGTTGAGGCTCATCGTCGTACTCAACATCGCTAAGGTCTCTACGGTGGGTAATGTATTCTGGCGAGCCGAAGGGCGGGGACGACGCCTCAGACGGCGGGGTCATCGGTCGAACTGGAGCATCGTGTTAGAGCATACAGGAACAGGAATCGCCGGGGCAACAGAGCTGGCGTACATCCGCCGGGGGAGCCGAAATGGCCGACCTGCGAGGGCGAAGAATCATGGCGCTCAAACGAGCCGTACGGGTTGTTATCCTCGTCGTCCCACATGGCGAATCGCTGCGCGGGGTTGGGCACTCGTCAAAGCTGTAGGGTCTTGCGGCGCAGCAGATCGCGACGATGAACGGGCGCGGTGGAGGCTGGTTGTGGAGAGAGTGCGCGATCTGCAAAGCTGCGAGGTTGAGCGAGAGCCTTGGGAATGGGGCTGGAAGGGAAGCGAGAGGTGACGTCTGTTTGGGTGCCAGCTCGCTCTAGCGCTGCCCGCCCTTCCGCAATCCGAGAGGTGCCTGCCTATCTCCGCTGCCGCTCCAACTCACCACCCCAGTAAATCTATTGAGCGCGCTTACAAGATACTAATGGCAGCTCCTCTACGAGTCTACACAGGCACGCGCTAGGGATCCAGATGCAGCGCCATGCGCCTCTTCCGACTACTTCCTTCGTACCCGCGCTAGAAGCTTTGACACTCCATAGCATGGTAGGTGCTTTCGTGATGCAGCTACATCATTGTGATTTGACCATAATCCAGCATGGTGTTCAGGTCCATAAGCCAAACAATGCTGCTTCCGAATGCCAGTGAGAGGTTGGGAGCCGAGCGAACGCGTGGATTTTCCGACGATGTTCAGTCCGCCTTACCGATTTGAAGTTTTCTATTTAAAGACTCATAATAATTTGATATCCTTGAAAGACGAACACTTCCAGAGCCGAAAACCCGAGGAAGCGATCGGCATCCGGGCACGTGAAACTTCGTGTAAGGAACACTTAGTGCTTCAAAGTAAGTGGGATCAGTTAGAGTGTGAGTAGGATTTCTCAGCTATGGCTTGGTCGAGACCGCATTCGGAATTCGAGCACTTGCTACCAGAGGTTGTTAACTTTCTCCCTGCATGTTTCACGTTCAGCCCAGTCTTAATTGTCCGTTGGGATTTGCACGCATGTCTAGATAATGCATAACCCGGTCAACAAGCATACGCCTCTTTTCTCTGGGACTCTTTCATAGGTCGTAATTCAAGAGGTTCAAAGGTATTGATTGCTCGTAGGGATTAGATGCTCGTAAAATCAAGTGCGCCGATTGGTAGGCAAATGGCCGGAATTCTGGGCTCATCGATAGGTATCTTGCCGCGCAATCATACGATCGAGACGTGCAAAGCAATTGGAGCATGCAACGAAAATGCAAATACTGGGCCTCGCCTGTCTGTAACCCCGATCTTGCAATCTTTTCCAACACTAGATGTTCGATGTGGCGAAACCGCACATTGATTCAAGGCCGGGGACATGGATAGGATTCGTAACCGTGAATGAGAATCCATTGGTATGCTATGCCATGTCGGGTCAGCAGACAAAGCAAACGCCTAGTTTTTTCCCAAGCCGCATGAGGTTCAAGCGTGCAATGATGTACACGAAGCCTCTGACAGCCATCGTCCCGCCATGACCGTGATGCAAATAATCCGTTTTCGCCCACGACCCCGTCAACCGCGATCCGCTTATTTCTTGTCCTTCTTGCCGCCCTTGGTCTTGGCCGTACCCCGGAACTCCTTGGACCTGTTCTTGCGCTGCTTGCCTGTACGCCGAGATCCGTCAGCATGTGTCCTTCCACAATCCGCCAAACCCGTCTGTACGTACGCTGCTGCCTGCTGGCCTTCTCGATCTTGTTGGCCATGCCGACACGGACCAGCCTGTAGTGAGGCTCGAACTTCTTCATGGCCTCGTTGGAGTCGTAGATGAGAGCGAAGCCGGTGCTCTTGCCACCACCGTACTGGGTCCTGAAGCCGAAGCAGTTGACCTGGTCCTTGCTGGCCTTGTAGAGCTGGGCAAGCTTCTCGCGGAGCTCATCCTTGGAGACGTTGGGACGGTTGGGGTGGAGGACATCCCTGGAGGACGCTGTTAGACGTGCTGTGGCGGGTTCGGTCGGTGTGCATCGGAAACTTACACAACCATCTGCTTGCGGCCGAGGAGAGGGTTGCGGATGAACTTGCGCGTGCGCAGAGTAACTTGCGAGTCGGCCATCTTGACGAGAGGATCGAAGGGACCGGGACGGGCTGTGCGGAGAGTTAGACGGGCGCTGGAAATACGCGACGCGCAAAAAAAAAGTGCAGGAGCAGGTGGAGCTAGGCGACGTACTGAGAGGGGCTCAAAGGTCCTGCGGCGAGATCCTGGGGATGTGTGTGGGTTGTCGCAGCAAGTTGCCGGTCGTCGTCGGTGATGCGAAGATTCGCAAAAGATCAAAACTGTGCATCGTCGTGTGCGGTGTCGCGCCAAGACTCGCTAAACGCTAGGTGGCACCCGCCGCCGCACCGCACGAACTTCAACATTTGCACCGCACCTGCACGCTCGCCCTGTCCGGCCCAGCCGCCACCATGAAAGTCTCGTCGGGTGAGATGCAGGCCCTGCAGGTCTTCCGCGCGCAATATTTCCAGCTTCTCGATCTGGTGCAAATGCGCTGGCCCGAGGCGCAGCTCCTCAAGAGGCCCGACGTCCAGGCATGGCTCTTTGCGGAAATGTTCGACAGGGACTCTATTCAGTATCCGCCGCCCGAGAGGTACCAGATGCGCGTACTCAAGCGGCTTGTTTCCACCATCGAGCAAGCTATCGACAATCCCGAAGAGGATGTATGCAAGCCCAATTCTTCCCCTTTTCTTGCCAATGTCAAACGCCCCGTCTCCTTATCTTTCGTCTTTTCTTTTTGTCACCGTGCCACAAGAAGCACTGGCGAGCAATAATGCCCCTTTCTATTGTTCTGCTTCCTCAACAAACAATCATCCCATCGGACCAGCACGATGATCCCGAGCAACCGCGCGCGCACACGGATACCATGGTGCCGTACGACGCTGGGCCGATGCACATGCGGATACCAGTGAACAGCTGTCGCGCCCAGGTCGTCCCCAACGCATCTTTCCTCGCGATGCTAGTAGACACTTGTTCTTCTTCGTAGATCGTTCTCGAATGTTTGTACGTACTAATTCACGTGCTTCTCTGGCGGTGCAGGAATTATCAGACGATCTCATGTCTTCTCTGTCTCTTCTCCTAGGCTCCAACCTTCCGTCTGAATCCACATCAGCCCAGACGAAGTCGTACGTAACTTACAGCTTTGGCAATGATCGTGCAGTCACGCTGCTTGAGTCTCGCGCTGTCATCTCTTCATCCGGAACCACTGGGCTTCGCACGTGGGAAGCTGCGTTGCATCTAGGGGCCTATCTGGCTAGCGAGTCTGGCCAGCAGTGGGTCCGAGGTAAAAGAGTGCTCGAATTAGGAGCCGGCACCGGTTTACTTTCCATACTATGCACCAAGCACCTGCAAGCCACAAAGGCCACGGCAACCGACGGAGATGAGGGCGTTGTCGATAGCATCAAGACGAACCTGTTTCTCAATGGGCTTGATGCCCAAGGAAGCACTGACTCGATAGTGCTGAGATGGGGTTGGAGCTGGGCACTGGAAGAGAGTCTCTACTACGAGGGCTCGAAAGATCAATATGACGTTGTTCTTGGGGCGGACGTCGTAAGCCGGAAGCCGAACCACAGTTGCGAGAGCACATTACTAACGCCGACACATGCAGACCTACGACAAAGCCGTCATCCCGGTCCTGGTGTCCACACTTGCTGATTTGTTGCAGCACCAGCCCTCGCTGCAAATTCTGATCGCTGCTACAATTCGTAACGAGCAGACGTTTGAGGCATTTGATGTGGCTTGCCGTACGTCTTCCCTGCACCAGCCACCTACGGCAAACCGCATTGGCTCCACCCCCGGACGATGAGCTGACGATGCGGTTCTAGGCCGGAACAAGTTGAGCGTTGAGGACATGAACTTTGCACCGCCACCGGGTGACGACCAGAATGGCCCGTTCTACCCAACGTCGACGCCCATCCGCATCATCCAAGTATCAAAAATTGGGGACTCTGACCCCTTTGCCGTCCAATGACGCCCATAAGGCTGTGGCAGCCTTTGAGCGTCGTCATTGCGCCGGAAGCGGGTCCGAAAGGCGTCTAGAAGGCAGAGCAGGCGGGAAAAATAGCAACAGACGCCGTAGGGCGGGTAGAGTGGCCAATGTGGTGGGAGTTTGGCGCTGACGAGTCCATCGCGGGACCCACCTAATGAGAGTTGCCGTGAGCAGTGGTGAGGGTTCTCGAACAACAACAGCGTCTCGCGGAGTCATCAGCACGTGTGGCTGACCCACGGCGTCTGAAAATTCGAATCGGGCCGCGCTCGCAATCAGGTGCCGGGGGCGCATGAGCGCTGTGCGGGTGCTGCAGGCAACAGAATTCTTGTTCTCGGACACCACGGTTCTCAGAAGGTTGTTCCTGGCCGGCATACCCCGCAGCAACCGGTGAGGTTGGCAGACCCTCGATCCCTGACATAAGTGAAACTCCAGATCGAGCGTCTCTTCAGACGTCCCCACCGCTGCGAAGAACAGCAAGGCTCACTGGCGCGATCGGCTAAATTTCCGTTCGCGCGCGCGCAACGTTACGGAAGTTCTAGAGCGCCGCTCATCAGTGTGCCGGGGCCGAGGGGCGGTGCACGCACACCGCGGGATCACAGCACGTTGATGTGGTGTCCTATCATGTGGGTGTATGCGGACGGCGCATGTTCTCCGTGGGAGGGACGGCGGCGACGATCCGAGTGGGTGTTCAGGGCCTAGGCGGGCGTGATTCGCGGCATGCGCGTCTGAAGCAGCCCACTGGACCACGGGGCAGGGGCGGCGGCAGCGGGACGGGATGCCCGCCATGCACCGCTGGCAGCGTGCGGGCGCTGACAGGCTGGCATGGTCCGGTCAAAGAGGTTTTGGCCTGCGATGTGGAGAATCCGCTCTAAGCGTGGGGTGACAGCTAGTGGATCTGTAGCGGGCGACTCGGCGGGATGATGTGCTTGATGAGGAATATCGCTCTCGACCTTTGTCCACGCCGGTCCGCGCGCTCACCGGTTACATCGGGAAGTATATCAGAAGCGCCTCCCTCGCGCCAGTGCGGTCCCCAGCAGCCCTCAGCAGGCACATCCAGCAGCCCTTCAGCCCTCAGCCACCGCCTCGCATCTCCCGCCCCTCTAGAACCCGGCGCGCCGCAATCGCACGCCGCACTACCCGCTTCTAGCCGCGCGCACAGAGCTGCCCCTCGGTGGAGCCGCCTAACGACCGCCGCGCTCAGGCCGGATCGACGCGCATCGCCAGCAGTGGTACATCGAACACGCAGTGAGCCTCCCTGCCGAGCGCAGCAATACGGTCGCGGCTGCAGCTACGCATTGCCGCCGCAATGATGGCTGGCCTGCGCGCCGGTGCCCGAGCAATAGAGCTAACAAGTGGCCGCAGGCGTCCGTCCCTGGCTCCGGCTAGCGTCATTGCGCGATAAGCAAACAAAGCCGCCCAAAGATATCCCTATCTTTCCGCCCGCCCTCTATCTTTGTGTCACTGCCCGACGCCGTCCGTGAAGCAGCATTGCTGTGTTCTACTTTTTGCAACAGCCGTGCACGCGACACCTGGCTGCTCGACCAATACGACCGGTCCTGCAAGAGTCCTGAGCTATAAGCACACCACACACCGCCCACATGGCGACCCAACACGCGCACCATCGCAATCCCTCGCACTCTAAAAGGGCCGCGCAGTCCCACCCGCGCGTCTCGAGGCCTGCGCTGCTCAAGCGTTCCAGCAAGTCGGCGAACAAAGTCCCCCAGGTCGCTCAGCGCAAGGACGAAGAGCCCGAAGACGACGCCATGGCCGCCAGCTTCCTGAACTTCTGGTAAGCCTTGCCCATCCCGCCCTTGGCGCCGTGACGCAACGCTGACTCGATCCAGCACTGTGTGCGAGAAGCAAATCATTGTGCCGAACAACTCCATCCTCTACTGCTCCGAAAGGTTAGTCACAGCCCTGATCCACACTTAGCCACTCTCCACGCTAACTTACTCTCTAGCTGCCGGAAGAAGGACAACACCAAGACCATTACCTTTGAGCCGTCGCCGCCTCCGACGCCATACTCTCTCCACTCCTATGAGGACTTCTCTCCTTCCCGCGACATCGTTCCTCCTCGCTCCCCTACTGCCATTCCCTCAAAACGCCTCTCGTACGGTTACTCGGATGGCTCCGATGACGAAGCGCCCGAGTGGTCCCAGGAGAAGTCGAAGGAGTCGGACGCGGCCCGTTACTTGAGGACATTTTCGGCAACCGACATGACGGCCCAAAGGTCAAAGCGGTCTTCTACCTCGACAGTGGCATCAACAACAAGTACAGCGCCGTCGTTGTCACACACGCCGAGCAGTTCTACCAGCATGTCGATACCGTACACACCCGCAAGTCGACCGCTGCCGAGACGGAACCCTCATGGATCCTCTTACGGCACCCGTTCAATCGACCTCGTCAACCCCTTTTCCGCCGCTCTCCCGACGACGGCCCCTTCAAGTCTGATGCAGTGGTCATTCAAGAGCGGACCAAGCTGCAAGATGTCAACCGGGCTCGCCGAGGGCGAATTGGAGCTGTTTGAGAAGAAGATCCCCAACGCGGCGTCGCCGAGTCAGGGCAGTCTCAAACAATTGTTTGCCTTCAGTGCTATGCAAGCACCGCCTAGTAGTACGGCATCAACAATGCGACCCTCCTATTCGTGATCTACGTCGCGCAGGCCGTCGCTTAGTGTGATTGCGGCCTACCGATGGGGAGGCGGATGGGTTGTCGAGTCATCGATGTGGTAGCACAAAATGCTCCACTTCATTTCCGGGAATTTTTTCTTGTACCAAAAAGCGTGGGATCTTTGTTTTTTTTTTAGACGGCGGCCATACATATCATCATCACATTCAGGAGTTCATTTAATCTAATATCCGGTTCCAGCCTCTGTGGCTGTTGGTTCTCATCTCAAGGTTTCAGCTTAGACGGGCGCAAATGGGTTGGGAAGCGCTGGCGTTTGGCCCTTCCATTGCGCCGGCAGACGAGGAAAAAAAGTTTCAATGTTGGATTTTAGATACATCTCATTCCCCGAACATCTGCTTTTTCGCGGGTTATTGGAGATGGCGCCCGTTACTGGGTCGGATCGCGCCTTTGGAAATACAACTTCACCGGTTTGCAACCGTGCCACTTTTTTTTTTCCAACGCGGCTCCGCGTCGCTTGCAAGTTTGACGCCGCCCACGCACGCGTGAACGAAATACGATAAGTCACCCTGGCTTTTCCTGGTCCCACTTGTTGGTTTTGCTAGATAACGAAGATTTGATGATAGCCGCAGGATCCGCGATGGTCTGAAACGTCTCCGCATCACCGGTCATGGCAATCAGGCCAAATGCGCCTCACGCACGGAATGGCAATCACCAAAGGGCACACGTGGGGACGTTCACTTATGCGTCTTCTGCATATTCCATCCGGTTCCGCGGGCGACTGCGGCAGCAGCGCTACAGCAGTGTGACGTGTTGCTCCCCGCCATGCCCTGGGAGGCCTTGCAGCAAGCAGCAGGAGCCCTGCTTTTCCTGGTCACCGGAGTTGTGGGCGCCTCGCGCGGCCCCCCGCCCCAGACGCCACGGCGGAGGGGGGGATCCACATCACTTGCGTGTCTCTCCCGCCTTCTGGCGACATTCGAGAATGCCGCTGGTATTGCTTGGCTTTCTTTATTCTTTCATCTGCTCTCCCCATTTCTCTTCCCTTGCTCTACTTTCCTGTTCCCTTTGCAATGGGGCTGTGGTGCGCGATATACATGGGTACTGGTAAAGCTGAACACATGGTGTGCTCGTGTCAGAGTCGCACGTACGTATTCTAGCTTGCTTATACGTGCTTCTTGTTTTCTTAGCGGAAGCTACAGTGTTTGCAGGGGTTATCGCAGCCAAAGGCCAGCGTGAAGAACAGCAAGGCCCCAGGCGTAACGTTGCCTCTGCCTTTTTTTTTTTTTTTTAATAACATGTGTGGGTAGTTGAAGCTCTCGTCTAGACGAGAATGTGGAATCAAAATTCTACATACACCTCGGGAGGAAAGCTTCAGCTACCCATGACATGAGCAAAAAAGCAAATCCACGCTAGCCATCGGCTGCGAGAAGGGAGACTGTAAGACGATATTTCACGAGAAGATGCCGTGGGTTACCCCTGTCGTCTTACGGCTTCCCTGCAGCGCGAATCCTGTTCCAAGTTTGTAGCCTGCTTGGCGGAGACAGCGCGCTTCTTCTGATGAAGCAAGAGACAGGAGAGTGCAAAAAGTGTCATAAGAAAAGAAGCCTTTCAGCCTGGGATTCTTCGTATTATTCGACTTTGTCACTGTTCCCTTCCATCATCTAGATATGAGACTCGGGAAAGAGAAGGGAAAGAAACCAGGGCAAACAGAACAAAAGCCAATGGCTCGTCGCCGCCGCTTCTGCCACACAGCTGACGGCACTTGCTTCATTACCGCCGCCATCGGATACCTACTCTGCCTCTGGTGGGCACACTCCGAGCTCTCCGAAGCGAAACGTCAACGGGCCACGGCGACAAGCCAGTAGCAACAACGAGACGGTATTGTGTGTTTTGTCGGTCGTTATTGGGCTCGGCCGAATGCGAGAAATCGCTTTGCGACTAAGACATTACCTATCGACTATGGATATGAGAGAAAGCTGAAGATGCTGCAGTGGAATTCCACCTCAGCGGTTGTCCACAAAGGGGTATTGTAGCCGAAGACTGGCGCTAAGAATAGCCGGATCCTCCAGAGTAACTGTGCCTCAGGTTTTTTTTTTTTTAAAAAAAAAAACATATGGGTAGTTGAAGCTATAGTCCGGAGGTGTATGTAGAGTTTATAATTCGACAGTCTCATCCGGACGATAGCTTCAACTGACCATAGCATTAGGGGAAACAAATTAACGCTAGCCTTCGGATGCAATAACCCTCTGTAAGTTGTAGCCCAAAACCTGGTTAGTTCGTCATTGATGAGACTACAGATCGATGATGGCACATCAATAGCCCTGCGAGTGGAACAGAAAAGCGCGATTATGAGGGAGTGTAGTCAGTGGTGGTGAGTCGCGCTTACACTGCTGAATGCGGTAAGTGGCGGTTTGAATGACAGCATGCGGCAGAAGGGCGGGCTGACCTGCAGTCATCAGGGCACAGGGGTGACTTGGGGGTCCGCGCATCCCAGGCATCCATCGCGTCGACGACAACTCACCTGAAAAGGTAAGATGAAGCCGTGAAGTTTTGTCCGGTGGCTGCGCACGGTGTGGGGGCGGCGTTAACACGGTCGAGAAGACAACAACGGAGTTAGCAAGACACGACATAAAACGATCCAATTCCTCGGCCAAGCGCTGACGCCGCAGAACAACAATTTATTCCGAAAATGCATGTCATCCTCACTGGCGCTACGGGCCTGGTTGGCTCCGGAGCTCTTGCTCAAATCCTCGCCAACATGAACGCCGGTGGGCCCATCTCGCGCCTTTCCATCCTAAGCAGGAGTCCCGTGCCCATGGCTGAGGGCAAGAAGAACGTGACCGTCATCCAACACAAGGATTTCGAGAATTATCCGTCCGAGGTGCTGAAGCAGTTAGACGGGGCTGAGGCGTGCATCTGGGCTCAGGGCATCAGCCAAAGCCAGGTCGGCAAAGAGTGAGTGCACCACCAAATTAATTGCACGAATAGTAGTGCTGACGCCAGCACAGCGAGTACATCAAAATCACCCAGGATTATCCGCTCGCGGCAGCAAAGGCCTTTTCCGGCCTCAACGACCCATTCAAGTTTGTCTACATCTCGGGTTCGCTTCTCCCAGCCCAACGGCCTACCTTTGTTATCGACTAACACGCCGCCAGGCGAGGGTGCCACTCAAGCGCCCGGATATTTCACCCCACTTTTTGGCCGTATCAAGGGCATCACGGAGACGCAGCTCCTGGCGCTTCAAGGGTCCGGCTACCCGTCTCTCCGCGCGTATTCGGTGCGCCCAGCCTTCGTCGACAAGGCCAACCACGCCGAGGTCATCGAAGTCCAGAAGGGCCGCTTTCCCATGAGGGACTATGCTTCCGCGTTGTTCGGCCCCCCCGTCCGCGCCTTCGCCAAGAGCTACGTTTCGCCGACCGCGCTGCTGGGCGATTTCTTCATCAAGCTGGCCGTGGGTGACGGCGCACCGGTCAAGGGGGACGACGTGCTGGAGGGAGGGCGCATCATCCCGAACAAGGCGTTTAGGAGGATCATGGCCGAGGATGCCGCGAAGTAGAGGACGTGTTCGGGAATCGGTCGGCTTTATCGAGGTGTTTTGGCGCAGCAATTCTCCGGGGCCATTGACGCGTGATACATGGAGCGTTGGTCGGATTGGATTAATCGTAGTAATGATTCCCCTCCAAATGACATGTTGCAGTCGGAGTCGAGTGCTTGAATTGCAGCGACGATGCCGGAGAATTTCCGGCGGGGCATTTGATGACCGAGCACGGTCCTGAACTCTCTTCCTCCATAAACTTTCCAAAAAAATCCTACCGGGGCTCTAGCCGAAGATATGGATGGCTTTCGCTTCAGCTTACCTGCACGTCGGATGGCTTGCCGGGCCATATAAACACCTAGACTTCCGCTCTTATCAGGTCTATCTGAATCATGCATGTACTTGATAGGGCGCGCAATAATGCTGGCATAATGCGTCATATAACATTCTGATAGCTGATACTTTTCCAACTCAACTCATCAACCAATATCCTTCCCCTATCCCTTATCTCTACAACTCTATTCTTGCGCAACAATGGACGTCCCGTCGTTCATTCGCCCGTCAGTGGCACGCCAGATCAAAACCATTGACATGCATACGACTGGAGAGCCTACCAGAATCGTATACTCAGGCTACCCAGACATCACGTACGGCCCCGCCAGCTGGGTCGAAAGCAGAAGCAAGCACTAAGCCTATCACTAGCGGGACCCTTCTCGAACAACGAGCTACCGCTCGTGCCGAACACGACCACATCCGACGCAGTCTCATCTTCGAGCCACGCGGGCACAATGACATGTACGGCGCCGTGCTTCGGCCATCGACCGAGCTCGTCGATGCCGGCGCCGCCCACATGGGTGCCCTCTTCCTGACGCATGAGGGCTACAGCACCATGTGCGGCCACGCCACCATCGCCCTCAGCCGCCTCCTCGTCGACTGTGACGACCCCACCATCTTCCCCCGCCGCCACGAGCTCCGCTTCGACCAGGGTACCCGCACCGTCGAGCTACGCCTGCACGTACCTTGCGGCCTCGTCCGGGTCAGCGTGCCCGCCATCCAAACCGGTGATACCTCCTCTTCCTTCCGCACCGACACCTCCCGCCCCATCACCTACCTCAGCGTCCCCAGCTTCGCCACCGCCATCTCCATCCCCATCCCCGTGCCCCCCTCCCTCCGCTGGCCCGAACTTGCCTCTGCCCCCTCCACCACCTCTGTCACCGCCTCCGTCGCCTTCGGCGGCGCCTTCTACCTCATCGCCCCCGCCGCGCAGCTCGGCTTCCCCGCCGACGCCCTCTCCTCTCCCACTCCCCCCATCACCGCGCTCCGCCACGCCGCCATCAACCTCAAAGCCGCCTTCACGCAGTCGGCCGAGCTCTGCGCCGCGCACCTGCGCCACCCGCACTCGCCGGACCTGCAGTTCCTGTACTCGGTCTTCGTGACCGAGGCGGGCCGCGGCGAGGTGCTGGATGGTTGTGATGGCGCCGAGACGGGCTTGTGCGTCTTCGCCGACGGCCAGATCGACCGCAGTCCCACGGGCAGCGGCGTGCAGGCCCGCGTGGCTCTGGCCGTGGCCAAGGGCGAGCGGCGCGTCGGGAGGGAAGAGGGCCAGCGCTGGGTGTACCACAGTCTGCTGTCCAACGCGTTTGGGGGGAAAGGTGGGTTTGTGGGCAGGGCGGTCGAGGAGGTGGAGATTGGTGGTGGTGATGGTGGTGACGGAGAGAAGATTAAGGGCGTCAGGGTCGAGGTTAGCGGGTGGGCGAATTATACGGGAGTCAATACGTTTGTGGTGGAGGAAGGGGATGAGGTTGGTGCGGGCTTTTCGTTCGAGGCGTTGGGACGTTGAAGCAGCTGCAGAGAAGGTAGAAAAAGTGCCCTAGGTTGGGATATCCCCTTGTGGAGAGTGACTTCAAGTGTATAGGTGGATGAAGGGAGCATGATGTTGTATGTGATAGCCACATGACAACCTTAACTCCCGGTGGAGTATTGAAATTGACGAATAAATGGAACCGAATGATGCAGGTAAAATTAGTTGATGATACAAGCATAGTATGTGGTGCGGCAAATTCAGCAATGCGTGGAAAGAGAACTGAATAATCAAAGCATTAAATCTGGTAGTGAAACGAACACTGGAGCAAGTTCAACTTTGCAGCAACTCCAACTCTCTTTCCCACCTCGACTTTTTCCCGCTCTTGGCCTTCTTGGGCGGCGGCGGAGACAATTCGCCTGCCTCATCCGCCTCCTTTTTACTCGATCTTGTGCGCTTCTTACTAGCACTCGATTGCTTGGCTGGTGTAGCCTTGCCTTTTCTAGATTTCTTAGGCTTGGACGATGATTCCAGCTTCACCACATCCTCGCTCTGCTGTGCACTCACCGACGTAGGTGAAGGGTCGGGCTTCTCTTGCATAGGCGACGCGGTCTGTGCTGGTGTAATCGACTCGATAGGCGGAGAGGTGGGTGTAGGTGTACGAGGCGGCGTTTCCGGCATCCGCAGGTCAGGAGTGCTCACAAAGGACTCACTCGCAAGCCGGCTGTCCCACTCCTCATCCGGAGTCGCTTCAACCAGTGCATCCTCCTCTCCCTCTCCCTCTCCGGCCTCTGCCGTGGTCGTCGAATCCAGCACCCCCAACTCCCGCATCACCTCCACAAACTCCGTCCACGCCCTCCTCCGCTGCCCCTCCCTCATCTCTCTGAACCATTCCGGCACCTCCAAATCGTCCGCCACGACCAGCTGCTCGCTCCCGGCCACCTCCCGCTCCGAAAACCGCATCACCTTCTTCCCGCCCTTCTTCACCCACTCCCTCACCACGAACTCCATCAACCCCCCTTGCTTCGTCCCCATCCACACGTCCTCAGCGAACGAAACCCGCCACCTCCCCCTCCAACCGCCGCCAGTGCCGCCGCCGCCGCTGCCGTCGCTCTTCATCTGCTGAAGCAACACCGCCAGCGCCGCGCTCTGGAACTCGTCAAAGTAGTGCGGCATGCGGATGCGCAGCCGCCGCAGCCGCGTGAACCGCAGCGCCGCGTCGCGCCACCACGCCTGCCAGCCGCGCGCCTCGCGCTTCAGCAGCGCCTGGCGGAAGCGGAGCGGCAGGTCTGCGTCCTCCTTTTCTTCTTCTCGGCCGCCTTCCGCTCCGTCGTCGTCGTCGTCGTCGTCGTCGGCTGCGTTCGGGGGTAGGAGTAGCTGCCCCATCCAGTCCGGATACCGGATCACCAGCTCGTCCGCGCACGCGGCGATGCTGGCCCGTCCAGTGAAGGGCGTGGCGCCGACGCGGGTGCTGGCAGCGATGACCGCGAGCTCTTGCTGCCGTTGCTGCTGCTGCGGCAAAGACTCGTCCGCCACGGGAGAAGGAGGCTCCTCTGAGGGGGGACCGTCGTCGTTATCGTCGTGTGAGAGGTCGGCGGCGGTCTCGATGGGAACTGTGAGCCACGGAGTGTAGTCGTCATCATGGTCGGCGGGATGCCCGCCCGTGGCATCACCCCAGTACAGTCCCGTATGGGAGGAGCGGGGTCGGTTGCCGATGAGGAGGCGGACGGGGATGCCGACGTAGCGAAGGGTGCAGAAAGCGCTGAAAATGGGGTGGATGAGGTCGGTGTTTACCCGCCTTCTCCTCTCTTCGTCGCTTTCAGCCTCTGGCAGCTCAATACCTACGTTCCACGGAAAGTTACGGGAGTCTACTAGGGGGTCGATGTCCCAGAGCGGCGCCCAGCCGAAGCGTTGGTGGAGGAGGCAGAATGCTTGGATGGACTCGCCGGTTGGGTCGTCTACAAAGATGCCAGAGGATGACGGTGGCTCGTGCCAAGAATGTGGGCTCGGAGAAATGAAGGAGAATGGGCTGACTGGGATCTCGTTGATGACTTCTTGATCGTTGCAAGAAAGTTTGTCGCAGTCATTGAAAGCGTCAGATAACTGAACCAGGAAGTAGTTTAACCCAGGAACTGGACTCTCGTGTCTGTTGGTCACCAGGTATTCCACCAATAGGGCGTCTTTCTCGCTCAAAGTATAGCTAGGCTCAGACTGCCCTGTTGTTCGTTTTGGGCTATTTGCCCACTGACGCAGAAAATTACTGGTTTCTCTGTCCCGTAGGAGTTGGGATGATCTCTGAGGCGGAAAGATCTCCACATTGAGTGATTCGTGAAGCCGCTTTTTCTCAAATTTTCCTACTGATATCTCGTACTTGCACGAGTGCTCGTCGTCTATCGAGAAAGCGTGGATGCTCGTCTCTCCCGCCATGGGAAACTTTGTACTCTCAGCCGCGTCTCTGCTAACGTCGGCTTCCCGCGCTGGCGCAAATCGACGGAGAATGTCTCCAAAAGATATGGAGACCCTGCTGATGTTTGTCCGTTCTCGCAACATCTTGACAATGCGTGGTGCGAACTCGGCCTGGTAGAATTCGACCGCCCGCAGAGATTCCGGCGTATTGTCCTCGAGTCCCTTGACGATAGTACAGAAGTGTGCATGTGAGCCTTCGTCCTTTGAGCACGCTTGATGCGGGCGCCACAGGCGGCTCAGTGCCGGATTAAGAGAGGGGCCTCTGATGGCAAGTGTCCGGAGCTGCTTACACTCGGAGATCACCGACGTGACGTCTAAGGAAGTCTGTCCAGATGTCGTCTTGCGACGGCTATGGATTTCCATGTTGTCACGCCTGTCGTATCCAGATCCGCTGCCAGATTCGACATGCCTGTGTTTCCAGTCGTGCAGTGCGTTACAGCCCCAGTGTCTAACCCAGAGCTTTTCGAGACGACCTAGCAGTGTCTTATGGTTGCACAACTGCTCATATGCCTCGAAGTCATCCAAGATTGATGATTGCTTGCCCTGGATGTTATGAGAGAAATCGTCGTCGTAGGAGATAGTATCTTGCAAGTCGCTTAAGTCAAGCTCTGTCAGTTTTGGGAGGCTCTTTTCGACCCATTCATAATCCTTGAATGTGTGCCAGTGGCTCATGGCCAGCCGACGGATTTGGTTGCGGTTGCTGTCGTTGACTGAATCCTGGAAGGCAACCCATTGTGGCTGGCATTTTTCTTTCCACTCGCGCTGTGTCAGGCCATCAAAATCGTGAAAACGTGGTGCAGGTGTATAGTGATCCATGGCAAGAATCAACTCGGACTCGTCGAGCGACAGTAGAAAGCCAAACGTCTAAAGTAGAGGTGGATGAGAGCGTTCGATGCATGTTGTGGGGTCAGTTGAATAAAATGTCATTGATGTCTTTGTTTGCCTTTTCTCTTATGATTGTCCGGATCGAGCAACTCCAGGTTGCGAGCGTCCATGGAAACAAAGCAGCCTTGGCAGAGGACGTCACAAATGAAAACCGGCATGTAACTGAAAAGATGTGAGGCAGCGGCGACAATCGATGGTTTGTCAGTAAGCAGGTCTGCGTTGATCTGGACATTAGACGGCCAAGGCGGACAGTGAATCCTTCCAATGGCGCCAAGGTAGCAGGCTGAGGCTCCTTAAACGAAGTTTAAACGATGCGCTCGAGACTCGCTGATGGAAATGCAGGGTGTCTTGGCCACTGATGCCAAGAAGTCTTCGCGCGTGCACTAAAGATCAAGTGGCACGCCAGACGAAGATAGTACGCTGCTACTTGGTGATATCAAAAGATCCATCTACTGTGAATTCTGACTGAGCAAAGCAGAAAGTGCGAACCGATAGTCCCAGACCAAGCACGCATTCGCAAAAAATCACATGCAAGAAGGAGAATCGAACGACCAGTCGGGGAGGATAATAGGATTGAAGGATGTCTGATGGGAACGTGGTCCAAAAGAAAACCGGAGGGAATTCGACGTAGACCGGTGTTCGGCTAAGACAGATTTAGCTCGACGCCGGTCAATCCCCTGCTGCCGCCGTACCAAGAGCATCAAGTCGTCGCTCATTCTTGAAACATGGCGCTAGCCTGGCGGCTGCGCTTACTTCTGCATCATAAGCTGCACAAACTCGTTGTCTGCAGGGAAAAAGTTAGCCGCACGGTTCAATATTCAGCCAGGGAGAGGGGTGTTTACAGTCGATCCTGCCGTCGCCGTCCTGGTCCGCCTCGCGGATCATCTCGTCAACCTCGTCATCGGTCAGCTTCTCGCCGATCGAGGTCATGACGTGACGGAGCTCGGCAGCGGAGATGAAGCCGTTGTTGTCACGGTCGAAGACCTTGAATGCCTCGCGGATCTCCTCCTCCGAGTCGGTATCCTTCATCTTGCGGGCCATCATGGTCAGGAACTCTGCAATTCTCTGTCAGCTCACGACTCTTCCATCGCCACCGGTAGAAGATTTCGTACCAGGGAAGTCAATGGTGCCGTTGTTGTCGGCGTCGACCTCGTTGATCATGTCCTGCAGCTCAGACTCGCTGGGGTTCTGGCCCAGAGAGCGCATGACGGTGCCGAGCTCCTTGGTGGTGATTTGTCCTGCATCGCGTCCGGTCAGTCGTTGCGTGTTCCGCGGCCGAAGTGCCAATTGTTCGCGTGAAAAATCGTGAGTCGTGGAAGCAGCAGGTGGGGCAAGGCTGGCAAGAAGCGGTCGGCAGCCCACGCCGGCAGTCAAGGGCGTCGGAGAGGGCAAGAGAGTGCGCAGGGCGCGGGCGATAAGCGCGCGGGGTACGTACCATCACCGTCCTTGTCCTGCAGTGGAGAGAGGCAGCGTTAGTAGGGGGTTCGGCGGGCTGACAGCGGCCAGGAGACCAGGCGGGCAGGCGTGGCGGCCTTGCGGCGAAGAAAAAAGGGGACAGGAGGCTTACAAAGAGGGAGAAGGCCTCCTTGAACTCGGAGACTTGCTCCTCGGTGAGAGAGTCGGCCTGGAGAGCGTGCGTGTCAGCGGGCGTTGGGTCGAACAATGTTTCGCACGAGGCGGGGTATCAGCAACGACGCACCATTGTTGTTGTTTGCGGTGGTGGGGTGGGGTTGCGGGAGGAGGGCACTGGGAAGGCGTGCAGATGGGGGTGCGGTGGGAGTCGGTGCGGGCGGGGCTGCAAGGCGGACGGACGACTATTATAGCAGTCGGCGTGTTGTTGCGGCTGAGGAGACGATCAGGATGAGGATTGCTGCTTGGTGTCTCTTGCTGGGGCGCGCGGCAGGGCCAGCAGGCGGAACCAGCGCGCACGCTTGGCCGCCAGCCCTGCGAATGGCGCGCCGCTGAGCCCTAGCAAATTACGTTGCCGGCCCGGAGCAGCAGCCACGACAGCCCAGACAGCGCGCTGCGACCACCACCCGCCGGCATGTGAAGCAGCTCCCGCCCCAGAGCACTACCCAGACTCCCAACAGCGATGCGCTGGACGCGCTGACGACTCAGTCCCTCACGCTTCCCCCACCGCCCAAGCCATGTGGCGCGACCGCACCAACCTGTCCGTTCCGCCCGCTCCCCGGCCCTTCTGTGCTGTGCTGACCCAAGCTCCAGCTTCATCTCCTACCGCCAGTCGTACTCGCACCACCCTGCCAAGCGGAAGCCGCTCTACGCCGGGCCCTCGAATGGCTTCGCCGACAATGCCGCCCTTAATGATGAGCGCCGCGGGCTCATATCCGCCTTCAACGACCCCGACGACGGCGATGCGGTCATCGAGATGGACGTGCTGCCGCCGCGCTGGCTAGACATTCAGGACGAAGTCACGGAAAAGCTGCAGGACATCGCCGTGCAAACCAAGCGCCTCGATCAGCTGCACCAGAAACACGTGCTGCCAGGCTTCGATGATGACGACGTGAAGAAGCGCGAGGAGCGCGAGATAGAGCGCCTTACCCAAGAAATAACACGCGGCTATCAGAGCTGCCAAAATGCGATCAAGCGTGTCGATGCCATGTTGCGCGAGAGTGCTCAGCGCGAGGGCGGGAGTACCAAGGGCGAGGAGGTCATGGCGCGAAATCTCAAAGTCTCTTTGGCCTCGCGCGTTGGAGAGTCCAGCGCAGCTTTCCGCAAGAAGCAGTCGGCCTACTTGAGAAGTATGTACTCCCTTTTTTTTTTTGGTTCCAATCTGGCATGAGGACAAGACGAGACTGACAAATTTTGCAGAACTTCGCGCTCTCGGCGGCCTATCCTCTCCCTCACGCACCGGCTCGCCCAGCCCTCAAAATCCATACACCGACCCTTCCCTTCAGGAATCTTACGATGATACGTCCTTATCCCGCGCCACCCTCCAACAAACCGCCCAAGTCCGCTCCCATGTTCGTAAGGACGCCAATGAGGCAATCATTGCGCAGCGCGAACGCGAGATCGATGAGATTGCAAAGGGCATTATCGACCTTGCCTCAATATTCCAAGAGTTACAAACCATGGTCATTGACCAGGGCAGCATGTTGGATCGCATAGACTACAACGTAGAACGAATGGCCACGGACGTCAAAGCTGCGGACAAAGAGCTCACTGTAGCGACGAACTACCAACGGCGCACAGTCAAACGAAAAGCGATGCTCCTTCTCGTTATCTTAATTGTTGGAGCCTTCATCCTTCTAGGATTGAAGCTTGGCAGCCGGAGTAGCAGTTCCAGCATGGGTCCACCGCCTGTCGTTCCGCCTTCACGACCGGAACCACCGGCCGCTCCAGAACCACCATCTGAGCCGGATACTCCTGCGGAACGTCTCGGCGTAATTGATGGGAGGACAGCGCTGAGACGCGCTGTAGGCGCACCCGATGGGAGAAGCAGAGAACGGCTACGTCGGCGGAAGCGCAAAGTACGGCAGGCCGGTGATGATGTCATGGCTTTGTTGTGATTTACCATTTCCCTTTATTTGTTGTTTCCTCTAGAGCGACGGCACGCGCTGCATCACATCTCCTAGTATCTGTAGTAGTAGAAGAACGAAGGCAAGGAAGAATATACCAAAAATTATCCTAAACGATTACCGAACCATAGCTCTCATCCCTGCCGCCCCTGTCAAATTCCACGGGCAACCACTTTCATTCGCTCAGCCCTAACTCAATTCAATACACACCGCTTTGACATCGCCGGCCTCACCGACCCATGGAAGATAGACCAAAAGTTCCCCACGACAACTCGTATCGGACGCCGCGACTGACAGGATACACTTTTTCGGCGCGATAGCTACGTAGCTACCAGTGGTGGCGCAAGATACGCGAATCCGGACGCGTAAAGATTCCCCGTGCCACCGGCGTGCCGTCTCCGCGGGCGCAGCAGCAGACTTCGGCTTTTCTATACGAGCAACGGTCCCCGGCCCGCCCGTGTGCTATCTTTAGCGATAGACCTTGTGGAGAGGCGAACTCGAAGCGAAGCTGCGATGTGCTGTCTCTCATTAAACTCGGTTCTTTGTTCTTTCTTTTCCTCTCCCTTTTGAATGTACATTAATTTGAAGACTGTCAGGGGCAAGAAGGAGAAAGGGAGTGAAAAATTGAATGGCACTTTCCGTTTCATTTTTCTCTCCCCTCAAAACGTCATTGTGTCTGCAAGGTAAGGCGAGGTGCAGGGCTGCGCTTGAAACATGCCACGGCAGCAGAAATTGTGGGGATGCCAATGCAGGTCCAAATGTTAGAACCAGGGCGTCGACCATCTACTCGGGTAGACTGGAAACTCCTATCCAATAAGAATTCTGGGCATTAGAATCTACAGTAGCACGAAAGAACTCATCAATTCAAAAGGGAAAGGAAGGAAGCCGCCAACAACATCGCATATCATTCCTAACTCATTGTCAGGATCGTCATCGTCCAGCCGTCGCTGAGTCGACCTTAGTCCTCAGTGAGCACGCCACCACCACCGCCACCTCCTCCCTTCGTGAAGCCCTTGAACGACGGCAAGTCGTAAATTCCCGGCGGATCTTGACCGCACTTGTAGATGTATTGCCGGGATTTCGCAATGCGATGCTGGATGTCCGTGTGCAGCCGTACGAAGTCTAACCGCACGTCCCTGTTACGCTGCTCTGCGCCTTCGAGCGCCCTAAGCGCAACGTGGTACCGGGAGACGTCATTGGCGAGCATCATGTCGAAAGGCGTCGTCGTGGTACCCTCCTCACGGTACGCCTCGATGGTCACACGGTCGACCTGCGGCCGGCCGAAGAGCAAGGCGGCAAGCTCATTGCGGTAGCCATGGTAGTTGAAGTGAATGGGCCTGTCCGGTGTGAACAGCGCGTTGAAGGCCTGCGAGCTGAAGCTGTGTGGGTGAGAGCCGTCCAGACTCAAGACCATGAGATCAGTCACGTTCACAACGCGAATGCGGAGTGTGGGTGCGATTTCGCGGAGAAGCTCTACCGCCTTCACGACTTCGAAGGTGAGCTCAACACCGACACCAACGAGTACAACATCAGGATCGCGTCCGGAGTCCGTGCTGCAAAACTTGAATACACCAGCGCCAGCACGGCAGTGGGCTTCGGCTTCGTCCCGGTCGAGGAAGACGGGTGTGGGCTGCTTGGAGCCGACCATTAGATTCACATAGTTTTTAGAACGGAGGCAGTGGTCGAGGGTGGACAGAAAGCAGTTGGCATCGGGTGGAAGATAAACCCGAGCTGCTGTGGGCTTCAGGTTCAATACGGCGCCAATGAAAGACGGGTTCTGGTGAGAGAACCCGTTATGCTCCTGTCTTGTCCACGTGGACGTCTCAATATAGTTGATGGAGGCGATGTCTCCTCTCCAGCGGCACTCTCTGGCCTATATAGGAGGTTAGCTCTGCAAGTTGAAAAGCCTTACTGCTTAAGAACCTACCATCTTGATGAATTTCGCATATTGAACCATCATTGTGTGGACGATACCGAGGAAGCTTTCGTAGGACGGAAACACGCCAACTCGTCCTGTCAGCGTGTAGCCTTGCAAGAATGCTTGACAACAATGCTCGGACAGGATTTCGACGACACGTCCGCCCTGGAAACGAGAAAATTCGTCCCACTGAAAGTTCCGGCCTGTATGTTTGAAGACTTCATTAAGCTTGTTACTCTCAAGCTCATCTGGTGAGAAAATCCGTAGGCTCCTCGGGTTCTGAACCAAAGACTCGTCGAGCAAATCCCCAATAGTCTTCATGCAGCTTACTTCTCCGCCCTTATCGACACCGAACTTCTTCCAGTCCGGCATATTGATACCCTCGTAGGGTTTATAGGTCTCTTTCACCTGTCCGAGCTTTTTGTAGTCGTTCTCCGGGATCATCTCGAGTACAGAGTCCTGAGGGGTGCCATTCGTGGTGAAGAGCTCCTCAGGTTTATAGCTTTCAAGCCATTGCTGCAGCAGTTTCAAGTGCTCAGGGTCGCTTTTTGCCTTGGCAAGTGGAACTTGATGGGCGCGGAAAGAACCTTCGACAATTTCTCCATCAACCTTCTTTGGGCCAGACCAGCCCTTGGGTGTTCTCAAAATAAGAACCGGCCACCGAGGCTTTGAGATTGGGTTGCCCGAGCGGGCAACTTTCTGGATTGTTCTGATTTCAGAGAGAGCCCATTCCATAGAGTTGCCCAAGTCGGCATCAATGTCGTTGAGATCCTCGACAATACGCGGTTGGTAGCCGTAACCAGCGAAGAGGGTTATGAGCTCCTTGTTGTCCATACAACCATAGATGGTGCGCTCTGAGATCTTGAAGCCATTAACGTGGACGATAGGGAGCACAGCACCAGACTCGGCCGGGTCAATGTACTTGTAGCCATGCCACGCGGTTGCAGTGGGCCCGGACTCAGCCTCGCCATCGCCGACAACGCATGTTACAATTAGATCTGGCTTGTCCATAACTGCACCGAAGGACACACCGAGGGCGTAGCCAAGCTCACCACCCTCATGGATAGCGCCTGGAGTCTCGGCATTGATATGGCTCGGGGGGCCTCCGGGTGTGGAAAACTTGGTGATCAAGTTGTGCAGGCCCTGCTTCGTGCGGGCATATTCTGGATAGAACTTGCCCATAGAGCCCTCCAGCCAGAGAGCAGCGAGAATGGCGGGTGCACCATGGCCAGGACCAACAACATAGATCATGTCGAGGTCATGTTTCTTGATCAGATAGTTCAAGTGTGAGTAGACAAGGATGAGTCCCGGGCAAGTGCCCCAATGACCCAGCAAGCGTGGCTTGATGTCGTCGAAGGTCAAGTCGCGTTCAAGCAGGATATTATCCCGAAGGAAGATCATGGCTGTAGACTCAGGTCAGTATCTTGTTGTCTCGACAAAGCAGTTGAATTACCTGCTGCAATATAGGCCGCCGCGCGGCGAAAGGCATGGAATTGAGCATTGTGAGCCTCAGGAAGGGCCGTCTTGTCGAGCTTGACGGCCAAATCGAGGACATGGTTGGGGAGGTGTGAGGGAAGAGGTTCCGGGTTAGGGCGATCAATGACTTCGCCAGGCATTTTGAAGGCTGAATGAGGTCGTAGAAAGTCAGAGCCGGCGCGGGTAAGAAATAATAAATCAACGAGCAACGGCGTGGAGCTGGACAGCTCGAGTAGCACTGGGGAGCTATGACCACATATGACGGCATTATCATGTCGTCCAGCTCACCCGATTCGGGCAACGGCTGTGGTTGGCGTGAGCAAACAACAACGCGACGCACACGCGAGCTGGAGTTTGGTGGGCCAGTCAAGGCCAGATGCTGCTTCCTTGGCAGCAACATGAAGCTTGCTAAATTTGCGGGTCCAAGTGGCAGCATAGGGCTGAGTGAAAGGAGCCGCCGGATGCTAGTGGTGATCGTAGAGCGCTGGTGACGTCGGCTAGGTAACCAGGCTGGGCCTGGAAGGCGCGGGGAACGGCGGAGCCGGCTTGCCGTGTTGGCGAGTTCCGTGTCGTGTTGTAGCCTGAGTCGCAGCCTGGATTTAGCCCTGGCATGCCTCGCCCAGTCTCTCCTCGGCGAGGCAGGAGACGTGGAGTGAGCGCCAACCGCCAGTATAAGACGGGTTTTGGAGGAAGCGCTCTCTGCTTGTCGCCTACTGTACTATCCTGCATTGCGCTGCTTCTCGTTGTGCATTTGTCCCTGCGTGCCTGCGCACCTGTGCCCCGCGCCATTCGGACCCATCGACGATTGAGGGGCCCCACTGCGGCGAAGCTCATTACCAACCCGCCATCCTCCCCAGTACCGAGTCTCTGGTCAGCCACCTTTCCCCCACCATCACTGCTATACCTTCTAATCGCTGCACAGAAACCCGACGATTGCCATCCAACCATTTGCCCACCATGACCAAAATTATCCTCTCCGCGAATGCGGGCTCGTCATCCGTCAAGGTGTCTGTTTACGCCTCCAATGGCAATCCCGATGAATTGAAGCAGCTTGCTGAGGCATCTATTTCCGGCCTTACCGCACCTCCCGCCAAGCTGAGCTACGAACGTGGCAATGAGAAAACCAAGAACAAAGAGCTCGACGGTGCAATGACTCAAGAGGACGCCTTCAAGTACATCATCGAGCATCTGCTGAAGGATGAAGGTCTCCCCGAGCTGAGGCACAGGGAAGACGTCGAGTTCGTCTGCCATCGTGTCGTCCATGGTGGTGACTATCCCAAGGCTCAAGTGATTGATGACAACATCTACCACCACATTGAGAAGTTGTCAGATCTAGCTCCCTTGTAAGTTGCTTCTTTTCAGCCCCTGTCTTCTCGTCTTCTTTCCGTCTACCATCTCCTTGGGCTACCCTGTGGTAGTGCAGTGTTGACCATGATGACCAGGCACAACGCTGGCGCTCTCACCATCATTCGGACTGTAGGTAAAGAGCTTCCGGCCTCCACCAATGTCGCCTACTTTGATTCAGCATTCCATGCCACGATTCCTGAGGTAAGCCAACTATTATGGACATTTTCAGAATTACACATCTGACCTGAGCCCCAATCAGCATATCCGCACCTACCCCATTGATCAGAGCATCGCGAAGCATAACAAGCTTCGCAAGTACGGCTTCCATGGAATCTCCTACCACTTCATCTCGCGCGTTGTCGCGCAGCACCTGTCCAAGCCGCTCTCTTCCCTCAACATCATCGCCCTACACCTGGGCAGCGGCGCCTCGGCCTGCGTCATCAAGAACGGGGTGTCCTGGGACACGACTATGGGGCTGACGCCGCTGGCGGGGCTGCCGGGCGCCACACGCAGCGGCAGCATCGACCCGTCGCTCGTCTTCCACTACACGCACGACGCGGGCATGCCCAGCCGCAGCAGCACCAAGGAGATGCACATCACCCAGGCCGAGGAGATCCTCAACAAGCAGAGCGGCTGGTCCGCCTTGACCGGCACCACCGACTTCGGCAAAATCTCCGCCAGCGATGCCCCCGAGTGCAAGCTCGCCTTCGAAATCTTTGCTGATCGCATCCTCGGCTACGTCGGCTCGTACTACTTGAAGCTGGAGGGCGATGTCGACGCCCTCGTCTTCGCCGGCGGAATCGGCGAGAAGGGCGCAAAGCTGAGGGATCGAATCGTTCACGGCGCCAAGTGCTTGGGCTTCCAGCTGGACAGCGAGAAGAACGAGAAGGCCGCTAACTCTGAGAGCGTCGTGACCGACATCGCGTCTGCGGACTCGAGGCACAGGGTGCTGGTCTGCCGTACCGACGAACAGCTGCAGATGGCGAGGAGCTGCACCGAAGACGCGGACAAGTTCCGCAGCCAGAGTAAGAAATGAGACCGAGAAGATGGACTGTCAGTGTTAGGTCTTGTTTTGTTGTAATTCTGTCATTTTGGTTGTTAGGAGTAATTACGTGGGCATCTGCTGGATTGTTCTGTTGTTTCTGTCAGTGCAAGACTTTGTGAGTGATGTTTAGATACTTTTTCCGAGAGGACAAAAGAGTTACTTGATCATATTTTTCATAGAAGTCAGATCGACATCTGGGTGGATGTCGAATGTTACTGTTCCGACAAATGGATTCCGCGACCCTAAATGAACAACGCGTCTCTACGGGGGATAATAATGCAGGTGAAGGTATAAAGATCCCGCAACTATTGTCACATGATCATAATGACGAATGGAGTACCGTTGGTGACTTGGTGCCGATCATCCGGTGGAGCTCTCCCACTTTTGCTCCTCAGTGGGGGCACTGATAAAGACCTCCGCATTCCGCTATGACTTATTTGTTAACCATCAGTGAGAGTTCACGAGACTCGAAATTATTCCAGTTCAGGAATACCAAAGCAGCCACTGCCCTTGAAGGGTCGCGAGTTAAGAGATTTTGAGAGAAGGTTTCCAGCATGCCACACAAAGCTGACTCGAAGCTTCGCATCGCGGTGCTGGTCAATATGCTTGGACACAAACCTGAAACGAGAGACTCGTTCGTTACAACAATCAAGGCGGCTAGACCAGAGTCGGCCATTGACTTCTACGATCCAATAGACGACCAGAGCTATCCCGACGTACAGAAATATGACCTTGTGGTACTGAGTGGAGGCACGGCTGACATCAATGCACCTGACCCATGGGTGTTGCAAGAGTTGGACTTCATCAGAAGTACCGTTGCGTCTTCGAACGTCAAGCTCGTTGGGATATGCTGGGGCCATCAAGCAATCAATGTTGCGCTTGGAGGGAAGTTGGTTGTGATGGAACAAGGTCCTGAGGTAGGTCTGCCCATCTGAGGCCGTATGATAGTGCCACATGCTGATGGAGTCAGCTCGGCGTTACTGCATTGGGCCTGACCGAGGAAGGCGCGGAGTTCTTCGACTTCGCCAGAGAAAAGGGCCAAGTGGTAGGTCTGGCAAGTTCGTGACGCCATGCGGGGTGCTAATGCGCCGCAGAGTATCCACGAGTTCCACAGACGCGAACTTGCCGAGAATGCCGCAGGATTCGTGCCGCTGGCGGAGAGCAGGCAGATCTTCAAGTCTCAGGACAACAGAATCTTGACGTTTCAGGGCCATCCAGAGATGAGCGCAAAGCTGGCACAAGCGGCACTGGCGAATGCGCCCGCATACACGCAAATTTTCTCTGCTGAGCAGCTGTCGGCCATCTCGAAGAGAATGGAGAGAGACCAGGATGGGGTGGCTATTTTTGAGCGCGTGCTTCGCTGGGTGGACGAGAAATGAAGGCGCGAATCGCTGATCGACCGCATCGTGGCCAGAGCTTACGCGTGGGGTTGCTGAGTTTCGGGCTAATGGAATGAGTTACTGGCAATGCATCCGTGATATCGTGATTGGGTGTGGGGTGGTTGTTGTCGAGGGCGATGTCGGGACGGCGGCCGAAATCAGCGGGACGTCACCCGGGAGAGCTCGGGCGGAGCTCCCGTGCATAGCTCCTCTAAAGCACCACCAACATGTCGTCTGCACAACCCCCTCGAAACCACCACCGCCCTCCTCTTCGCCAGCTGCAATCGCCATGCCTGTCACACTGTCGGTTCCCACCCTGACGCTCAGCGCCGCCCAGGCCGCCGCGCGCGCCTGCGAAGCCAAGGCCAAAGAAATCGGCGTGCCCATGAACATTGCCGTCGTCGACTCCGGCCTCCACCTCCTCCAGTTCTCTCGCATGGACGGCGCAAAGCTCACCTCAATTGACATCGCTATCAACAAGGCCTTCACCGCATCCGGCCATCGCCTGCCCACCTCGGCCTACAAGGACGCTGTTTGGCCCGGTGGCGTTGCCTTCGGTATCAACAACTCAAACGGCGGAAAGTTTACCACTATCGGCGGAGGCGTGCCGGTCAAGACTCCCAATGGAGAAATCCTGGGCGCAATTGGCTGCAGCACTGGCACACCCGCCCAGGACGAGGAAGTTGCGAAGGCGGGAATAGACGCCCTGGAGAAGTTGCTGAAGGAGGAGGGCAAGTTCAAGGCGAAGCTGTAAGCAGCGCATTGATAAATGGATTACAATCTGGTGTACAAAGTCGAGTTGCTACCACACCGTGAAGCCGCCATTTCGAATGACCGAGGGGTGGAGCTCATCTACTCTAGCTGGACGCGGATCTCAATCTTGGCTTTCTTGAGCCTTTCCACGTACTCATCGCCCAGAGTCGCCGGGGTAAGAATGCCTCCGCCCTGCCTCTTTGCCTCTGTCTCGCCTCCGCGCAGAATCACCATGGCTGCCTCAGCCACCGCCAACCCGGTGAAGTAATACATCGAACCATTGAACCTGAACTCGGCGATAGCACGCTCTCCCTTGGAGCTGTCTGCCGTGCCCACCGCTTTGTGATACATGTAGTCATTTTTCGTCGATCTATTCCATGTCAGTTTACACAATGAGGACCAGCCGCTGGTCTACTTACTCAATCTCCGGGCCGTCGCCGGGTTGATAGACGAGCTTCTTCGCCACCCATCTGACCGGTGGGAGGGCCAAGAGCATCATGCCGAATACCATGCCAAAGTGTACCAAAGCTCCAGACAGAGTACTCTTCGTAGGCATGTGCTCGCTGAACGAGAATCTGGGGCCATAGAGCTTGCCACCGTCGAGCAGGCCCCAGCTACGGTGCACGAGGGCACCATCCACCCTAGCTCCAATCCAATCGGTAAGGATGCCAAGGTCCTTGTCCTGACGTACGCCCAATATCCTGGATACGAGGCTCTGGGAAGAGGCACTTGATTGAGGCTGGACGGGTGAGAGCGCGAAAGGCTTCATGGACTTGGCAATCTGTGCTAGGCTGTAGTGGTCGAACAACGACAACCCAGTCAGAAGCGTGCCGCCGGAGGGCTTGGCCTTCATGTCGGCAGCATCCAAGACTTCGGCTGTTCCCAAGCCCAAAGTCTGGCGAATGTGCGTGGCTGTGACGTAGGCGATTATGTCGGCCGGGACACTGTCCACACCAGACTGAGGAATCATCTGCAAGCCAAATTAATCTTCTTCAACACCATTCCGAACGCCGAGAACCTACGATTGCTCCGTTGGCCTTTGCTATGTCATGATATTTGTTGATCATCTCGTGGACCCAGGGAACCTCGCCGGTGCTGGTGTAATTAGCGATATGCCAGCGGTAGATGTGTAGAATACTCACCAGTCGACGTAATGGGTGCCGCGCTTGGCACACGCCTCAACTACTGGGGTGCCATATTTCATGAATGGCCCGACAGTGCTGATAACGAGGCGAGTACTCTGGACAAGATTATCCAGCTCCTCTCCCTTCAGCTCAAGCACTTTGATATCTTCACAAGGACGTTAGAGAGGCGCAGACGGTATGAGGTCAATTGGGACGCTACCAGGTTGAGGCCTGTCGGGGTTCAATTTCTTCAATTCTTCAGCCACGTTGGCGAGCTTCTTCTCGTTACGTCCAGCAATTGCCCACTTCAGATCAGTGGGCAGGCTGGTAGTGATGTGCTCTGCGGTGAGCTTGCCGGTGTAACCCGTAGCTCCAAGGAGCACGAGCTCGTACTGCCGAGAAGTGTTGGACATTCTGAGATTGAGACACGTCAATTGCGGTGGGTATCAGATGAGTTGTTTGCAGAGGGTGTTCGGAAAGTTCAAGTAATTGAGCTCGCCACGAAGACCTGGTCTGTGACCTCGGAGAAGCGCACAGAAGCGGAGAAATTGAGCCGGGTCTCAAGATAAAGTACGGGCGGTCACGCGAGTGAAACTATCAGGAGCACAATGAGGGGTCCAGAGCTACAGTCCTATCCGCTCTAGGTTTATGTAGTGCAGCAGCTGTAGAAGCAGGCATGGCAGGTCTCTTCGGGGAGGAATTGGAGCCGGTCCGGTAACGTCATAGAAGCAACATCGCGGCATTCTCCCTTCACCGGCAATGCAAACGGGCTGGAACAACACGAATGCGATTGGTTTCCACCTCTGATGCGAGGAGACATTCATGACAATTCTGACAAGAGGCATGGCTGTTTCCACATGCTGGACAGATGCAGGTGAGATGATGGCAGAGGTGCTGACTGATTGGCGCTAGTCTGTGTTGGGCGCTAGCGGCTCGCGACGGCTTGGCGGCCACAACCGCTCTTGCGAAATGCGCCCTCGCCAAAATCTCTCGTCAAGGACGACTTGCAGACAACCCACACCTTCGACCTCACCACCCTCACACATCCACCGACAAGATGACGAAGCGCACCAAGAGTATGTTCATTTTCCCAGCCGCTCCCCGATTTTTTCAGTCGCTAATTCTGTCGCAGAGGTCGGCATCACCGGCAAGGTCAGTTCGTCCGTTTCTGAACGCAGGTACCGCATATGCTGAATTGAGCCCAGTACGGCACCCGCTACGGTGCTTCCCTGCGTAAGCAGGTGAAGAAGGTAAGCGCACAACGCCCTTTGCGCGCCCTGGGCCTGGAGCTGACAGTATTGCAGATGGAAATCACCCAGCACGCCCGCTACACCTGCACCTTCTGCGGCAAGACCACCGTCAAGCGTAACTCCGTCGGCATCTGGAACTGCAGGGCATGCCACAAGACCATCGCCGGTGGCGCCTACACCGTCTCGTAAGTTTCGGCGGACGACATGCTGCACTGGACACGAGGACGAGGCATGTTCGGAGGACAGAGGCTGACTGTGATGCACCAGGACTCCCGCCGCTGCCGCTACCAGGTCGACGATCCGCCGTCTGAGGGAGATTGCTGAGGTTTAAGGGAGTGGGTTTGCGAAAAATTACGACACGGTGTCTGGGTTTTTTCTCTTTGTCTAGGGTTCCGGTCATCACACGGCATGCGGCGACATCCAAGTCGATAGAACCCCAAAATCACGACCGAATCTCACCACGGATCGGGACGAATACAAAGAATGGAGAACAACCCTGTCACCAAATGTGTAAAGACCGGCTTGCTGTGCTCCCGCCATCGACGAAGCCCTTTGACGGCTGCACTGCGCCTGAATATCCCCCTTTCCGCATTCATGTCCGGTTGTGGCCGAAAAGTCGGTTGGCAGACGCATTGTCTTGGATGCGCCTAGGAGATCCGCGCTGGCGACGATCGTATTGGAGCCATGGCCGCAGTAGTAATGTCGGATCGCTCCTCGAAATGGCCGGGGCGCTAAATGACGCTCGGCGCGCAAGCCAGCAGACCAGGGCGGTAAGGCTGCAAGGCGGTAAAACGTAGGCAGCTGGAACACAGCTATGCACAGTAGTGAAGGGCGATGCGCGCATGTCGTCAGGGTTTTGTCACGCTGTGTTGCAGGTGCGCTTGTGATTGCTGACTCTCGCCCTTTCCCTTTCCACACCCCCCGCAAGTCACCTGGTGCAAGTCCGATAAATCATCTCGCAGGCAGCTCCTTGTGCAGCTGGCGTTCGATTGGCCCAACTGCACGTGTTCTTACTGGCCGTCGCGCCCGCCTAATGCGGCTAGGGCCATCTTAGCGTCATTCATAATCCCCGCTGCGCCGGCTCTGTCATCTCGACCTCTTCCATTTAAACCTCCAGACAACGCCGCCGACCTTGATGCTCGCACGCTGCTTTCCTCCCACCTGCTCCCTTTTGTCTTTCTCCTGCCCTCATGGCCGAGACGTGCATTGTTTGTCTCGGCGACCTGCTTTCTGATCTCTCCGAGCCGCCACCGACCGAGGAACAAGCTCCGCCTGTCGCAGATGGCTCGCTTGAAGCTGCGCACCTGAGCACCGAAGCTACCCTCGACCACGACAAGCCCCCACAACCCGCCGCTTCCGACGACGAGCTGCCCCCGGATGACGAAATTATCGCGCATCTCCTACCATGTGGTCACAACCTGCACAACGAGTGTTTGAAGCCATGGGTCGAGCGTGCAAACAGCTGCCCCATTTGCCGCGCAAGCTTCAACGAGGTTCAACTTCTGGCTAAACTAGGAGGTGAGTAGACAACCGTTGCAGGAACACCCCTACCAGTCCGGCAGGACAACGAACTGGTTCGACCGACGGCGACCCATGGGTCAATCTACACATTTTTGCAGTTCATGTCCGTGGGTCTTTCCAGCGTTCTTGTGTCAGCCTCGGTGTATTATTTTCCGCGAAACCTCGCGACTAACGCTGCGCCCCACAGGTCGAGTTGTTTCATCTTATGGAGTCCAAGACAAACAGCAAGTCGCTGAGCTGGATCCGACCATGATCGTCGACGAAGACCTGCTCGAGCCTTCCTTCGAACCATGCATGGTGTGCGACGACTTTGGAGACCAGGAACAGCTGATGCTGTGTGACTCCTGCGACCGTCCTTGCCATGTCTTTTGCGCTGGTCTGGATGAAGTGCCTGCAGGCGACTGGTATTGCCAGCATTGCATGGAAAATCCGTTCGCGCTGGGTGAGTGGGAGCGTGAGCGGCAACACAACCGCTCCGCTGTCACGTCTAGGCTGACGCCACGCGAACGCGCAATCCGCTCCAGGAGGAGGAGGGCCGACTCCTGGGCCCGCGTCTGGCAAGAAGTCAATCGTCGTACCGGCATTGACCTCGACTTTCCCTTTGACGATGACATTTCCGGACAGGCACGCATCGAAGCTCAACGACGGGAAATTGACGCCTATCAGGCACGAGTTCGGGCAGCAGAGCGGCAAGGCAATGCTGCCAGGTTCCGGCAACATGCTGCTGCCCTCTTGGCACCTGCACGAGTGCGGCCTGAAGCTCCAGCACCCGAGTCACAGGATGAGCTTCGGGCTTGGAATGCCTTTGAGAAGGCTAGGGAAGTCGCTACCCCAGCCAACAGGAGAAAGCGGCGTTCTCCGTCAGGATCCCCGAGCGAGCCCCAGCCTGAGCCGGAACGAGCTCTCAAGCGCCCTTGCACCCGCCGTGCAACTGCGACGGCGCTGCCGGGCTCCGCCAATAACGGCGAATCATCATCTGCGGCTCGCAGCAGTGTGCCAACTGCCGCTGTCACCGCCTCTACGAGTGCATCTGCGCCTGGTCGCCCCGGGTCCAAGGCTGGCCCAGACAATTCGGGATCCAATTTCCTGCAGTCACTGTTGAAAGAGGTCGAGACGTCGACGCCGGCGGCTGATCCTGCACCCACACGACGACAAAATGCAGCAAATCGACCAACTGAGCCGTCGTCACCCCCTCAGATGTCTTCACCTGTTGGCTCGCCTCTCGGGTCGGGGTTAATAACCCCTCGCGCCATGACCCCGCCGCCCCTGACGCTAGCGCGACCGTCTTCTCCCTTGCTGTCTTCGACTATCACACCAATCTTCCCTTCGGCGCCACAATTTGCGCCATACTCGCCTGCCGAGGATGACCGGTTCGTACACGAGTACAACGAAAATGGTGGCGAAAGGCCGTCGAGGAAGCGGCGAGGGTCTCAACAGTCGGTTCTTGCAAGCCCTCCTCGTTCCAAAGACGCATCGCCAACGCGTGCCAACATGTCGTATTCTACCAAGGCTGAGATCCAGCGCATGGTGAAGGCTGCTCTGAAGCCGCTTTACTTGAAGAACGAAGTCAACAAAGACGAGTACACGGACATTAATATGAACATATCGAGAAGGATGTACGAGAGGGTTGGTGATGCGGCCAGCCTGGCAGATCAGAGGACCAGAGAGAAGTGGCAGCAGGTGGCTTCCGAGGAAGTAGATAAGGCGGTGAAAGCATTGAAGACGGATGGTCTGTCACCAATGGCGGAAAGTTCTACAAGCGGCGAAGGCGTTTCACTGGTTAACGGTTCTTAAGGTGCTTTTACGGTAGAAGCCATAGACGCGGCGTCGTCTTGAAGTTTGCATGTTTACTGGCGTTTTCTTTCATGGCTAAGCATTAGCAGAACATGCACATGTTGGCGCGGCGTATTGGGACTCCTGTCCTCCTGGGTCGGTGGAATTCCGGGGACGGTGACGAACGAATTAGATACCCTACTTTGCTGATCTCCAGAGGAAAGATTCGGAGAATTTGGATGAGATTATTGTTTTCAGAGCAAGATTGGATTCGCCGTGACGAATTCATCATTCCACAAAGGCTATTTTTCTCACGTGCGAATGTTTTGGGTAAAGTGATGAAGCCGACGGGCCCGGTTCCACCCAAATTACTCGACGGTAAGGGGGGACAATATGCGAGACGCGAACAAAGAAATGGGCAGCGTGGTGCATTTCCACGCTACCACATACAAACCTTGAGTATTTGAAGTCATTATCTCCAATCTACACCAACACTGCGGATTGTAAAATTTCACCTCCCGAAGCCAATTCCATTGACATCAAAGCTAATATCGCAAGCGACCTATACGATAGCATATGGAACAGACTTAAATATAATTTAAGATTCTCATCTCGCTCACACTCTACTTTTTTTTTTTTCCCGGCGCCCCCTTTTCTCTTCTCACTACAACACATACCTAAAGCCTCCGTCCATCTCGTCGCCCCCGGTGCCTCTCTTCCACGCCCGTCTCTCCACCACGCACCCGGCCGGCCCGTCGCCCTCCCTGTCGGCCCTCCGATTGCGCCAGACGTACAAGGCGCGCAGGGCCAAAGCCACGACGACGGCGGCGGCCTCGACGGCCAGGACGGTGACCTTGGCGGGCAAGTAGCTGGGGGCGTCGCGGGCCTGGAAGGTCTGGGGCCCGACGACGTTGCCGAGCGAGAAGCTGACGAGCACGACGGCGGCGGCCGTGACTTTTTTCGTGTAGCCGCCGGCGAGGTGGTAGTTGGCGCCGACGAGGGCGTAGACGAGGACCAGCGGCGCCGTCGTGCAGTTGACCAGGTAGATGCCCGCGAGGCTGCCGGGTTTGTTTCCGGGGAGGAACGACATCAGCCCGGCGCCGAGCAGGGCGGGGAGAAGGATGAGGGCGATGGCCGTGGTGCGCTGCCAGCCGCGGACGATGGAGAAGGTGGTCAGGAGGGTGGCGGTGATGGAGACGAGCCCGGACGGCGTGTTGAGGAGGGCAGATTGCTTGGGCGTGTAGCCGAAGTCTTTGATCAGGATGGACGAGTAGGTCGTTATCACGCCCGAGGGCGTGGTGGTGAGGAGCGCGAGCAGCGCGAGCAGCCACGTCTGCGCGTCCGCGAAGACGGACACGGCGCCGCGCCAGGAGAAGACTTTGGCGCCCGTGCCGGCCCGGTCCGCGGCGAGGCGGCGCGCGACGAGGGCCCTTTCGGCGGCGGAGAGGAAGGGCGCGGCGGACGCGGTCGAGGGGAGCAGCGTCAGGCAGAGGATGGCGGCGACGATGTTGGCGGCGCCCACGCAGACGAACATGATGCGCCAGCCCGCGAAGCTGAGGCCCGCAGGCGCGTGCTGCGCGGCGAAGGAGATGATGCCCCCGATGATCTGGCCCGTTCCCAGACCGCAGTACCAGAGGCCGTAGCGCGGCGTCGACTGGTCCTTGGTGTACCACGTCGACGTGATCATGATCAGCGCGGGGCCGATGACGGCCTCGCACACGCCCAGCGCGATGCGGCAGGCAAGGATGCCCGCGAAGTTGGTGCAGGCTGCTGAGCAGCAGAGGATCACGCCCCAGAGGAAGACATTGGCCGAGAGGACTTTGCTGACCGGGTATCGCTGCACGAGCGCGCCTTGTATTCATGCTCAGCTGGTGCGGGGAGATGGTAAGAAAACTTGCGTATACCTTGAGGGAACTCCGCAATTCCGAAACCGATGAAGAAGGCTGTGGCCATCCAGGAGAAGTCATTGCCTTTCATGCCCAAGTCTTTTTGAATACCCATGAGCTAAGCGGTGCGTTAGTTGTGGATGGTAGTAGATATAGACAGGGCGCTGTGACGTACATTGGCATACTACAAAGAAGTCAGTAAATAGACGTTGCGTGTGGAGATTGAACATACGTTGACGACAACTTTGTCCAAAAACTGCAGAAAATACACCAAGAAAAGAAGTGGAACGACCCGTCGATCAATCTTTCGATACAGTGCTCTCTCGTTGACCTCATGTTCAGGAGGTTCACCATCCAATGAATCTCGACGAGGTCTTAAGGTAGGCTGCAGTGACTTCTCATCCATGATACCAGCTGTCTCCAGAATTTCCATGTTCAAATAGTGAAAATGAAGAAGAGAGGAAGGAAGGAATAGAAAACAGAAATTCAGATTCGAAACAGGCCGCAACCATTCCCAGAAGTGTATCCGCACCACTTATCTAGGAATCAAGGACCTTTATTTGGACTTCAGCCCTACTTTTCAAACGACATCCGTATACGGAAGGTGTATAGAAGATCGACGAGCATATGCGATACAAAGTAAGCACTTATCGGAAATTGGTGCCGTGCGGTATCATTGGCTGGTAGAACACATCCAATCCCCCGGTCCTATGTCCCGTGGCTAACCCGGCAGCTTGCATCGCCAAGTGGACATGGAGACACGCGCCAAGATCAGATGGCGCTGTATCTTGCCGCGGCAGGGTTAGAAACTTCGCATTAAACCACTTTTTCTTGTTACTGCGCATACGCGTATTCACGACCCCAGCATGTGTCCCATAATACAAAGCGAAACCCCGCTCGTACAACTGCGCATCACTTGCTTGAGTGGATCCACAGTTTGACGCTATGGAAATTTTTCTTTGGAATAAACCCCGCATCGAACGAGCCGAGGCCCTGCATGCAGTGGCATGATGCTCGTGTGGTTTTTGTGAGCCGGCCCCTTGGCCTTATTAACCGCAAAGGCCTACCCCTTGCGTGAGCGATTAGCGTGTAGTAACATTCCTTCTCGACCTCACCGTCTTTCATCAGTCAGCGCATAAAAGACGCACAGGAAAACTCTTAAGAAAAAGGCTCCGGAAAAGCGTAAGCGGTGCTCCAGAAGAAGGATTGCTTGCTTTAAAAGCGCCACCATTGTTGGAAGACCACTTCATACATAGACCTGTGCTACATCAGCCCAACGCCCGATTGAACGCCGTAAGTTGGCGACTCAGACGCAAGGGCGCATCGCCATCCAGCCAGTAGTCATGCAATGCATGTCTGAGCGCCCAGTTTGTAGTTCGATGGGCGCTATCATGTGCATGAACGGGTGTGGGGCGTGACGCACCTTTAAATATCTTCACTGTCACTTCGTCGCTATTATTCGGCAGTTGTCCTGCAATGTCTATCCTTCTAACGGTAGACATGCTTGAGTGTAACGAAGGTGTCAATGATGCCAATGGAGAAGGGTTGTGCAGGTATGAGTCGGTAGCTAACGACGATGGTGATAATAGAGGTCTTACTTTGGATGCGGCTGAGAACCTAGGCATCGGTGTTCATGTCGTTGAGCGTAGGGAAATCAGCCCTACCATTCGAAGTTCTGACTGCAGGTAGAGAATTAAGCCCTTGCGTGGAAGCTGATATGTGATTTCAGCCAATTATAGACAGTTAAACTTCGACGTGGCCACAATAGATAAAAAGCTGGCCCGGATATAAGTGACTAATAAGAAGAGGGTTGTGTCATGTTGGAATTCTTAATCAGATTAGCCACAAATGTCTTGTATCATGACAGCCCGATAATCTTCATGACAACGATGAGCTTTCGCCTGTGTGTGGAAGTGTCAGCTTTCAGACATGCTGACGCGATGGTAGCTTTTCAATCATGGTCCGTGCGCATAGTGGGGTTTACCTCCCGCTGACTTCGTATCTTTCCTGCAACTGCATCTCTTGGCCTTTGTAGAACCCTTGTTCGCAGGATCGTATCTTGGGGGCCAACGGATAGAAGCGGCAGGAGCCACGGCCGTTGGCCGTTTGCATCAGGCGCCATGAAAATGACTTCAATGTCAGTAAACACCTCCAAATAACGGCTATTCTTTGGTGTCTCCTCGACCCCCTCCTCCTCGCTCCGTTCCTCTGTTTCAATTACTAATGGACAGCGAGCAACCGGTCCTCATCATCGGCGCCGGCCTCGTCGGCCTGGCCCTGGGCCAAGCCCTCAAGCGCGCCTCGATCCCCTTCCGCATCTACGAGCGCGACGCCTCGCTCACGACGCGGAGGCAGGGCTGGGCCGTCACGCTGCACTGGGCGCTCTCCTTCCTGCCGGACCTGCTCCCGGATGACGTGCTCGACCGCCTCGTGAGCAGCGCGCAGGTCGACCCGGCCAACGGCGCCGGCCACGACGGCGGCAACTTCCTCTTCCTCGATCTGCGTGACTGCTCTGTCAAGTTTAAGATCCCGCCCAACCGGCGCTGGCGCCTGCATCGCGAGAAGGCGCGCGCCGCGCTGCTGCGCGGGCTGGAGGACCGCGTCGTCTGGGGCGCGCGTGTAGTCGATGTCGTTGTGCAGCAGCAGCCTTCAGGCTCTGCTGAACGGCCCGCTATAGTCTTCGAGGACGGCACCACTGCTACGGGCAGACTCGTCATCGGCGTCGACGGCAGCAGGTCGCGCATCAGGCAGGTTCTAGTGCCCGCGACGTTCCGCAACGAGCAGCTGCCGCTGCGCTTCACGGGCGTCGCCGTCGACATGACGGCCGAGGCCATCGCGCCGCTGCGCGCGCTGGACCCGCTGTTATTCCAGGGCCTGCATCCACCGACGAGAACGTTCATGTGGTACTCGGTGCTCGAGACGCCGCCTGCGGTGAATGGAACGATGGAGAAGGAGAACGGCAGCAAGGAACAGGGGAAGACCTACCGCGCGCAGCTGAACATGTCTTGGCCTGTGGAAGGGCCGGAAGATGAAGTTGCGGAAACGGACGCAGCGAGGCTGGAGTTCATGAAGCAGAGGGCTCGGCACTTTGATCCGCGGCTTAGGCGGGTGTGGGAGGGGATTCCGGAGGGGACCATCGTCACGGAAGTGAAGCTTGCTGACTGGCCCTGCTTGGAGTGGGACAATAGGAATGGCCGGGTCACACTTGCCAGCGATGCAGCGCATGCAATGACCATGTATCGGGGAGAGGCTGCGAACCATGGCCTCTTGGACGCCATGTTGTTGGTCAGAGCGCTGAAGAAGGTTTATAGCGGCGAGGTGGAGCAGCAAGAGGCCATCAATGAGTACGAAAAGGAGATGAGGAAGAGGGCAGAACCGGCCGTCCTGATGAGTCGCCAAGCATGTTATGATGCGCACATGTGGGAGAATTTGACTGAGGATTGCGCTATTCTGAGACGACGGGCTATCGAGAGTCTCCAATAGAATAGATTGTTTGTCCTTTCTCCCCTGTATCTTGTCAGCATCCAAAGCTAGGGGCTGCCTCCTACTCTTATTCATTCAAGAGCACACATCGGGCTGCAGAAAGATACAGTCTCTTAGGAATGCTCGGCAAACAATTTACGCACTATTTGCGTGGACGGCTGATGTCTGTATCCGAGAAGCTGCATAACTGTGAAAGACTAGACATACGTCCTGATATGCAGCAACTACACGGAATGCAGGAACGTAAAAGAACAAATTGTGCAGGATGGCATGTTTGTCTAACCTAGAGGCAAATGTTTAACGACTTGGACTTAGCTGTGGATTCGGCACTTGCCGCTAAAGAGCCGTCAAGGGATGAGATGGGCCTCTATTCTCCCTTGATCTCTTTCTTTGCCTCGCCTTCTTCATGCTTCTTCAACATCTCTTCGATCTTCTTGTACGGCCAGCCTGAATATAGAGGTAAGTAAGAATCATTAGCGTACCGGCAGAGGAATGACTCACTAAACACTGGATACAAGAACGGTCGCAGATCGAATCTTCGAACATCAAGTTAGCCTGAATCCTATTGATTGGTTAGATCTACGTACCGGTTGTCATCGGGGGAGTAAGCTTCGGCGTGGTACGCAGGGGTGATGGTCGTCATCTTGTGACGGTTGATAGCGTAGAACCTGAACAAAAATCAGTCCGCAGGAGTAGATAAGGGGCGGGTAGCAATCACTGACCAGTAAAACCTCCGCACCTTCTCGTACACCTGCCTTGGGCTCATGCGATCGCTCCAGTCGTGCAGTAGCCTCTCAAACATTCCATAAGGTCCAAGCTTGTGCACCTGCAACTAGTTAGCTGACCGTCAGGACATTTGCAATAAGCTACTTGCCTTGCGCAGTCTTCCGAACACCGAGAGCTCGTCATCTAATTCATAGTCAGCTAATCGTCCTTTTGGACGGAACATGATACAACGGAACATACAAGTCATTCCCATGTCGGCCTCATCGGACTGGACGTAATCCTTTGTGATAGGCTCGAGCTCTGCAGTCGGTGTGGCATTGATGAAGTCCTCCAAGATCGGGAGCTCGAAAGATTTCCCTGCCCATTTGATGAATGCCTTGAGGTCCGTCTTGGAGATTCCTCCAATAGGGTTGATATCAGCACTGCTGCAATCATACTTGGTGAGATATCCTCTCAAAGATTCGTCGACATTGGCAGAACCGAGAACAAGCAAGCTTCCAGGGGCTTTGCGACCACGAACCACAGGAAGCAGCTGAGCGAAGAGATAGGCAATGACCATGCGGATCCTGGCCTGGATGTTTTGAAGCGCCAGGTTCTCAGTGTTACTCCCTCCATGGACCCTGAACTGCGGAACAAAGCCAGTGACGGTAGTGAAGAGAGTCTTCAAAGCTGTCGCGACACTGTCGATGTCCAAGTCCGTGTGGTAAGCGCCAATGTCCTTGGCAAGATCCTTTGCGCGGTTGCGAGTCTCAGCAGACGAGTTCTCGCTGCCCATGTAGCAGGTATGGAAAATCCTGCCACAGAACTCCTGTGGCGTGGATGGGAGCCAGCTAGACCCTTCAGGCTCGCCGCAAACGGACCGGACGTCTCTGATGACTTGCTCATCGCCTCTCTCTATAGCCTCAATGACGAGCCTGCACATGGAGAAGACAATGACGGAGGTAGCGCAAGAGTCAATACCACCCGACAAAGGGATGAGGAATCCTGCCTGTCGGCTTCTTCGCACGTAATCCCACAGCCAGCACGCAGGCCCGTAGGCGATTTCGGCCTCGGGCTCGTGGATGAAAGGCTTGAAAGACTTGGAAGGTCTCAACTTGGCATCTAGCGCACCACCTTCAACGGAGAGGCTGAAGTCAACCTCGATCCTTTGATACGCGTTCGCCTGAACAGCTTGGAGTCCACGGCTCGGAGCACAGCGGAAGGCCCTGACTTCCTCTAGATCGACAGTTGCGGTAACAACCTCAACATCGTTCAAGCTGAACTGGGAGGCCTGACCGACGATCTCACCATTGATGATAATCATGGCGGATCCGTCATAGTAGAGGCGATCGCCGTCACAGCCCTGCTGGTTGGAGTACAAGTAAATGCCACCCGATTTCCTGGTTGCCTCAAGAATGAGAGAGATGCGCGTGTTCAGCTTCCGCAGCTCGTGGTGGCTGCCGGAGGAATTGGTGAAGATCTCGACACCATTGAGACCCATGGCGGCATGCGGGGCACTAGGAGTGAAGAGCTCCTCGCACGTCTCGGCGCCCAGGCATGTATCGCGAGTAGAGATGACAGCGTCACCGATCGGGACCTTGACCTTACCCACGATGTTCTGGATGAGTCTCGGCAGGTAGTACTCTTCAACGTGACACGGCCTGCTCCAAGGTGTGAAGTAGCGCATCTCACGGTAGTTACCGTCGTTGGCAAGCCACAGCTTGGGCCTAATGAGCAGGATCTGGCCGTTGAAGCAGATGATGCGGGCATTGTAGCGCACGTTGCGGTGGATAACGGGGGCACCAATATCCAGGATAATGTCGTAGCACGACTTATCAGAGAGGATCTTAGCGATCATCTCCCACGAGTGCAGGAAGATGTCGGACTCAAGGAAATGGTCAAGACAGCCATAGCCTGGGCTAGTGTCAGGCAAAGACCCTCAATGGGATAAAGAGGCATACCAGTTATCTCCAGCTCGGGACCGACGCGGAGAGAAGCGCCAGCAGCCTTGGCTTGCCGGATAGATTCAAGAATCCTCTCCAAATTGCCCTCGAAATCAAGAGCCCATTGGTTGAGCTGCGAGGGCCGTCAGCGCAATTGGCAGTTGGAGACCGGCCGCAGAGCATAGGTACCTGGCACGTAGCCAATGTTGTCAAGTGCCCCATGGCTTGTCTTTGGTGTTGAGAGGTGCTGCACAGACCACGCGTGTCAGAAGACTGAGATGAGAGGAGGATAGGGATGTAATGGAGTACGAAGCGGAGATGATATCAAGGCGATGCCGATCTCGCCCGCACTGGGCAGCGTGTTTTTTTAAGGTTCGGGTTAGATAGATGCATATGGCAGCCGCGTTGCAGCGGGGGAACCCTTGCAGGGTCCCAGCACCGATTGACCCTGGGGCGCGCGGTTCTGAAGCTGGACTCACCGTTCCCAACACGAGTGGCTCGGTCTGTGAGCGCTGGAATGCGACGTTGTGCAGCACGAGAGTGGGCGCGTGGATTGGTGGAGGGCGGCGGGGTCAGTGCGGGCAGCGGCAAGTCGAGCATGACGTTAGGCCGCTAAAGCTCCAGTTCTTGCCTGCGACCGCCTGCTTTCTGCATCTGCAACCCCCGTCCGCGATGGTCTGTCAGGCTTCGCGAAGCCCATCACGCCGCGCCAATCCGCCTCGCCGCAGGTAGTCCGACCACTGCCAGCCGACCATGGCCTCCAACGCCTCCGAGTCGTCCCCGCTGCTGCCCTCCAAGCCGCCGGCCAAGCCTCAGCGCAGCGTCACCTTCAATCCAAATGTCTCCACCAGCAGTCCCTCCAATGCGCCCCCGCTGCGCCCCTCCACCCATCTTCCCATCTCGCCCGTCGGCAAAAAGCAGAATGGAGGCCAGCCGATGCTCTCCGCCCTGAACAGCAAGCTGCGCCGTCGGAACAGCCAAGGGGCTCCTCTGATTCCCTCCTCTCTGGCCGCCCCGAAAATCGGCCCCCAGAGGACGACGAGGAATGTGCAAAAGCTGAAACTTCTGCCCAATCCCGAGCAGGCCGAAGACGAGATCGATGAGGAGAGCGGTCGTGATGTATACGCACAGCTCACCCGCATCAAAGAGCCCACTGCTCGCCGTGACGCTGCCCGTCTGGGCAAGGCTGATCGCGAGAGGCTGCCGAGGGTCACAGCATACTGCACGGCCAGCTCTTACCAAATGGATGGTCTGATGAGGTACCTCAAGGGCAAGGCCAAGACGAAGGGTGCTGCCCCCAAGCTCTTTGACGAGTGTGTCTATACACCCTATGACTACAATCTGGGAAAGAAAGCGGTCGAGCCGGATAACAGCCAGGTGCCAGAAGGCCTAACCGGCCTACCCGAGCGAAGACATTCGGACAGTGCCGTTGAGATTGACGGCAACACCGAGCAGCGGCGGGTCGACCTGATCGACTTGCACAATTCCAACGACAACGGCACAGCAGGCAATGCCGAAAGCTCGATCCAGACGGAAGGCGAAGATGCGATTGATTCGTCAAGTTCTCGGCGAGACTCGATAGACTTTGATACCCACGTGCACACTCCGGAAGTATTCTTATTCAACTACGGCACAGTTGTGATTTGGGGCATGACTTTACTGCAAGAACAGCGCTTTCTGAGGGAAATTGCCAAGTTTGAGAATGAAAAGCTTGCAAAAGACGATGTTCAAACCGAGGATTTCAACTTCTATTACACGCATGAGTACCAGGCAAGAATATACAACGACTTCATCAGCCTGCGCGACAAGAAAAACTACATGACTAAACTTGCTATTAGCCACGCGTTGGCCCAGAGCGTCAAGGTAAGTGAAGTGTCGCATGTCAAGCCCTACGGAAAGCTAATGGAATCCACCTCAGACCTCGCTCTACGAGGACCTGGTTGATAATACTATCGAAACGACCAAAGATATCCCGTCGCAAATTGCGACCACTGGCAAGGTCAATCTTTCCCGGCGCGAGATCAACATGCAAATCGGAGAATTGTTCATCTTGAGAATCAACATCCATCTCCAGGGCTCGGTCCTCGACTCGCCTGAGCTCATGTGGGCCGAGCCGCAACTCGAGCCTATCTACCAGGCTGTGCGCTCCTACCTGGAAATGGATCAGCGTGTTAGCCTGTTGACAGAGCGCCTCGACGTCATTGCGGATCTTCTCGCCGTGCTGAAGGATCAGCTCACGGTGACGCATTCGGAGCTGTTGGAATGGGTCGTTATCGTCCTGATCGCTGCTGAGATTTTGGTGGCGGCTGTGAACATTGTGGTGGACCTCTACGCGGGTGTTGATTGAGGAATTCTCAGCAACGCCCCTACTTTCCTGTACATTTACTGATCTTTCCGGCTGTTCTTGGTCTGGTGGTTACGGGCGTATTGGCGTCGGAAGCGACCGAAAGTGTCATGTTAGCGCTGGGTGCTTTCGTTAGCAATGGTACATAGGTGCATGAGGGGTCTGTTTTGGCCAGCGTATTTTCCGGTGCTCCAAAGGCCCAGGCGTAGGGAATCCGCGGTTATCATTAGGAAAATAAATGGAGACGAGACTAAACATCCTTTATGCCTGAGATAGTTGAATACCTGGCAGGTCCGGATGTGTGATTGGATATGCGTTCTTCATGTGACGGGTTTCTCGAGGGCTAGCTCCCACGTCAGAGTAGCTCGTTTCCTAGCAGGGTTCGGGGCTGTGATTAAGCATAAAGTGCGGATTCTTGAGAGGAAAGTAGAGCTGCTAGGGCCCAATGGTAAGAATTGAGGTCGCTTTTAGCACGCCGAGCGAGGTGGGGCGCGGCGCGGCGGCCGCTGCGCGGAACCCGCGTGGAGAAGTCACTTCGCAGCTGGTCGCCCTCTTCAGCCCGCTTCAACAACCCACAACCAAACAACACCGCACCACCCACCTTCCCAACCTCTCCTACACATACTGCCGGGCTGCTTCCTCGATCGCCATTTCTACCACATAGTACTCTCATAATCGGTCCCGGCCGAACGACACCACCACCATGGTGAGTCCTACCTACTGCCCTCATTTTCTTCCAGCCCGGCGGCGCTACTATCTAGCGCGCGTCCCGCAAACGCGCCCGACCCTGCCTTGTTTTCCAAAACATCACCGACAAACCCCCAAAAGCTCTGCTGCGCGCGCACGAATCATGCTGACCATGGCAAAACAACGTAGGCCCGCAACTCGGAGAAGGCGCAATCGATGCTGTTCCGCTTCCGGGCGGCGCAGGCGGCGGACCTGGGCATCCTGGACATTTCGCGCACGCGGCGGCCCAAGCTGATCACGTCCATCGACTCGATCCCGACGTGCGAGAAGTGGCGCGGCCAGGTGCTCAAGGAGATTTCGCGCAAGGTGTCGCGCATCCAGGACGAGAGCTTGTCCGACTACCAGATCCGCGACCTCAACGATGAGATCAACAAGCTCATGCGCGAGAAACACATGTGGGAGGTGCAGATTAGGAATTTGGGCGGGCCGAATTACATGAGAGGGGGTAGGATGGTAGATGAAGATGGGAAGGAAATACCAGGCGGTGGGAAGGGTTATAGGTATGTGTACTCTTTTCCAGCTGGCTTGCATCGCTGGCTACTTTTCGCCATGACTGGGTGTGCTGACGGCTGTTTGTTTGCTCTAGGTACTTTGGACGAGCACGCGAACTGCCGGGTGTCAAGGAGCTCTTCGAGGCAGCCAAGGTGCCGCCGCAGTCGCAGTCGGTACACGATGGTCCAACACGCGCGGAGCTACGCCGCAACGTCGATGCGTCATACTACGGCTACAACTTGGACGAAGAAGACGGCTCGCTGCTGGCTTACGAGAGGCAGAAGGAGGAAGAGGCGTTCGGAAATCTCATGCAGCAGCCCGACGATCTGAACGTGGACGCGCCGTCAAAGAAGGGCAGGAAGGGTCGTCGTGACGAAGACGAGTGGGTGGAATTACCCGGAGATGCGGGAGATGGCGTAGGCTGGGTACTACCATCGTTGGAAGAGGTGCAGGAAGAGCTGGTCGAGAGGAGACGCCGCAAGCTGCTGGACAAGCTCGGTGGTTAAAGTTACCAATTTGGGATTGCACTACGGAATCGAAAGAGCAAAACGGCTGGTTGGCATGGGAGGTCATGGCAGCACAGAATGAAAGCGGCAGATTATGGGCTCGAATCATCGAGTCGAAGCCGAAGTAGGCTTCATGTAATAATATACCCATGAGGCATTATGGAGGGCGAATTCTTCAATGAAGGCTACCGGGCTCTTCAGATAGCATCCATTAGCGTACTAGATTGCACGGATTCGAATCAGGCACGTTATCTCGTTGCCAGTTATACAAAGCCTTTCATTGCTGAATGGGCAGCCGTCTCGAAAACAACATGCCTCCACTATTGTGTCCAAACCCTACAGAGGAAAGGGGGTATCAGTCAGACCACAAACGCCGCATCTTAAACCCCGACCCAATCCCACCTGTATAATTTTTAGTTTAACCTCCGAAATGCACCGATTGATCCACGTCAGAACGCCTTTTAACGATTACGAAATGACCTCAACAGATCACGACTCTGGCTTTATGCGCTTGTCGGCCGGTTCGCCGTTGAACGCGCCCTCGCCACCACCTATTGACTCCCTCTTCCGCTTCTCCTCCCTCATGCGGCGCATCGCCTCCTCCTCCTTCGCCCTCCTTTCACGATCAGCCTGTCGCTTTTTGAAGGCCTCGCGGATCTTCTGCTCGTTCCTAGTCAAATCATCCTTCGAGACAGCGTCGTCGATACTCTCCAGCACCTTGTCGACAGTCGAAATGTGGTTGGCCTCGTGCTTGTCGTCGCGGAAGTGCGGCTTGCCGGCGTCGTCGCGCTTGAAGCGCCAGTTCCCGTCGCTATCCTTGAAGCACTCGATGATGCGGCCGTCCAGCTGCTGGCGGATGGACTTGAGCAGTTCCCATTCCTCATCCGTCACATGCAGCGGAGCGAAGACGCGGTAGTCGCCTTTGTTGTAGAAGACCATGAGGTCGAAGTTTGGCTTCGCGTCGAAGTCGGGCTCGGGCGGGCCTGCGCCGTTGCCATTGGCGAGGAGCTGCGGGAACTCGCCGAGCCGGAGGCGGAAGTCGACCGTGTTTTCGTGCGCCGGCTTCCATTTGAGGATCTTCTCGTCGGTGCCGAAGATGTAGGGCGTCTCCTTGCAGGTGAATATGAGACCGTCGTTGCCGTGCTTCAGCGACGGGAGCTTGACATTGAACATCCAGCTCAGAGTATAAGGAAAGGACATTTCCTTGAAGACGAGCTCGAAGGGCAGGAATTGGCGCTCTTCGGGGTGTCTCTTGACGAACAGCTCTTCCCACGGCTTCATCACCATGATTCTGAAATAGCCCAAACGCTTGTCCAGCGGCTTCTCGATTTGCGATTGGCCATCGATGGCAAGGCAGTCGAAGACCAGGAAGCGCAGCTTCAGGCCGCCGGGCTCTTGGTCATACACCAACTCGCCGTCGACAATGGTGCCAGTATGGAAGCTTTGAAAAGATGGATCGTCGTGGCGCGGGAAGTGGAGGTTCGGGACGAAGTAGTAGTCGTTCTTGCGGTCTATGAGGTAATGGATCTCGTTGGGGCCGTCGTTGGTGAAGTACAGCAAGCAGCGGATGCCGTCCGTCTTCTCGCAGAGGTAGTAGTCATGTTCCATGAGCTCGCGCAGGTGCTTGCGCGCAAAGGAGACGGGCTGGGCGCCGGGGAAGTTGATGTTCTTGCGGCCTAGAAGCTGGGCAACTTCAGCGCGGAACTGGTCGGCGAGGCCTCTGTCGGCCTTGACGCCTGGGATTTCGGGGATGGGCATCGTGAGATGCGCGTCCGATCAGGGCGCGCGTGGGGCGAACAGCGGTACGGGGTATGTGGTTGTGGCTTGATCCTGCGGTAGTGATGGGGTGGTTGCGCCCGCCTCGAGTCAAGCCGGAGCTTCACGTCGACGCGACTCAGAGCCGCGACCTAAGCCGGCGCACGTGACCAGGCGTGTTCATCGTCGCGAAACCGGCGAACGGTTTCCTCCACGGCGCTTCTTTGTCCTCGACAGCACTGATGCAGTTCTCTGCCGGAAAAGGTCATCCGGCCCGCCTCGAGGCGGGAGCGTGGAGTCCCTGAGACCCTGACAGCGCATGCTCCGGGAAAGTCCAACCGGGCAGAACCCGATCTGCTGGCAAGAAGAGACGGTGTTCTCCGTAGGAAGGATGTAGCGAATCTAGAAGATAGAACAAAAAAGAAGTCGGAAAGCGGCAACATTCCACATTCCACATTCCACGCGACTGCTTTTGGAAGCATCCATGTAACGCACGGGCCATACGCGGCTGACTGATCAGAAAGGCTGACGACCGGTACGTAGTACACAACACCCATACATACTGAAAATTGCCATCATGTGGGCCTTCCGCTCCGCCAGCGTGGCGGCCGCTTTCCGTCCCGCTGTGGGCGCCCGAAGACCCTCAGCTCTGCCCGCCGTTCGCTATCAGAGCCAGTACTATCGCCGCCGTCCCCAGTACAACAGATTCCAGAAGGTTTGTATGCGAAGTTCGCAGCAAAATGCATCTTCTGACATCAATAGACCGGAAATATCTTCACTAGATGGGCTGCTCGACCGACATTCTACTATGAGGTCGGTGGATTAGGTGCCGCCGTTGGCGGCTTCTACGTCTACAATCTCGAGGTCTGAATGTATTTCGAGTTTGTCATACCAAATTAGCTAACAGCTTCTAGGTCGTTCCCGTATGTACAGCCAGAGTGGAAACGAAGCTATGGATGCTTTGCGTTAACAATATTTAGGTCTCCGGCCGCCGGCGGTTCAATGTCGTATCGCCCGAGAGAGAGAAGAGCATGTCTCAGGAAATGTATGCCCAAGTCATGTCGGAGTATCAGGGTAAAATCCTCCCACCTTGGGATCGTCGAGTGCGACTCGTCCAGCGGGTACTTGACCGCCTCATCCCGGTCTCTGGCCTTAACGATGAGAGATGGGAAGTTCATGTCATCGACAGCCCTGAGATGAATGCCTTCGTGATACCTGGGTAAGTGGATGGTGTGATTCCCCTCTAACGTTCAACATGCTGAGACGTTTAAAAGTGGGAAAGTGTTTGTCTTTTCGGGAATTCTGCCTATCTGCCGAAACGAAGACGGCCTTGCCGCAGTTCTTGGGCATGAGATTGCCCACAACATTGCCCACCACTCTGCAGAGCGCATGAGCCAAAGTATATTTGTTTTTGCGGCAGCTCTTGCCATCGACATCTTCCTTGGTGGTACTGGCGGTATCACCAGGATGCTCCTTGATCTCACATTCCTGAAGCCAGGCAGCCGGAGCCAAGAGGTGAGTGAAGACATGCACTTCTTGTGACCAGTCCGCTGACTTAGAGATGCGTTAGTCGGAAGCCGATTTCATTGGGCTGAGTGAGTATTGGCCCAACCGGAAATTTGGAATATGGCTGACACAGGAGCAGTGATGATGGCTCAGAGCTGCTTCAATCCCGAAGAAGCTGCCGCTCTATGGGCGAGGATGGAGAAAGCTGAGCAAGTTGCTGTTCCTCAATTCATCAGTACACATCCATCAAGCCACAACCGCCAGCAAAAGATTTTGGAATGGTAAGTGTCATGGAAACAATCTATCGTGCAGCCAAGGCTCATTTCTCTATGCAGGCTCCCGGAGGCTCGAGAGAAGCAAGCTCAGGGCGATTGCGCAGCGATACTCGATTACGGTGAGTCATCTGGATCTAGAGCGGGACGTTTTCTCTAATATGATGTGCAGCGGATGCTTTTCGAAGGAAATTCAGGCCGAGCTCTTGGTAATTCATGCTATATTCAAGGTACAAGATTCCCCGCTCATGGTTTGCTCTCCGACTCTTCATTCTCATAGATTATACATATTTTTAAGCAAAATATTAGGTAATATTTCTAGTACAAACATGGGAAAGCATTCTGTCAACTTTGCACAACCACCGCCCCGATCGTCAATCCATCTTGTGGGTCATCACTCACTAACGGAGCTTGACTCAACTTCAGCCAACACAGTTTGTCGAAGCTCTGCCGCACCTGCTGGTAATCCCATGCAACGGCAACACACTTTTGCGTTCCAATTTGCTTATTGTACGTTGCGCACGCATCCATGCACTCCTCGAAGCTATCGAGCCGCTGCTTGCTAGCTGACACGATGTCACACGTCTCCGGGCATATGTTGATGCCGCAGAGCTGTAGGAAAGTCAAAGAGCCGTTGGTCGTCGTGTAGTATTGCCCTGTTCGCGAAGGACAATCGATCGAGTCTTGATTCGAGGCACTCGGGGAAGCAGAGCCACTGAGAGTCGTAGTGGAAGAAGATGCATTGGTAGGCGTGGATGCGGTGGAACTATGCGCGAGTATCGAACGGGGCAGGGTCAGTCAAACATCAACATTTTCATCACTGAGAAGTATTCCTTTTGCAACCCCCACGGAAGCTTCCTTCCAGAGAGCAATCTCGCGGAACGGCTCCAATGTTATCATTCATGATGGCCCTGAGAAGAGAGAGGAGAGAATTGCAACATACCTGTCTTCTTCCGCCGCTGCCTCACGCGCCCCGGACGCCGCCAGCCCTCCCCCGACCCCTCCGCCTATCGCACCCCCTAGCAGCAACACCAGCAGCAAAATCACAATCCAGAATACACCAGGCCTCAATCCGCACACCCGCCTCTTCTTTTCTTCCTTCTCCCTCTCCCGCCCTTCCCACTCTCGGTACCAACCCGGCTCCTGCGGCGGTGGCGGCCGCTGTTGCTGCTGCTGCTGTTGCTGAAGAAGGAGAGAAGGGGAAGACAGAGAAGCGTTGTAATGCTCCGGCGCCCGCGCGGCCAGCCAGTCCGTCCGCAGGGAGGACGACTGCGGCGTGTGCGAATCGGGGCGTGGAAGCGGCGAGTTCGGCGTCGCTCCCGGTTTGGTATCGTCGTTGTCACCATCGGTCGCCGTCGAGTTTGTTGGGTAGGGACCTTCGGGCGGCGTCAGGACTTCGGGGTCGGACGAGTGTAGCGTGCGCGGCGTCTCGGGCGGCTGCGGCGTCGTGTGAGGTGTTGCAGGCGGGCCTGATGCTGCCACGAAGGAGGAGGTGGGCGGTGGAGGCGGTGGCGGCGGCGGCGGATAATATGACATTGGGGCAGATTTTTATTTCGATATTCTTTTTGTCGTGTCGTATATCCTTCGAGGAAAAGTGGTCTGGTGACGCTTTTGTCCGTGTTGATGGAGCAAGTGGCGGCTGAGGTGTAACGGGGGGGCTCCTGGGCGAGTTGGCGAGAGGTATACTAGGTACGCTCTAGGATGCAGGAAAAGCTTGGCTAGTAGTTAACTTCCCTTGACCCAGCCGCGTATCCAGGAAGGAGGAGGAAGAGATTGTGGAGATTGGAAGTCCTGGCGGGATTCCGCCTGCAGCGGATGGCTGGCAGCACTCGCTCCCTGCGGCTATACCTTCGGGCAATGGCTTTTTCCTTGCTTTTTTCTTTTTCAACTGTCGGTGCATGTGCTGTAATATGCCCGTCTGACGGGATTGCTTGCAATCTGCATAAAAACAGGGCTGGGAGTGCTTCATTTGGGAAAGTGGGAGCGTTGAGTATGCCGGTGTTGAATCTCGCTGATGCTGTGTCACCGGAGACCATGCAACGCGATAATTTGCGTAGCTGGGGAGCCGACGTTCTTGTACGCCCTTTTCTTTACTGTTTATATCATCCAATTCATACAACGCCGAAGTAACAGCCAGGCTTATGACAAAGCTATACGCTACGAGTAAGCTTTTTCCTGACTTGGCAATGCATACTCCAACGCTTTGACGAGACAGCTGAGCGGGACGAGTCACCAGCAGACGAGACATAGAGATTTGGTATAATGCAAAGATTGATCTGTATAGCCACACGCGTAATATGTACACGCCAGGCGCATTCACGGCCCTACCAAATTGACTCGCTGGAAGAAAGACGAAACCGCCGACTGCAGCAAGAGTGAAACAAGCATCTGAAACTCCACAGATAAAGCAGGCGCCGTCAAGGCGCGCATGACGTGTGATCCGGAACGCCTGTTCTCCGCTTCGCTGCCCCCGCTATGCAAATCCGACCGTCCGCTGTGGAGGACGAGAGCCCGAGTCCTTCCAAAAGACACACCGCTATTGCCTAATCAAACAAAATCAATACTTGTCCTTCTTCTTGGAGGATGAAAAGAAGTGATGCTTCTTCTTCTCCTTCTCAGGCCTTCCGCCCGGCGCCGGGCTTCGAGCAGGCGAAGGCGCGCCATTCGGCGGCCTCGAACCACCGGGACCCATATGCATGTTGGCCATCTGTTGGGTTGGGGGCTGCGGTGGGGCCATTTGGCGTAGCTTGTGCAACTGTTCGTGTGGCGGTGGTGCAGGCGGCTTCGGCTCAGGCTCCCTCTCGAACAGATGAGCCGGTGCTTTCGGCGGCGGCTGCTCCATGGGAATGCCGAGACGACGCTTATCCATAGTCAAGTCACCAACTTGGCGCAGGAAGAGCCCCGGCGTCAGCATGTGCGAGGTGGCGAGGAAGATATCGCGTGATGTTGCTTGGCTGAGCTCATAGCAAGAGCGAGATTCGGAGTAGGTCGCACCGCCGGCCATGAAGACAATAATCCGCTGGCGCGGTTCCACAGATGCCATGCGCGACTTCGCCCACGTGGGTTTAGCGGACCGAAGTGAGGAAGCGGCGGCAGCAGCTTCTTGCTGTGCAGCCTGGTCGGCCGCCGCATCCACATGAGGCTTGGTGTAGGGGAAGACATTCTGGTCAAGGGCACCACGCACGTGGTCTTCGAGTAGCCTCTTGAGGTTTGGCTCGAAACGGGACAGTGCGTACTCCTCTTCTGCGCCAGGAGGAGGTTGCTTGGCAGGGAAAAGTGGCGGTGGCGCCAGCTCTTTGTCTTTAAGCGGCTTCTCCACACGGGCGCCGAGAAGGTCAAGGTTCTTCAAGACCTGGGTATCCTGGGGAGGCAGCGACGCATGTGCTAGTAAAAGATTAAGGTCCGAGGGGAGAAGCCCGTTCTTGTACAAGAGATACAGCGCAATGAGGCGGAGCCTATCGGGAGGGCTAACGTTTTCTTCGTCGAGGATTCGAACAAGTTGATCCGCCATATTCTTCGGTTTACGGTAGTCTTCATCCAAGCCTGTTGCCAAGGACTGCAAAAGAATTAGAATCGTTCATCGGGGTTGATAAGCTTCTACTGACCTGTTCGACCGATGCCACGTCTGGCAACTTGCATGTCTGGAAAAGGTTCATGCACTCCTGTGCCATGCTCAAGTGCAACGAGTAGGCGCCTTTCATCTCCTGGAATTGCGGCAAACCAGCAAGCATGTCTTTGATGGTGTTCAGGTTGGTAGCGTCACCATCGTCAGGGTTTGTGAAATGCGGATTGTCGGCCAAGAACCTCCGGAAGTCGTTCATCAATTTCTCGATCGTGTCTTTCATGTGCCTGTGGCGATTTTCGACCCATATTTGGTCCTTTTCTCCTATTTCCATCTCCTTCTCTTCCTCGTCGGCCTCACCCTCGTTGAGAACTGTCTTGTACGTGACCTTGTCGCCATCTTTGATTGGTAGGAGGTCGTGAGCCATGGCCTGATACGTGAATTCGTGAAGCAGAGGCGAGTGAAGGTCCATTGAACGATCCACGATGTACAAGACCCCGCGGGGACGATTCGAGGGCGGAGGCCAGTTCTGGTGGAACTTCTTGTACATGTCTATCTCTTCCTGGACAAATCGTGCCAGGTGCGAGCAGAGCACGCTTGCCTCGTGAAGGGGATTCCTCGGCTTGTAGTAGCGGATCGTGGGGTATTCTCCAAGCGACACACACAAAGAAACAATCTACGCGCTGGGTTAGGAGCGGGGGGTTTGGGGTGCTCTTTACTTCAGGATGCGCACCTTCTTAGCCATTTCCTCCAAGTGGCGTCTGACTAGATTGTTGCAAGCGGGGTGGAACAGGATAGGGAAGCTCCATGGATCACGGAACGTGATGAGGTGCGACTCGCGGGGGAAGTATTCGATATTAAGGACTCTGAACAGGGCGATCTGATCGCGCGCCATTTGCGACTTGTCTATGCGTTCTCGAAGCGGGCCGGGGAGCACTGGGAGGCTGTCAGTCGGGACGTAGGCGACACAGAAGGGAAAGCGCACGGGAAGTCCAAATCAAGAACGTCTTGCGGTAGCGGTGGCGCTCGAAGTCGGCCATGATGCAGTCGACAATGTGCGGCTGGGGAGATAGTATGTACACGACATCCATGTCCTTGTTCATAGGCCGGCGGTCCGTGATCAACTCGATGTCTGAAGCTCAGTCAGGTGGGGGGTTCGGCGCAGGCGGCGGGGCGAGGGCGGTACTGGTAATGTTCTCGTTCAGAATGTCATCCTCGTTGACGACATTGTCTATGAGCTTGCGGCTCGCCTCGTCCACGACCATCACCTTCCACTGTGTGTTTCATGAGGGGTCAGCCAGAGCAGCGGGCGCGAGGGGCACGGGGAGACAAACTTCTCCCTTGGCTGTGTTGCGGATCGTGTCGAGAATGACTGCGCGCGAGGGTCAGCAGGGTGCTGGGCAGACAGGTCGCGCGCGGGGCTCTCGCTCACTCTCGCGCTGCGTGTCAATAATGGAGACGCCCATGGCGGGCGACGATGGGCGGAGGCGGCGCTACGACGGGAGCTCACTGGCGGGGCCGGAGCTGTCGCTCGGGGGTGGAGCTCTTGCAGAGGCAGCGAGGGGATGCTGTTCGGCCAGCGGACGCGGCTCTTTGGAGGTCAGGGACGGGGATTGGGCGGCGCTGCTCAGGCACAGGGTAGGTGATTGCGGTGGGCTGGCCAAGATCAAAGGCGGCGGGCCCTGTGGTGCGGCTTTGGGCGCACTGCGGCGGCGGAGCAAGCAGCCCGCGGGCCTGCGTCGCAACCAGCCACGGCACCGGCAGCGTTAGCGCCCCGGACGCCGATCACAGCGCCTTCATGACTTCTATCCAAACTTTCTCGCGCCCATCCGGCCGCTCGCTCTCCGCCGCCAGCTTGCTCCTCCCCCGTCCGAGCCTCGCATTGCGCATTGCCATTGCAGGACTGCGCCATGCAAGCTCGTTTTCGCCGCCCGGGAGTCTGCATTTTCTGCTCTTTCGCTCCCAGGCGCATTCCCGTCGCCACACATGCACTTTCGCTGCACACCTCAGCGCCGCTATGGCGCGGCAAAGTATATCACATCTAACCCGCAAACACACCACGCACTGCTAACCCAATGGTTTTCAGCTCAAAGGTAGATCCCGACCTGCTGCGGCATTTGAGCCTCTACCGGGCCTGCCAGTGAGACGCACACCTAGTCACCCAAAAAAACGCGGGGATCCACCAGGCATTAAACGCGTGGGGGTAGTGGACCGGAGTAACCTGCCTCCTACCTACGCCATCAAATTTGCACTCAAGGCCCTCGACGATCTACGCCGCTCTGCTACGAAATCTCCAACAATCGCATCCATGGGAGTAGACGCAAAGGAGGCGCAGGAGCACTGGAAAACATTCAGTTCGAAAATGGCTTCATGCCTTAGGCAAGCTGCGAGAGGAGAGCTAAATCAAGAGGACGAAGAGGTGGTAAAACTCGTTTCAAACTTGCAGAAAGCCTTCAAGGAGCGTGGCCCGAAAGGCGTAAATCTTCAGCTCGAGAACGCCTTCCTAGGACATCTCGCATCGACGATATCATTCTCCAAGGACGACTACCAGAACCAGAAAGCTTTGGCCGACCTGCGATACCCTTCTGAGTGGTATTCTGCCACCCGTAAGCTGCAACGGAAAATCATCCTGCACGTTGGTCCTACGAACTCTGGCAAGACATATCATGCGCTGAAGCGCCTGGAGGAGGTGGAATCGGGAACTTATGCAGGACCGCTACGCCTCTTGGCCCATGAGGTATACACTCGTATGAATGCCAAGGGAGTCCCATGCGCGCTTATTACTGGTGAAGAAAGGCGGCGTCCTGGATCAGACGAACGCCCAGAGCACGTCGCCTGCACTGTTGAGATGATTCCACTCCACATGAAGATGGATGTCTGCGTCATCGATGAAATCCAGATGATTGGTGATCTTGAGCGTGGCTGGGCCTGGACCCAAGCCGTGCTGGGAGTGCAGGCGAAAGAACTCCATCTCTGCGGTGAAGCAAGGACTGTACCCTTGATCCGCGAACTGGCTGCTTCCATGGGTGATGAGATCGAAGTTAACCACTACAACCGTCTGACCTCTCTGGAAATGGACGACACGCATGTTGGCCTCGACTTTAAGAAACTCCGTAAGGGAGATTGTATCGTTGCTTTCTCTGTCGTGGAAATCCATGCCTTGCGTCAACAAATCCAAAAGCAGACAGGCAAGAAGGTCGCCATCGTTTATGGCAGTTTACCTCCTGAGACACGCGCACAACAGGCCAGGTTATTCAACGATCCTAAAAGCGGATATGATGTTCTGGTTGCCAGTGACGCTATTGGCATGGGATTGAATCTGTAAGTTTGGTGCTTTTTTTTTTTTTTTTTCGAAGTAGTAAATAACCTGGCTGACAATGATCAGGAGCATCAAGCGCATCATCTTTGCATCCGTCTATAAATTTAATGGCTTCGAGGAAGTAGCCATCTCGATACCACATCTGAAGCAGATTGCTGGAAGAGCAGGGCGCTACAAGACGGCACATGAAGCAAATAAAGAGGCTGAGCAGGCTTCGAAGACCTCACATACTGCCAATATTCCAGTTACTACTCTGGAAGATGTTGCCTCAAAGAATGCTCCCCAGGACCTCGAGCAAGGACAGTTTGAGTTCGCAGAGCCAAAACCCGGGGGCGGCCTGGTTGCCACTATTGAAAGATCACACATGGCCTTCGTACGGAAGGCTTTGAACGCAGAACCCGAAGCGATCAAGACAGCCGGCCTATTTCCGCCAGACCCAATCATTGAGCGCTTTGCCAATTATTTCCCCCCAGCAACGCCATTCAGCTACATCCTCCTACGCCTGCATGACATTTCTCGCGTTCATACCCGATTCCACATGTGTGTCTTGAAAGATCAGCTGACCATCGCTGACACTATCCAGCCCGTTGATGGCCTTTCAGTCTTGGATAAGGTCACGTTTTGCGCAGCTCCTGCCAATATAAAGACGTGGACGGGCAAAAAAGTTCTCTACAATTTGGCAAAGTGTGTGGCAGACCAAAAGAACGGTGACTTGCTGGATATCGAAGGGTTCAATTGGAGCCTTCTGGACCGACCTGTAACCGCCGATCGCAGCTATCTCCGGGAACTGGAGGAACTTCACAAATCACTTGTGCTCTACCTTTGGCTGAGTTACCGGTTTAGTGGCGTCTTTTCCACAAGAGCTCTGGCATTCCACGCAAAGACCGTGGTTGAGGAAGCAATAGAAGCGACGCTCAATGAGCTTACGAAGACTCAAATGACGTTCAAGAAGATCCGATCCAGGGAGCGCACGAGAGTGGAGTCAAGGGCAGAGGAATTCAGCGAAGAATTGCAGAGAGCTGAAGAAGCCGATAAGGAACAGCAAAAGAACCAAACAGAGGAGATAGTGGTGTCGGCGGGAAGTCGGTATGAAGAGGCAGACATCCTTGATGGTGCTGAAGATGGTCATGAGGTGGAGCCGACAGATGTGTCACACGAGACGATGCTCGAAGATGTCGCAGATGAGAGCACGGAGGTTGAACCCGCAATGACACTCAGGAAGGCGGGGCCTCAAGAAGAAGAAGATGACGACAATCGGGACTGGACCCATACTTTGAACGTCGATGAGGGTAATAGACGGATGAATAAGTTTGTGGATGCACGAGAAACGGATACGAATACGCCCCCTGGTCCGTAAGGAAGCATCCTTTTTGAACATTCATGGGAAAACCAAAATTTCTGTAAGATATGAAAAGCGATTTTTGAAGTTTAGACGGGCGTAGATGCTAGGAACGGTGGCGCAGAATCGGACAAGTCTCCACCTTTTCCAACATATTCACGTATGGCGTGATCTGCAGCGGTTGATGATTGCATCGCTCAAACATACTTGAGCCCCGAAGGAACGTGTTGTGCATTATGAGGGCGAATGGTGATCAGGGCTTGGCAGGGCTGAGTGACGTCGGGCCGGGAGATTGCTGCGCTTCCGGAGGGTGGCTTTGGCCCCAGGGTTTTGTTCGGCCGCGCAGCCGCCATCATCCGCGCCTCGACACACTGCCTAGCCAACATCCTAATCACCACGCCCAATTCTCGCCCGACCGCTCTCCAACCTCGGCCCTTCGCCTGATAGCAGCGGTCGCACCGGCCGCAAACCCTTTCCATCATGGCCGGCTCCTCGCTGCTGGAGATGCCTCGTCCTTCCGTAAGCGCCCACGCGCGACTACCACCCAGGAGTGACTGACGCCTGCAGACTTTCCTCTACGCCATGTCGCTGCGCACCGGCGTCGAGCTCGTCGTCCTGACGATCCTGGTTAACAAAATCACCGGCTTCTACGGCATCCTGGCTCTCGCGACCGGCTACCACGTTTCGCCGCTACAACTGTCGATGTACATTTACTCCGTCATCGCCCTCTTCCTCACCGTTTACTTGGCCCGGTACATCCGCAAGCAGGACCCGCTGCGCTGCCTCGCACTCGCCTGGTTCTACGCCATCGACACTGTGATCAACGCTGCCTACACCGCCGCCTTTGGAATCGCCTGGTTCCTGGTGCTGGCGCAGCACCCACACGACAACAAGCCCGACGGGCCGGGCGGCAAGATGATCGGTGACACGTCCGGTTTCACTGACCCGAAGTATAACGTCAGCCAGGTCGACGTCGTGGCTAAACCGGCGAGTGGACTGACGTCGGGCCAGGAGGCCGTCGCGGTCGGCTCGGGCGACGGCGGCTTCCCGGCGGCTGGCCTGGGTAGCGCTGTATTCCAGAGCGGCAGCGTCATGAGCATCACCATCATTTCTGCGCTCTGGGCTGTCCGCCTCTACTTTGTCGTCATAATGCTCGCCTACGCCCGCAACGTTCTGCGCCAGCACATCATGGCGACCTCGGCCTCGCAGTACACGCTGCACACCGGCAACCCGTCCGACGAACTTGCCGAGAACCCGTTTGCCGAGCACCGCGAAGAGGGCCAGGGCTGGCAGGGTAAGCTGGGCCGCGCCATGGTCTCGGTTGGCCGCGAGTACTGGCTCGGCCGCGACGAGGACGGCGAGTGGATGCGCGGCATGGGCGGCAAGTTCAGGAAGAGCACCAACCTGCAGCCTGCACCGGGTGTGGGCGAGAGGGAGCGCAGGAGAAGGAGTGGCACCGGTCCGCCAGCCCCCCCGCCTCAGTTGCCCCGCCCGGTTAGCCTCGAGTCGATTCGCGATGCTCATTGAAGAACCTTTCTTCTATACCTCCAATGCATCTATATCAAACCGTCCAAGGTCTCCCTTGTGGGGATGATTTTTGAAGAGAGAGAATGAGGGGAAAGAGTCGAGAAATGGCGTGTCCGGTTCACGTTTCTGCATCTTGGAAGCATAGCATTGGCATTGGAAATGAAACGGATCACAGGACATAATAATTGTAATGAGGAGGCGAGCATAGACTCTTTATTTCTTGTTTTGGTTACAGCCTCTCGCTTTCTGTCATGATATCCGATGTTCGCTCGTTGAAGTTGTACAAATCGAGATACCTATTTTCTGAACAACTCCTTGCCTCGCGCATTCTGCCGTGCGCACATAACGTTGCATCGCGTCATGTTCATTCTAACCGCTCAAAATCCCGCAACGTCGGACCGTGGACCGTCGTTGTCCTTTTCTCTTATTGGATCAGACAATCTCTTCGCCTCGAAGCTATCGACCCTTCTTTCTCCACATTCTTACCCTGCGTTGTCGCCGCCGCCGTCATACCAGTGCTCTTCCAGCACTCCATCTGAATCCTGATTCACCAGAAGTTATAGTAGTGAAGTTACGCTCTGATCGATATCCGCATGCTAGCCGCCGATCGGGGTTGGGACTCTCCAGTCGAACCGATTTGAGGATCTAGCCTAACAGACACCGATCCGGAAGAAATCTTAAGCAGGCAACCCCAGACGTCGATGACGGCTGTTCCTGGTGGCACGCTCAAAACTCCATTTACATCAAACGGTGATCCCAGGGGCACGGTGGCGTTACGACGCACAATCCTAAGCATCTTCTAGTAATAGTAACGTTCGGGGGGCATTGCCTCTCCAAAGCAGAGGGGGGCGCGGAAGATCAATCTGTTGCGTGCCGCGAAAGACACTGCATCCAAGCCTATAATCCAAGTGCCCATGCGAGATTCAGGCGCAATGTCCCCGGTGAAGCCAAGTCAAGAAAGTGACTTTAAAAAAAGAAAATAGACACTTGGTTAACCCGTAGTGGATGGCTGAGCGGGGGTGGGTTTACAAGACATCATTGACCGGTTCGCCGCTCTCCGGATCGATATCGAAGTCGCCGTTGCCGAACAGGCGCATGAGCGCCGGCGGCCACTGCTCAGGTCCGGTCGGTCCGTTGGGTCCTCCTGCTGGGGGGATGACTGATGAAGTTCCTTGTACGCTCATGGGATCGACGGGCATCTGCTGCTGGCTGTCCACGGACATGGGCCCGTTGAAATATTGTTGCTTCGGTGCAAATTGCCATGAAGGCGAGTCAAGGCGGATGCTGTCCTGGTTGAAGAGAGCCCACGGGTTTGTTTCTTCGGGATTTTCTGCAGATGCGAGGGTGTTTGCGTTCGGGTTGCTTGATGGACTGGTCGGAGGGGTTCGGAGGCGCTGGAGATCTGTTTCGAGGCGAGAGGCTAGTTGATGTCGAAGGCTAGGCGGAGGTTGGCTCGTATTTTTGAGGGTCAAGAGGTGCGATTGGATCAAGCGGAGGTCTGAATTGAGCCGTCAGTTTGTGCTTTCTACGAATGTGAAGGTTGATGTACCGTCCGATTCACCTGTTCCATCCTCCATGCCTTGGAGCACCAGTAGAGCAGCCCATGTGATCATCTATAGGGAGTTAGCATAAGCCAAATATTCTCAACGATGAACTTACCACCAGATCCCAGTTGCTCCAGATTCCATGATCGTCGTTGTGCAGTCTGAGTGCAGCACGGGCGGAAAGTAAAAGTTCTTGTCGCTCGGCGGTTGCTACATTCCTAGCAAACATGTTGAAGCCTCTGGCAGGATGATAGATAGATAGCACAAATAGTCGTTGCAGTATATACTGTCGAAACAAGGCAAGGTTGGGATTGTCGATTGCAGAAGGACCTATTGTCTATCAGTGAATCAACAGGACACAAACTTGCCACAGCTGGACTTACGCGAAACTCCGCTGTACCTAACAAGCCAGTCATCGAGTTGCCGAGCCCAGTGTTTTATGACGCCGAGATCATTTTCTGTGAATGGCGTGGCTCCTTGCGACGAGCGATCGGCCTCGTTCGAGAAAATGAAAGACCATATTGTTGGGATCCCACGGCCAGTGAAATGAGACAAACCAATGTGCATCATCTGCGTAAGATGGTCGTATGGATCGCCGCCAGAGGTCTGGAGCTGCAGCAGCGAGGCCAAAGGTGCCTTCCGCGGCAGGATCGGGCAAGACATGTACAGCGAGGCGTGTTCGAGGTCGATGATCTGTAGTCCTCGGAAGAGGCCACACCATTCCCGTGATCTTTCGTCAATATTCATCGGACAATAGTCGAGAAGGATTCTATAACCAATCGAAATCCAGATGCCAGTCTCTTTGATGTAAGCTTCCGAAACCAGCCCGGCGAGTATCAGGCCGAGGACATCCTGGAACCCTCGTTGCTCATCAGTGAGGTTTTCGTCTTTGAATGGTTCATTCTGGCGGGGAGATGGCACAGATAGGTCGGAGATAGCGCTACATGTCAGGACGAAGTAATGCGGTGCCAATGAAGCAATATCTGAGATGGGGTGATGGAGGGCAGACACGTAGAGCACGGATGCAAGAAGAAGCGGCGTAGGTGATGAGAACGTCTGCTTCTTGGACAGGAAGTGGAGTCCCGGGACATTGTCATGGAATCTATGCGCAGGTTAAACAAAATATGGCAGAGACCAAGCAGAAATGTGACTTACGACGTCCATAGCTGCTTCATGACAGAAGGCGCCCAGATTGTGTCATTCTGGGGCTGCCTAGCCAAGCACCTCAACTGAGCAACGGCCGGTTTAAGTCCACTAAACTCTGGATCTTCGTCATCTTCAAGAGAAAGGGTGCCTGACGGGCCGGCGTCTGTTTGGCTACCCGGTGAAGCGTGGGCTATTCTAGAAGATGGGCGGATGCCGAGAAGAGCCTCGATGACTTCAAGGCGTCCGAGCACCGAGCCAGGATCTGCGCTGGTGGGTCTTTTATTTTGCTCCGACCTCACGTCAACGGGTTCTCTGATGATGGCGGCCTTGCAGATCTCAGTCTCGAGCACAGTGGACGGGTGGAGGCAGTGGGCGTACATTTGCGCGCGGCTTGAAAATGCAGTCGATTTTCTGAACACGACAGCGTCTACATACACTTGAGCCTGGTTCGAGCTGGCATTTCATCTAAATATCTGGTTAGACAGGTTGGAGGCACACAGGCGATCAAGGCCGACCTTCTGACGGCGACAGTTGACTGTACCAGTTAGCACGGGCGCGCACTGGCGGGATGCTCTTGGCTTGTTGTGCCGGCTTACCGCATGCTTTGGTGGGCTTAGGCCCAATAATGATGCTCTCCTGCGGTTTGGAGGCCATATTAACTTACGATTGGAAGGATGAGGGCCATGGTGTCGTGCCACAAGAAGCGCGGTAGACGCGCAGCGCGGGGGCGATCTCGGCAGCCGCACCTTCCCGTCCAGCCCGCGCGCCATTTCCTATTGCCGGCCTGGCCACGACTTTTGCCGCCACCCCTGCCTCAACTCTCAAATCTCGCCCCTTGCATGAGCTATTGAAGACGAGCCAAGTGATCTGACTGTCCGCCATCATAGCTTATAGGCGGCCATATATTCCCAGTGAGTCTGTACATGTACATTGGGCAGCAGAAGCTGCCATATCCGCCCGGCCGACAAACATCTGGCCGGTCTCGCCATTAGAGCTACAAGGGGTTGCGCACAAAGTGGAGAACGCTGGCTGCGGCTTCCCGCATTCTTTGAGCTTAAATTCGGTCCCATTCTTAGTTACTCTGAGTCGAGTCTCCCCGGAGTTTGTCCACGCGGTGTGGATCCACCGTGCGACAGCCAGCTTGCATGTACATGACAAAACCAGTCAACCCTTGTCCGGCTGCTCTCTCTTTCGGATACAATCACCGAGGCTCGCTCCCAAAAACTCAGAATCATTGGCAATATTAATATCTCCAGACTGTTGAGTACACGGCGATGAGATGGCACCCCCGGCCTTATCGGGGCCCATCTCCGGGTTGTCCGTACATTGCCGACTCTCACCATCGTGTCTCTCTTCGGTGGAAGTATGTCCGACATGCAGCCACGTTCGCCGTGCCTAAGGGATTCTAAGGGTCCCACGCTTCATCTTTTGATTTGCTCTAAGGTCCGACTGTCCTTGGATACTTCCATGACCCATTTACACTCTCTCTACACTCCGCAGCCATCACGTCGACTTGGCAATGGGGGCCAAGTCTTCGAGGATAGCGAGGAGACCTGCTGTCGTCGAGGCAAGGCGTATTGCTGCCGAGTTCAATGTGTCCGCTGAAGATGTGCGGAAAACGGTAACGCATTTCGTGCAGCAGATGGGTACAAATCAATCCCTTCGATTTCTGACGAATGAGAAGCTGACATTGCCCCAAGAGGATGGACTTGCCAAAGATGGAGACACCATGATACCGTCATTTGTTACCGCCCTGCCCACTGGAACCGAAAAGGTAATCGTGATCCGCTTTCGATCCACCACCTGCCATGCGCATTGCTAAAGAGTGGAATCTCATTAGGGCGTTTGTCTCGCTGTGGATATCGGAGGAACAAACTGTCGCGTCTGCAGCGTTGAGCTTCACGGAAACCGCACCTTTTCCATTAAGCAAACGAAGGCCACTATCCCCCAGAATCTAAGGATTGGGAGTACATCTACATACCTTTTTTCTTTCATTGCTCGCGAAGTGGAAGCGTTTCTGAAGAAGCACTACAGCAAGAGATATGATGCACACAAAGCGCGGGGGCGCGACAGTCCAGTCGTTGAGAGTGAATCCATGCAGATGGATCACCTTCCTCTTGGCTTCACTTTCAGCTTTACCTTCCAGCAGATCGCCATTGACAAAGGCATCATGGCCCGATGGGATAAAGGTTTCGACATTCCGGATACCTTAGGAAAGGACGTCTGCGCACTTTTGCAGGAACAGATCGACAAGCTGGGTATTCCAGTCCGTGTCACTGCGCTTGCAAATGATACTGTTGGAACGTTGATGGCACGAGCTTACACCTCTTTGGGAGATGGATCATCCATACTCGGCGCGGTCTTTGGGACTGGTACCAATGGGGCTTACGTTGAAAAACGGGAGAACGTTACGAGACTTGGTCTTTCAGATGCACAAGCGAATGACATGATTGTCAACACGGAATGGGGTTCGTTTGACGAAAATTTGACCGTCCTGCCGGAAACGCCGTATGACAAGAAGCTTGACGAAGTCGATATCCATCCAGGAGAGCAAATGCTTGAGAAACGCGTCAGTGGAATGTACCTGGGAGAGCTCTTTCGACTTGCTCTCCTCAGTGTCCTGGAGAAGTCAGAACTTGGTTTTCTTAAGACCTCCTCGAAGGGTCGTCTTTCCAAGGATTCCCCGTTGTTCAAGCCCTACGGACTGGACACGAGCATCATGAGCACCATCGAAGCGGACGAAACTACCTTGCTGTCAGTAACCCGACGCTGTCTCGAGAAGGAGTTTGGTCTTGCACGAGCTTCCCTAGAGGATGCGGCCGTTGCCAAGATTATCGCTGAGGCCATCGGGCGACGGGCGGCTCGTTTGAGCGGTGCTGCTATTGCTGCTGTCGTTGTCAAGACTGGCCGGCTCAATGACACGTCTGGAAAGGCAAATTACCTGGACGTGGGAGTGGAGGGTTCCTTGGTGGAACACTACCCTGGATTTGAAGAGAATATTCGCGATGCACTGCGAGATGTTCCGCAAATTGGGCTCGACGGTGAAAAACGCATTCGGATCGGCCTTGCTCGGGACGGAAGTGGAGTGGGTGCAGCACTTATCGCTATGGTTGCCGATAAGCAAAGGGCACAAGCAGTAAAGGCCGGTGCGAATGGTGGGCTCGACGCGACGGGAAAGGGCCTTGAAGTTGTGGAAGAGAGGAAATTATCAGCTGCAGACACTGGCCCTGCGCCAGAAGAATTGGTTTCTGCAGTTTGAGGTCCTTCGACTTGCCCATCTGGTCCTCTAAGCTCGTGTGAAAAGGAATATTTTGAGCGTCTTGGTGAACTATTCACATAGCGTGCGGTCATGCATACAGTAGCGTGGATTTGTTTTTTTTTTTTTTTTGCCCATGTCATGGGTAGCTGAAACTATCGTCTGGACGAGAATGTGGAATTAAAATGTGTTCTTTTTCTAAGGCAGATCTGGGGCATAGTTACGCTAGTCATCAGCTGCAGCACCCCTCTGTATTTCGACCCTCTACATGGGTATTCTTCTGACCTCGTCAATGGTCCAATACTTCCGCATGTTTTCCGCGCCCAATTCCTTGACCTCCTCGTCTAGATGCTGCCACAAGACTTTGCCGAAAGAGTTTAAGATCTCTTTCATCTTATCCATCCTGAGCTCATTCTCGCCGCGCCTGCACTCCTCAAGATACTGTTCCAGTTTCTCTAGCCCCTTGTGAATCTGCTTATGCTGAGTCAAAAGCTCTAGCTCTTTGCGGAAAGCAGGCATCTTTTTGGCCAAGATGGGGAAAATGTGGCGCTCCTCGATATTATGGTGTATGTCTAGGTGGTGGCAGAAGTCGAGACCGAGCCCAATGAACTGGCGAATGGACATGCCCGAGGGACGCTTGTTGTTTTCACAAGCCGTATACATGATCGTCCATGAATTACGGAAGTTGTTGTGCTTGCAAAGTGTCAGTGTGAGGGTCAAGGCTGATCCCCGCATGTATGTACTCACGAACATGTCCATGTGTTCGGCCAGACGATTGTATTGCCTGAACTCGTGCGCGCTCAATTTGGGGATTTCTGGCTCCGCTGGCTTTGGGGCGTCCGCTGGCGTCGCATTGTCTGCCTGTACGTCTCCCATGGCTGAAGAGTTGAAGGAATGATATGTATGTTTTCTGGAGAGACTAGGAAGGACACACTGGGGGCGCAGAGCGTGGGGTAGAAAAAGGCGACGCAGGGGCGCGCACCGCAACATGGGAGCCAACGGGGAGAGCCATTACAAAAGCATCGAAGGGGTCGGGGCCGGCTTTGAAATCAGTGGGCTCCAGTGGACTGCCTGTGGCTGCCCTGAACGGCATCCCGCCCACGCTCGGCAGTGCGAAGCGCCGCAGATCCCGCCACCAGCGAAGGAAGTCGGCGCTTCCTACCTCCGATGCTCAAGCGCCGAGGCCGCAACCGCAGCAGCGCAAATATTATATCGTAGCCGCTTCGCAGCCCAAAAATGCCAGACAGGGGGCCACCACTTTTTGCAGAGCCTCGACCCCTCCCACCCCGCGCAGATCGGTCATCCATCTCAGTGCTCTAAATTTTCCAAAATCTCTCCCCTCCATATCTTATCACCACATCACCAGATCTTAAGCCCTGTTTTATTTTTTTCCCGTCTCTTTCCAGCCCACTTCCTAATCCCAATCGCAAAATTTACACCCATGGCGCCCGCTGCTGTCGATATCCCCGCCGCTGGCGACAACGGCGCTCCCGATGCGACCGTCCTTGCGCTGCGCAAGACGCTCGTGAACGAGGCAGAGCCTTTGGCGCGTCGGTTCCGCGCTCTCTTCTCGCTCAAGTACCTAGCGTGCCAGGCCCCAGCGACGGCGCAGACGCTGCAAGCTATCGACGCCATCGCCGCCGGCTTCAGCTCCTCGTCGGCGCTGCTTAAGCACGAGCTGGCCTACTGTCTCGGTCAGTCGCGCAACCCGCACTCCGTGTCATACCTGCGCCATGTGCTCGAGGACAAGCAGGAGGATGCCATGTGCCGCCACGAGGCCGCTGAGGCCCTGGGCGCCCTTGGCTACGAGGAGAGCCTGGACCTGCTCCGCCGCCTGAGGGACGCGCCCGATGAGCTCGACGTCATCACCGAGACTTGCGACATTGCCGTCGCTAGGATCGAGTGGGAGCACTCCAAGGAGAGGGAGGCTGAAAAGCTCAAGCAGAGGTATGGTGGTGTTATATCATGAATGGTCATGCGATCTTTTTTGAGCTAAACGAGCTTGCTAGCGACTTCACATCCATTGACCCTGCCCCTCCGATGCCGCAGGACTCCCAGAAGCCCTCCATTGAGGAGCTGGAGAAGGCCTACTTGGACACCAAGCTGCCTCTGTTCAAGCGCTACCGCGCCATGTTCGCCCTCCGCGACCTGGCCTCGCCGCCCGACCTTCCCACTGCGGTCCCCGCTGTCAATGCCCTTGCCAAGGGCCTGAGCGACTCTTCTGCCCTGTTCCGCCATGAGGTTGCCTTCGTCTTTGGCCAGCTGTGTCACCCAGCATCGATTCCTGCTCTGACCGCTTGCTTGAGCGACACCAACGAGGCTGGCATGGTCCGCCACGAGGCTGCTGAGGCTCTTGGCAGCCTGGGTGATGAGGAGGGTGTTGAAGACACTTTGAGGAAGTTTGTGAACGACCCCGAGCAGGTCGTTAGGGACAGCATCATTGTCGCGCTCGACATGGCCGAGTTTGAGAAGAGCGGCCAGGTTGAGTATGCCATTGTTCCTGGCAAGGACGAGGAAGTGGTTGCCTGAGGTAATTTTGAGCCCGGGACTTTGCATTGGCGTTTATGGACAGGCGGTTTAGAGGGGAAAAAAAGTGCTCCACGGAGGGGTATATTGTTGGATGATCCGAGTGCAAAGCACCGTATATATACGAAGCATGATACCAAAGTATGAGCCAAAAATGGAAAGAGGGTTTGTTTAGTTGTTCGTGTTCCATCTGCAACCACGTCAGCATGCATATTACCACATGAACGTGGACCGGAGAGCCGTACTTATGACCACACTCGCAGGTGTAAAAGACCGTGCTTCCTTCATCTGCACTACGCAGCTGCTGAGTGTAGTATCTGACTTCTTCTCTGCCACACTTCTCGCACGTTTGCCTGATCGTGGCATCCGTCTGCATATCGTCCTCGGTGAGGGTCTGCAGCTCTGAGCGCTTATCGCGGAGCGAAGATGGAAACGACGACGGCTTCGAGTTGGTCACGATTGTCTTCGCGGCGGTGTCTGCAAGCAATGTGAGCTCAAGCAATCATGTGCGCGCAAAAGCGCGGCGCATGTAGCGAAGTGAAAGAGCAAGGGAAGAAGCGAATGAGGCTGGCGACGACCGAGGTGAGGCAAGTCAGGGCTGGCGCGGCGAACGACGCTCGTGATCTTTCGGCGGCAGAAGTGAGGCGCGGGAAAGCGAGCAAAACAACGTCGCCCGGGAACTCTCAAGGCATCGAACGGAGTGTGGGGAATCGTACCTTTGCAGGAAGCGCCGCAGACATCGCAGACCAAAGTGACATTCTCGTCGCCGGAGCTGCCGTCAAGAAGGTTACCGCAGTCGGTGCAGAAGACCAGAGAACCAATTGCCGACATGATGGATCAAGGAGCTTGTGAGAAGAAGAGCAAGAGCCGCGTCCGGAGAATCTGGGAAGAAAGCAAGCTGTTCGAGGGAGCAGCGAAAAAGTCTCGGGCGGCGTTGGAGACGGCCGGCGGAGATCTTGAGGATTTTCCCCGACGACAGGGATTTCACGCGCACGATTTAGTGGTGGCCTGTTTTGCTGCGGCGGGGGAGCGGTCTACCGGCAACGGGCGTGTCTCAGCCCTACGAGCTCTAGTCGCGCGTTCGCGTTGGATGGTTCACCAGGGCCATCTCCATCTAACTCCGCAGCCTACCACGCCTGGGTGCCGGCTCCGGAGACCCTTCGCGCCATCCCGCACACCTCGCTGCTTCTCCGTTCCGCTCTCGCCTTCCAAATGGCCATACCTTGCGAGTCGTAGCCAGCAACACCCCCCACCACCGCGCCGCGCCCACCACACCTCCGCCGCACCTCCGATGCATTTGTCTCGCAACGCCCAGCTACACCGCGAATGAACTACGTTAGCACCGGGCGAAACCTCTCCTCTTCGGCGGCCCACTAGCGACCCCTGATCCGGTGCTGTTTCTTCGATAACCGCGTCGGCCGCCGTACAAGACAGAGATGGATCCCGCGCGTGGTGCCGTGAACGGCGCTGGCGCAAACGGGCCAGCAAATGGACCATGGCCTCCGAGTAATACCATGAGTCTTCCCATGCGGCCTCGGCTGCCCACTGTCGACGACGCTCTGCAGTTCTCTCCTCTGAGCTCCATAACGCCGTTCGATCCCGGTACGTCATTCCACCTGGGTCCAGCTGCCCATCACCAAGTCCGCAGCATTGAGGCTCTGCACCTTCCCAATATGGGCAATTGCGTATCCTGCTGCACAACGCTGCGCGCAGCCGACAGCCCTCACGTGCACCAGAACAGCCTGTTCCTAACCACCTCACAGCTATCATACCCTTCCCGTCTAGCTTCCCTCGCACCAGCCACACCATCTTCGCAAGTACCGAGGAGCGGCAGCGAACAAGGAGGGGGTTGGACTCACTCAACGCAGAGGCTGCTTCCAATCCGCAGACCACTTCGTATCGGCTGCAACAGTCGCTGCAACAGCTTCAACAGCTACTGAGACCATCGGAGTTGACCGAGTTGTATGCCAAGATCTTCCACTTCACCACCATTGAAGCTTCCTGCTGACTCCTTTCAAGCAAGTTCAAACGCCCAGCACAGGGGTCTTCAGTAGCGAACAACTCTGGGAGCGGCTCGCAGAAAGCTCCGGCTCCACGTCTCGGTGCGTTCTCGAACATGGTGCTAAACACCACGAACGTCGCGTTTCGGTATCCCAGTCCTCCTTCGTCTGCTACAAAGACCAAACCCCCGTCGAAGCGTCCTGATGCTTCTCGTCCACGACAGCAGGAGCACACGCCAAGGCGTCCTGCACCTCTTGCGCAATCGCAAACGCCTCAAGCAACGCCTCAGCCTACCAGGCAGCATGACTCGTTAACTACCCCAATTAAGACCGAACATCCGACAGCAAGCACATCTCAGCAGAACAATCATTCTGCCAGCCAGAATGCTAAAGTTGCGGTCGTTATCCCTCCCAAGAGCTCACAGCAAAAGCCGGCACAACCCAGCGTCGATGTTAGACCACAGCCTAGGGTAGAGGTACGCCCACAACCGGTCGTCGAAGTCCGCCCACAACCCAGCGTCCATGTCCAGGTCAAGCAACAGCCGAGCACCGACGACTCACCGGTGCCCCCCTCGTCACAAGAGAGACGCAACGGTGCCGGAGTCGTCATCCTTAAAATCCCTTCATACTTGCAAAAGGCTGAGTATCAGGCCCATCCGGAGGTCGATGCTCGAATTCTCGCTGGCGAAGATGGTTTCTCGAGAAAGCGCAAACGGGAGGATGATGCGGTACCGACGATGAGCATTGACCAGAGACAAAAGATCGAAGCGGCTGTCGCGCAACTGCAAAACTTAATTGGGGATATCTTCGAAGCTGAAGACCAACTGGAGCCAGACACTTCCGGCAACATTTCTTCTGATGCCGCAAGGTTCTTCATACCTAGCAATGTGGGTGATAGCGAGCTTCCCGTACTCTCTTCACATGCACAGTTCCGGTTAGATTCAGCTTTGCACAAAGTCATATCTGCCAAGGCTTTCGGAAATATTCCTGCGGACAACCTCAATCGCCTTCAGAAGCTATGTGAGGGAGCTGTTGGTAATGTTTCCAGTATTTCGATCACGCTTGGCGAAGATTGGTCGGAGGGCGATATCGAAGAGTGGGTCGGTCGTCTCAACAAGGCAGAGCATGGGTTGCAAGCTGCTAGGATCCTTCTCAGAATCATGACAGCTGGGCGTGAGGAGAAGCAACTCTACTCCGAGGATATCCTATCGAATATTCTGGATGCTCTGAAGCATGTTCTAGAGACATGTCTGATACCAGTCATCGAGGCACGCAATTCTGAGACCAACAATACCTCTTTCAAGATCCTTTCTGCGCAACGGAAACCCCTCACATCACTTCTCCAGATGGCAGGCAAAGTTCTCAGACTTTTAGCGGAAATGATCGTCAAAGTCGACGTCTCTGACAGCGCGATTACCTCGGTGGAGTTTGTGTCGACCACACTCATCTTCGTCGAAAACGCTCCAACGGAGAAGGATTCTGCGCTTGGTATTCAGAGGTGTGAAGTCATCCGCCGGATTGCCATGGACGTCTTAGCGAAGATCTTCGCACGCTATCCGGATCAAAGAACATTCATATTCGATGAGATACTTACGTCCCTATCGAAGCTCCCTGTGACCCGCCAAAGCGCTCGACAATTCAAGTTATTGGACGGAAAACCCATTCAATTGGTCTCTGCACTATTGATGCGACTTATCCAAACAAGCGCGACGCGTTCGATCACGGATACCCACAAGGATGTGAAAGGCTTGCGGTTGGATGAGCTAGAGGACGATGACAATGCCTCGCACAACGGAACTCGTTCTCCTGCCCCCGACCAGTCTAAGATCATTGCAATGAACGATGCAGCTCAGATGGACCGCGAGGATTTGGCCGGAGAGCTGAACAGTGTCATGAAGCCACTTTTCGAGGATGCGCAGAAAAGCGCTCGCTACCTGGTAAATTTCATGGTGCAACGGGCAATGACCGCTTCGAAAACGGGTGATCAGCCTTACCGCAACCTCCTGGACATTTTCACAGAAGACTTCTTGAATGTCCTGGGTTCTTCTGACTGGCCTGCGGCTGAGCTATTGTTAAGAGCTCTGCTCTCGAACATGATTGGTCTGGCCGAGAACGACAAGAGCGCAGCACCGGCAAAAAACATGGCTTTGGATCTAATGGGACTGATGGGTTCCGGCATTTTGGATCTGCAACTTCACGTCAAGAGCGCTGTAAGAAGTATCGACACGTCAGAGTCGGAGCTTTCTCGCAAGCTTGCCAACACAGCCGAAGATATCTTGGACGACAAATTCGAGGACGCTGACCTACTTGAATTCGATGGACCCTACCGTGTGGTTCTGGAGTACCTAAAGTCGCGCGACTTAGGTGACCCTCAGCTACAAAGCGCCCAAGGCTACCACCTAACTCAGTGGGCTAAAGAGGTTCACTCTTTCTTGGACAAAGACGAAGATGAAAACATGCGCGGTACGCTAGCAATCCAGTTGAGGAACATGATAATGGACCCCGAGTTGCTGGAGCAAGAATTTGAGTATGAGAGAGTCATAACGGCCCAAGGGAACCTCGCTAGCTCCATCGTCGCCCTTCGGCTCCCTTTCTGCAAGGCATTCAAGCGCATGTTCGCCATCCTACTCAGTGCTATGACCAGCGATCAGGCGACAGTCAAGAGCAGGAGTCTGAAGAGCGTCGTTCAGCTTCTGGAGAAGGACCCTTCTATTTTAAGGAATGGCAACTACATCATCAATCAGATCTTGCGCTGCGCATCCGACCAGTCTCCTCTGGTTAGAGATTCTGCCCTTGGTCTCCTTGCCAAGTGCCTTCAATTCAAACCGTCGCTGGAAAATGAGGTATTTGACAGAATCATTGCTCGCGCCCACGACGCTGCGGTCGGTGTCCGGAAGAGAGCTATGAAGCTTCTTAAGGATATCTATCTTAGAAACGAGTCCAAGGATGTCAAGACAGCTATTGCTGAAGCCTTCTTACAGCGCATCAAGGATATTGACGACGGCGTTTCTGAGCTTGCAAGGTCGACGTTTGAAGAGATCTGGTTTACGCCCTTTCATTCGACCAACAAGATGGACCGTGCTCAATCGAAGCTGCTCCTTCAAAACCAAGTCGTACTCATCATCAAGACAGTCCAGCGCGGCGAAACAGTTCTTTCTGTACTGGACGCTCTCCTAGAGAACATCCTGTCGCCTGGGTCAAAGAACAGCACGGCTAACTTCAACGTTTGCAAGAGCATGGTAGCTCTCATGTTCGACGGGGTCATTGACAGCACCGAACTTCCAGACAGCCCATCGCAGCAACATATCTTGCAGACTTTGACCGTGTTCGCGAGAGCGAACCCGAAGCTTTTCACAGGAGATCAGCTACAGCTCCTGCAGCCTTACATTCAGAACTTGTCCAACACGGACGATCTGCTGATATATCGCTCAGTCATCGTCATTTTCCGTTATACCTTGCCTTCGCTCTCGTCGCTCCAGCATACTTTCCTAAAGGCAGTTCAGGATGCTCTTCTCTTGAGCGTCTCGAAACTTGGCAAAATGGAACTGAACGAGGTTGCTCAATGCCTCTGGATCATCGACGGCGTCCTCCAGAATACGGAGCGCCTGGTCCGACTAGCTATTTCAGTCATCGACGGTGTGTTCAAAAGCCAAGAGACTAATTTCACCGATGATACCCCACAGGCAGCCCAAGCTCAAAATAGGGTCAAGCGATACATGATGATCGCCGGCTACTTCGGGAAATGCTGCGACTTTGACCCACATGCTGCAGCATTCAAAGGAAAATTCTCCTGGTGGAAAGGTAGTTCAGTCGCCGGCTTGATTGTCGATGTAATCCGGCCCTTCACTCGTCAGAAGCTCCCACATACCCTTCGGGAAATGGCCTTGGAGAGCATCGGCATGATCTGCCAAGCTTGGCCTATGCAGTTTCTCCGGGCCGATGTTACGACTGCCTTTGAGCTTGTCTTCCACAACCGCGACACAAAGCTGGAACAGATTGTCTTGTCTGCTTTCAAGACGTTTTTTGCCAAGCAAGAACTCAAGTCAGAGTCAGGTGCCCAGATCAAGGTAGGTGAAGGTGCTGCTCGCGGATCTGAACGCCTTGAGGTGTCCTTGATCGCCAGCGACGACGACGGCGCTTGCAGCGGTATCGCTCAGCGTTTCCTGCACCATATCGTCCGCATCGCGCTGGAACCTGCCGAAGAGCTCGCCATGATAGCGAGTCAAGTCATTGCCAGCATCAACCGTCAAGGGTTGGTACACCCTAAGGAATGCGGTCCTGCTCTTGTGGCTCTCGAGACGTCGACCAATCAGTTCATCGCCAATCTCGCATTTCAAGAGCATAAGACGCTGCATCAGAAGCACGAAAGCATGTTTGAAAAAGAGTACATGAAGGCATGTCATCAAGCCTTCGAATATCAACAAAGCATATTCAATGATACACATGGCGCAACCACTCAACCCTTCGCACCTAAGCTTCGTTCGTTGTTTGAAGTTCTTAAGATGGGTAACAACAAAGTACGCAAGAAGTTCTTGCTAAACCTCGTTTCAAAGGCCGATTTCGACTTTTCTAAGCTCGATACATCTGAGGATCTCCCATCCCATCTACTCTATGCTCGCTTCTGCTTGGAGAACCTGGCCTTTTTCGACTACGTCCGCGTCGACGAGTTGCTTGCGCTCGTGTCGAGTATGGAGAAAATAGTCTCAAACACCGGTACTCCTGTGGCTCACGCCATCGAGCTGGAGGTGCTAAAGGTCCGTTTGGACGAGCCTGCAGCACCACCTCCAGTTGCCACGTCCATTGAGGCCTTTGGTCCTATGGTGCAGCAGTCGTTTGAAAATCCTATGGAGCAGTTCCCGACACTGCAGCCGCAGCAGCCTATTCAGCAACCTTTCCTCAATGGCGAGACGCAGAACAACTCTTTGGATGTTACGCCAGAGCGTCTCAAGCATCTCGCTGCTGCGTCCATCATCTTGACCATGATCTGGGAAACTCGGACATATCTTCGTCGGCTCTGGGGCCTGCAGAAGCAACGCGAGGGAGGCAAGGGCGGCAACAAGCCCACGATCAAAGACCTCAACAAAGCACCCAGTCGCCAGCCCTTCATCGTACCTGACAAATACTGGGAGAAGATGCTTGGGCTCATGGATTCCTTATCCAGCACTGAGGCCATGGTTGCACAGTGTAAAGCGTTTGCGGAGCTGCTCTCGATTGACAACGAGCTCAGAGTCGCGTCGGAAGATGACGAGGAGGCTGAATTGGTAGCCAGGGCAGCGGGTTATGAAACACCAGATGATGACGATGAGAGTCGTGGTGACAGTCAAACACCTGGTGGAACGGGTCCGCGTGGTCGCAAGCGCAAGGGTTCGATGGGATCATCAGGAACGCCCAAGAAGAAGAGGGGCAAGCCATCAGGCAAGCCCAAAGTTACGAAGGGCAGAAGGGGTTCGAGGGGCTCGAGTGGAAGTCACGATGAAGAGGTTGTGGTTTGGGATTAGGGGTACAAAAAAGAGTGGGTGTGCAAATTTTCTTTTTCAAAACTTGCATTGGGCCGGGAGAATCGTCATGGCCAGACGGGCGTCATTACCTGCATTTCGGCATGGCTGGTATACTGGCTAGCTATCACGACGCATACACGAACTTTGGGCATAGTATGGTTTGGGTTTGGCTGCATGGTTGCTTTTTCTTTTTCTGAAGTAAAGCATAGCGAGCGAGACGGGGAAAACGGACATGGCTGGATTACTTGATATACCCCGTTCGAGATTTCCTCAATTCCGGCCCCATTACCATTAGCTTTGATTTTAATCCTAGAGAGAACATAGTTACATTCATGGACCGAGGGTAAATATTCGAGGGGCGCACAGTAACATTGACCAGTCACTTTGAACTGATTCATGCTTCTGCATGGGGAGTGAAGTATGGCGTGAGGTGTTAATCAAACGTCTCCACACGGCCTACGGAAACAACATAAAGCTCCAAACAATGAAGGGGATGATCAATATGTGCGATTGTACCCAGGCCGACTGTTTCAAAGAAGATGCGATGTTACGCGTCCACGGAAACACCGCGTCCAGTAGCAGGCGTACGGATAATATATGCATCTTACGTGCACGATCTGCGCCTTAATACAACCTTGTTGACTCTCGGTCTACTTATTTTAGGCAGGAGCAGGCCATTACTGGGATGTTGATAAGCGCCTGCAACAACTACTGGCTTGGCATGCCAGGTACCCCATAACCTTGTTGCTCCCGAACAAGCCGAGATCAGCTCCGATGTTTCCCCTTGTAGAGACATAAACAAAGGCTGTATGCGGCTCGGATATGGAGTTTGCTGCGGTTCCAGATGTTGGGGAAGGTGGCACTAGATCTGCATGACTTGCGGCGTCCAATCATCCCCCGGAGGCGCCGGATCGAAGCCACCGTGTACGCTTCTATCTATGAGAGACTCAGCGTTCATCTCTTGCGTTATAAGTAAGGTCTGATGGCCTCTGCTTTGATCCTCGTCCAAAGCTGCGCACAGCTAGGCCAACCACTCTTTTCACCCTCACTACCTCGTCTCTCGTTATAGAAGAATGCACTTCCACTCTCTTTTGCACCTCGCCACGGCCCAGCTGGCCCTGCTGGATGTCATAGCCGCGTCCCCCGCTGGTGTTTCTCGTGACTTGGTTTCTGCGAGGCAGGACAATGTTGTCCCCACTCCAGAAGAAAACGAGCGTGCTGCTCAGATCAAAGATGTTTTTACTACGGCCTGGGAGGGGTATTACACTTTCGCTTTCCCGAATGATGAGCTGAGGCCGGTCAATCGGACGTTCGTGAGTAGATAGTATGTACCATCTGCCCCTGAATGTTGGCACTGAAGTTGATTGGCTGTGCACAGCAACGGATGGGGATTGACGGTGGTGGATGCTCTGAGCACAGCCAGTATCATGGGCCTCCAATCCATCGTTGACAGGTCTTTGGAGTTCATTCCAACAATCGACTACACTCGAGATTCGACGAACCGAAAATGCAGTTTGTTTGAGACAAATGTTTGTGGCGGAACTTTTCTCACCGACATAACGCTGAAACATCTTCCAGATCCGCCACCTTGCGGGCCTTCTCTCCGCCCACGACCTTCTGACTGGCCCCCTGGCTCACCTGGTCAAGAATGTGAGTTTTCTGAAACTTCACAAGTGGAGATCCAACGGAGTTTCAATTAAGACGTGTCGGGTTTCTGATGCACCGCAAACATAAAGAAAACTCAAGCCGACGCACTCCTCCCGCAAGCACGCACCTTGGCCGACACTATCAAGTTCGGCTTCGACACACCAACGGGCATTCCGGCCAACAACCTCTACATCAACAACCGTACGACGGACGGCAGAACGGACAACAACATCGCCCAAGTCGGCACTCTCGTGCTCGAATGGACTCGCTTGTCCGACCTAACTAACATCTCGGAGTATGGCGAACTGGCGCAGCGGGGCGAATCTTGGCTGGTCAATCCACGAGGATCTTTCGGCGAGCCGTATCCGGGGCTGATTGGTTTGGAGATCAACATCACGACGGGGAGGTTCACGACTGAGGAAGGAGGGTGGATTGGTGGGGTGGACAGTTTTTACGAGTATTTGATCAAGATGTTTGTGTACGACCCGACGAGGTTTGAGTTTTACAAGGACAGGTGAGTCGCTGTGAAAATTAGAGAGGTTGAGGGCTGGATAAGAGACGAGGGCGAAAGAGTTGCGAGTGGTGGCTAATACGGGAGAACGCAGATGGGTGACAGCCGCCGATTCGAGCATCAAGTATCTCGAGTCGCACCCCAACACCCGACCCGACCTCACTTTCCTAGCCTGGCACAACGGCACCCGCATAGAAGGATACAGCGAGCATCTCGCGTGCTTCGATGGCGGCAATTTCATTCTGGGAGGCCTGGTGCTGCAGGAGCAGCGGTACGTCGACTTCGGGCTGAAGCTGGTGGACGGCTGCGAGGCTATTTACAACCAGACCTTGTGAGTGTTTTCTTGCGGCCCCCCCTTTACCCCAACCCAAAGATTCCCCCCCCCC